>CM060961.1:162535745-163133245 GCA_030765045.1 Tenodera sinensis | reverse complement strand
ACACGCAATCTCTGATACAAACATTGCAAGCTGCAGGTGGAGGGAGACATTGTATATGTTGCAGGGAAAACAAGATAAGACACACAGTTTATGTTACTGCTAGATTACAGGTCAGGCACATATTAATCACGTGTTAAATATCGAAAATGCTGGTTTAGCGTTTAGCATTGCTATGGAAACACCTTAGCTCTAATTGGTTGCTCTTTTCGTTGCCATGACGCACCTATCCCCTCCTGTTCATTTAGACCCTTCCACCACGAGGGTAGCAACTGTCAATCCCCTTCTTATTTGGCACCGAGTATATGGAGACTCTCGAAATATCTGGATGCTTCAGCATTAAGAATTGTATATTTTGGTATGATATATCATTATTTTCAATACGGAATTGAGGTTCGGGGAAGTACGAGTAAACAGAATTTAAATAGGTTGTTAATCTTGCAAAAGAATTGTATAAGAACTATCTATAAGCTAAGTAATAGGACTTCATGCCATAGTATTTTTAAAGAGAACAACCTGTTTACTGTAACTTCTCTATATGTATATAAAGTAATATTATATCTTGTAAATAAAAATGTACATATTACCAATTGTAATAATCAATATTATAGTTATAATTAGGGCCCGGATTTTTAGGTTCTTAAAATTAACTTTTAGTTATTTTTGTATCTTAAAAAAGTTTTTTTTAGTTCTTTAACCTCCTGAAATAGTTTTTATATTATTATTGTTTATTAATTTTATTATTAATTGTCCTCTTTTTTATAACAATGTTGCTAATATGTCCTATAGATCCTTTGTGCTGCTCAAAATGCTATTTTTGGCCAGAGGGCACCTGGAAAATACAGAAATAAAATTATAGTTTATACGCTATGTCATTATAACAGGTGTTTAATCCTTACCTGCATTCCAGCATTCGAGAGCAGATCGTACAGGTTCTGCTGTATGGTGTGTTTATCTGCACAGCACCTAGCTGCTTAATGCGACTTTATCTGTGCAGTATAGAAGATGTTAATATTTGTTCAAGCTTTTGTGTCTGTGGGCATGGTTTCTTTCGCTTTTGGCAGATTTAGCAAAATATTACTTTGACATCTGTGGTGAAGTTCGGATCGTTACCTATCCACTGACGAATCAACCACCTTCGAGATGAGCTGACTTTAGGCATAACACTTGCTCCTTAAATTACCTGCCTAATCTAAAGAAAATCGACTTCTAACGATGTAGCAATTGTATGCATTAACAATACACAATAGCCGACTGAACATAACGGTTAGTGTTTTTAAACTTGAGTTCATGGTGTGTTCTCCTAATGAACCCTTTCCCGCCGACAACAGTCCCCGCATTTCTTGCTTGCAAGAATACAGAGCTTGGTCCCACACAGCTAAATACAAGTCAGTTGTCTCTTGCATTGCTGTCATTACTCTTCTAAGTGAAAAGACATAGCAAAGATGTAACAATCAAAGTCCATTCATAATTTCATAAACATTCTATTCTCCCATTTTAAAATAAGGTTGTTTTTTCATTTTAAAATAAATAGGAGATTTAGCCTCTTTTAGGTTTTAAAGTCTCATTTAGCCACTTTAGATTTTATAAGATTCAAGCATTTGGCTTCAATGATCATGAAACAGATAATTAAATTAAACCACTGCAGTTAACTATGTTGTTGTTGTTTTCTAGTGCCTTGCATCTGGCAATGAAGCCATTAGCATTCGTGCTTTCCAATACTTTTGAACTGTAGTTTCTTCTGATCTTAATGCTTCACAGGTCTTCAAGTGCTGCAGTTAACTATCAAGGAACAAAATAGTTAAAAAACTAAGAATCCGGGCCCTAGTTGTAATACACGTAGAAATAATAATAATAATAATAATAATAATAATAATAATAATAATAATAATAATAATAATAATAATAATAATAATAATAATAATAATAATAATAATAATAATAATAATAATAATAATAATAATAATAATAATATGCGTAGGATTAATGTAAATAAAAGAACAAGTGAATGTGACTTATTTATAAGTGTAGTGAAATTATACAAGTAGCCGCAAACTATAAAAGCCAAGAAAGGAGTAAATTTAAAAAAGAATTCAAGGAACATCCAATAAGAAAATGTTTACACGATATAGGTGAATTATAATTATTAGTAGTCCCAACATAAAATGTAACTTATCTTCTTAGAATTGTATTTTGACTATACTTGAAACATTGTATAATGTCTATAGACAAAATAAATAAAAATTATCTCAAAAATGGCTCTAATTATTTTAATTAAAATACATGTTAAATGTGTTTACATGGCATGAACACACACACACAAACCTTCTTCTACAAATGCCTTTTTTGGATTCAAAATACCTCAAAACGTGTATTTTCACTAAAATCTCATTATGAAATTTTTGGGTAAAACGCAATACCTTTTCTACCTACCATGTAAAGTCATGGAAAACATGACTCAGTGCATTAGGAGAGCAGAATACTAGTATTTTTAAGTCTCACATTGTGTTGTGCAATTTACACAAGTCAATATTTCAACATGCAGCCTGACTTTATTGATAGTCTGTTTCATATGTTGTAATCCGTCGGACACACAAATAGGCTGCGTCTTGAATCTTCACTCACATTTGTATGTGTTCCTGGTAAAGAATGGAGCCGTGTATAATGACAAATAATAGTGGATGTTAATACACAAACAATGTTATATTATGGATTAATCTCCCCGCACCTATCATACAGAATAACAGTGTGGGGACACTGTGCTAAAAAGTACACTAACAGAGTATTCTTTCTCCAAAAAAGAGCATTAAGACTAATTTTGAGAATGAAACAAACAAATTCATGTAGGCAAGCCATCAAAGAGCTAAAAATTCTAACTCTATACTCTCTATACATGTATGAGGTAATAGTACAATTGTTCAACAGCCAAGACGTAGGTCAAACAAACAAACAAACAAATACATGAGCACTACACCAGAAGAAATAAAAACTTTCACGTTCAGTCCCATGAACTAGAAATGTATAAAACCAAACCTACTACTGCAGCTCATGAACTGTATAATAAACTCCCTGCTTATCTGTAAAATATTAATAACTTTAACGTATTCAAGAAAGAGTTAAAGAAATTTTGCATAGAAGGTTGCTACTACTCAAGTGACGAATATCTTAGATAATATCTTAGATAATAATAAGTAATCCATTATTGTAAATATGTTACTATAAAACTTATCTATGTATATATAACACAGTATGATGTATTTGTACATGTTTTCTTGACAATGCTTCGAATATGTATGTATTCCTTTAAGCAAATAAATGCAACTGTGTAGCAAACAGCCTATTTAAGTGTCCGACAGATAACACTTGGAATAGATTACAATAATCTCGAGCTGCATGCTCGAAATATCGACTTGTGTGAACTGCACTGCAACATAACATGGGACAGAAATATTCTGCTCTCCTAATAGCTCAATCATTTTTGCTATGGCTGTACATGGTAAAGAAAGTAAAAATACACAGAATATGCTGCTTTTCCTGTGCTTTCTCATTTGTGTTTATACACCAATGCTCATTTTGTTTCCATTTGAACATTTGCATATACAGGCATACAGTGCTGTACTTTCAAGTGATGTCATAAAATACTTAGCTTATTTTAGGATTTTATGCTGAAAATAATACACTAGATTTTCATTACCTATATTCACTGCTTTGTGTTAACACTATGTTTTTATAATTATTAAGGATACTAATGACTCATCATTGTATGTTCATGTTTTCAAGTCATCTGTTTTGTCCAAATTAAGAGATGATTTGATCTATGACTAAGGTGATCTGTGGAAAATGAATAAAATTCTTAGACTATCTAAAATAAAAACAAACTTAGAGACTAAAAACTTCACTTATCTTAGTAATTTATAGCACTACTAAGATAAGTGAAGCTTTTAGTCTCTAAGTTTGTTTTTATATTCTGTTGCTTCACTATTAACAGCTTCAGTTTTTCAGTTTGCTTACATTATATTTACATTTAAGATATTTTATTCCTACTGCAAGTGGTTGCTTTAAGTTAATGAGGAAATAAAACAGGAAGAAATACACAGAAGCTTCTAAAGTAAGAACAAAATTAGAAACTAAAAACTTCACTTATCTTAGTAATATTGCAAGTTCTTTGATGCAAAGCTGACAATGTTTAGAGCTGACTCCAACTCATTCTCAAAGCTATATTACTCAGTTTGAGAGGTAGAACTGGAACTTAAAAATTCAATGCCACAACTGGGATTTGAACCACAGACCTTCCGCTTACCAGGCGGCTGCTCTAACCATTGAGCTATTGTGACAAACTGCCAGAATGGCATTAAATTCTCAAACCAGTTCGTATTTCTCCTGGTAAACCACAAAGGCAGTCTCACATCAGAGACAGTAAGTTTGTTGGCATAAATAAATAATAATTACTATATTACTAAGATAAGTAAAGTTTTTAGTTTCTAATTTTGTTCTTACTTTAGAATCTTGTTGCTTCACTGTTAATAGCTTGTTGAAAGCAAGTTGAAAGTATTTTTTTCTAAGAGATGAGGGTATGCATCTAGTCCATCTCCTGAAGCTGTTCACTCCTAACCTCTACACCCACATGTTCCCATTTAGTGCTTTTGATAGTGTCTTTCTTCAACTTTTTGAACACTCTGCCACTAAAATGAGGTGTATTGAAAAACTTAGCAACATATAAAATTGTTGTTTTCTAGTGCCTTGCATCTGGCAATGAAGCCATTAGCATTCGTGCTTTCCATATAAAATTGTAATATTCACTCATATACAAGAAACCAAATTTAAATTAGGTGCAGCATGTTTTTCGACTCATAAACAAAAGAAACACCTGTAGTTTGCTGCAAAAAGCAGAGTTGGCACAACTGCACACAGCTGCTAATCAAACTATGGCAGCTCCAAGCTTTTGCACATCGGAATAGGAAGAAAAGCAGCCAGGACACACTATTTTCTAAAAGGGGGCATGGCACATTTTGTGCAGCCTAGGCTCATTAAATTTTAAAACCCACTTTGAGTTATAATTGCACTCTGAATTTCGTTGGGAGATTCTCAAAACTGTATACATTATTAAAGACTCATTTTTGGTCATTTTGACCCACATGTAAACAAAGAAATAGGCAGATACTCCCAATTTTGATCTTTTAACACAACATTATGCCTGAAATAAGATTATTAATACAGTAAATATTCCAGAGAACTGGCAGAAAATTTTCATCAGAAAAGTGTACGGCAAGCAAGTGAGTGGGATTTAAGGGCCCCATGGACAATTAGCTCATTTGGGCCCAAGAAAAGTGTGCATGAAGTTACGAATTTTGAAATACTATCGTTTGATGACATGACTTTCCACTAGAGGAGATGGCAGGAAAGTAGAACTTGCAGAGACTGCCTCTTCAAATGACAGTAGACACACACCTGGTAATGAAGATGGTTGTCCTCAAAGCGAGTTGTAAGATGAAATCTAATCTAAGGAGAACTAAATTATTAAGAAGTCAACTCAATAACTTTTATTATTTCTCTCTATATGTGCTTGCTACCCAATGAAACAGTTCTTACAATACTTGGAATATCATTCATTTTCAAACTTCAGCAGAAATGGGTTTGAATGTAATGGAATTCTAACCAGCTACATGCATTTCTAGACAGGGCTTTGGCAGTGTTGCTGAAAAGCACTGATAAAAGACACTGCTGAATGACATACATGCAGAATCATTTTTACTAGTAAAACTTCAGTTTTCTTCCGACAATATCTGTTCTCCTTTTCATTATCTGTTGTATGAAACTCTTATTTCTGAAGTTAACTTTGTTAGTTAACATTTCTGTATGCTTAATTTTAATTATTCTCATAATGAATATTTCCGAAGATAATCTTATTTAAGCTATAAACTTTAACGAAGGTACTAATAAGATCATCTTGCCACCCTTTCCTATTCCATTACTCTTATATTAAGCTTGAGTCTACATTCCAGAGATGACATCATACAAGGGCAGTTCAATAAAGGAATGAAATGCCAAATTTTTCAAACAAGTTATTTACTGTGAAAAACTGAAGCTATTAACAGTGAAGCAATACAATTCTAAAATTATAACAAGTATCTTAGAGACTATCACCTTCATTTATCTTAGTATCTGCTGAAAGTTCTTCAGCTCTGCATTTAATTTCAAGAACTTACAGCAAATACTAACAAGGAGCCTATCAGTATGCTTTCATCACAAACACCTTGAAAGTTTTACTGTGTCATCTTAGTGCTACAAGAGGCTCATGTTCCAAAACTGAACTGCTATTTTCAACTTGAAGCACCCAAAATTGAACCTGGAACATGTCGGGTTGAAGCAGTGGAACACCAGGAGTCGGTCATTCCTAATCCTCAGTTCAACATTGCAGATGCACAGAAATGACTGTGCCGGCTAGTGTCTCACAGGGACAATTGCAAAGTAGAAGTGACGGGTGTTGATGTAGTAAGTAAAACACAAGCACCTTTGGCACTATGCATAACAAATAATCATGTCATTTCTGCACTCTTCTTCACATATTCTCACAATTGTTTGGATACAGAATTTAGCAGGTACAATGAATTCGGAGGGCCATTTTGTTGTACATCTGGTTGCAAACCATAACCATTTAACCATATCCCAGAATCACAGAGATGACATTTGGTAATGAATAAATGACTGCAATTTAAAAATATTGTCTCACTGAAAACCTCGAAATGAATTTAAAACAAAAAAGGTGAGTTGATTAGTAACACTAAACAACGCTTACTTATAATTTATTAAAACAAGTTTCGGAGACCTTCATTATCAACAGGACATTGATTGGTTCTCCCTGGTATGGATGGTGATCTTTCCTTTGAGGTCTTCTCTGGTGATGATTCAAGGAACTTCTGGAAATTGAATACTCTGTTTCTATTTTTCAAAATGAAGATTTGTTCCCATGTGGACAGCTCTTGTTTTCCCATTACATGTTTGAGGAGTTTCAGTTCTGGCTTTATGTTGTAGTTTTTTGTCCAAGTGAGTGGCAACAGTATGTAGACGTCTTTGCAATAGTACCAAGGAAACACATTGCTGATGCACACAAACTGCTACACTTACAAGAAAAAACCATAATATTCACCACAGAAACAGAAATAGATGGGTAAATTCCATTTTTAGATTTAAAAATCACATAAAAATGAAAAACAGAATAACCGTTGGGATCTACAAAAAAACCAACACAGAGAGACAACTATATCAAATGTAATAGCTTCAACCCAAGACCACAAAAATAAGCAGCTTTCAACAGTTTAATTTACAGACTAAAGAACATACCACTTTTAACACAGGAATATAACTCGTAACTCATTTTATTCATCCTTTAAGTACATGAATTAAAGGACACGTCAGAAAGTATACATACATCTTTATATTTACATATATATTTACCACTTGATTTTCTTTGCCTTAATTGATTTATATTCTTCTAGACTAAAAAAGGCATTTTCTATTAAATATTTTTTTATCATTTTTAATGTACATTTGTTATTTTCAATGATTTGTATTTCTTTAGGTAGCTTATTAAATAATTGTTTACCCATGCTTCTTACATCTCGATTATTTAAAGTACCCCTTAATGTAGATCTAAAATATTCATTATTATTTCTTAGTCCATACTTATGAACATTGTTATTTTTTTGCTCCTCTTTGTCCAATATGTTTTTTATGCTTTCATATATATATATATGCAGGGAACAGTTAATATCTTATAGTTTTTGAAAATTTGTCTACACGAATGCCGCTTATCCACTCTTTCTATTATTCTGAGAGCCTTTTTTTGCAATGTGAATACCTTTTTCACGTCTGTTTCCGTGATATTTCCCCAAAGAGTAATTCCATATTTTATGTGGGAATAAATGAAAGCGAAGTAAATCTGCTTGACAGTTTCTTTATCCATTATGTTTCTAGCCTGTTTCATTATATATATACCTTTATTTATTTTTTTAGAGATATGTTTAATGTATGATTTCCAGTTTAGTTGTTTGTCCACGATCACTCCTAGAAAATTACTATGGTCTGTTTCCGATATAATTTCCCCGTTTATTTCTATTTTATTGCTACTGGTTGTGTTCTTTTTTAATTCAAAATTGATTATAGAGGTTTTTTTAATATTCAATACCATATCTAAACTGGAGTAGTACTCTTCGACTATTTTAAGCAGTGAATTTGCTTTTTCTTCCACCTCCGTACTTGTTTTGGCTTTAATTATTATAGTCATGTCGTCTGCGTACCCAATGGCTAATGCACCATTTCTTTGAATTAATTCAAATATGTCATTCACATACAACAAAAATAAATAAGGACCCAATTTCGAACCTTGCGGAACCCCCTGTTGAATAGTTTCATAGTCTGATTTTACTTTACCAATGGTTCCGTCTTTGTTTTTGTAGTTTATTTCAACACACTGATTTCTGTTTTTTAGATATGAGCTGATCCAATCATTTGCTAATCCCCTAACTCCATAATTTTCTAATTTATTTAACAACATATCTATATTTACACAATCAAACGCTTTTGACAGATCTAAAAATATGGCAATTACCTTCTCATGATTATTCAGTGCTGTTATTATAATATCATTTACCTTATTAATTGCGTTTATCGTTGACTTTTTTTCTTGAAATCCAAATTGCCACTCTGATATAATATTTAATTTTTTGAGAAAGGCTTGAAGTTGCTTTAAATACACACCTTCTATAATTTTGGAAAAGGTAGAACATAATGTAATTGGTCTATAATTTTCTACACTCGTCTTATCTCCTTTTTGTTTATGTAATGGTCTCACTATTACATTTTTTAATACCTCCGGAAATTTGCCTTGATTTAGTGATGCATTTGCAATATGAGTTAAGACCTTTGCCATCTCATATTTAAGGTGCTTTAGAATTTCATTAGATATTTCATCCATGCCACTGGATTTTTTTGTTTTTAGTTTTTTTATTTCCTGAATTATATTTTCTTCTGTTACTTCAAATATTCCCATAGAGTGCATTTGTCCCAAGGGTTTTATTAAATTTGGTGAACTGCTTGTTGATTTTGATGTATTTAGATGACTCACTATATTAATGTAGTAGCTGTTAAACAAGTTACATATCTCATTTGGATTCTTAATTTCTGTTTGTCCACTTTTAATAACAATATTTTCATCATATTTGCATTTCCCTTGTTTATGAATATTATTTACTATTTTCCAGATTACTTTTGTCTTATTTTCTGCTTTTACCACTAATTTCCTATTGTATAACATTTTAGCCTTTTCTATTACATTTCTAAGTGTTATATTATATTTCTCTATATATTTTAATGATTCCTCACCCATATGTGGACTTTTTATCGAGTTTAGAAATCGCATTCTCTCCCATGACTTTCTTATGCCTTTTGTCATCCATTTTGCATCTTTAAGATGTTTTGTGACTGACTTTATTTTAATCTTTTTAAGAGGTGAACAAACATTTAGACTATACTGCATTATACTGTTAAAAATATTATATTTCTCATTGATGTCCTTAGCCCTATATATATTATCCCAACTCACACGTGAGAAGAAGTCCTTAAGTTTGCCTAAGTTTTGTTTGTTTATTTGCCTCTTGTATTCAAAAATATTTTGTTGTGCATCTCGTTTTATTTGTACTTTTAAAATTTGACCATAGTGGTCTCCTATCCCAGCTTTTATTACCTTTGCTTCCCATTTGTTTTTAGGTAGATTTATGAATACATTATCAATGCACGTCTTCGTTTGTTTTGTCACCCTAGTGGGTTCATTTATCCCAATTTTCAAGTTCTGCCTAGCTACTGTTCCCATTAAGTTATGTTTTGCTGTGTTATTACTTAGCAGATCAATATTTACATCTCCCATAATTATTTTAATTTTGCCCACCTGCATTGTGTCTAATATTTTCTCTAAGCTATTTAGGAAATCATTTTTGTTAGCTGAGGGGGATCTGTATACTCCAACTACTATAATATTTCTTTCGTTTAGGATAAGTTCAATTGCGGCTATTTCGCATACCATTTCTTCCGTAAAATCACTACAATTTATTTCTTTAAATTTGATTGAATTTTCAACATAAATCGCAATTCCTCCACTATTATGATCCTGTCTGCAGTAATGTGTACCTAAAGTATAGCCTTCATAATTATTGGCCTTAACTTCATCGCTTTTTAAGCCATGTTCTGTGAAAATCATGACATTAGGACAAATATCTATTATGTTTAGTTCTATTTCTGCTCTTTTGTTGCTAATGTATTGTACATTTTGGTGAAACAAGGTGAGGCCCGATTTAACTTTGTCCCTTTTGGTTGTATCGCTCGTTTTATTGACATTTACTTCAAGTATTTCCTCAAAATTTGTTTGGATGTTACTATTTACTTCGCCATTTTTACTTGTTCCATGTTTTGAAATATCTATCCAATGCTTTATCTTTTTTCATCATCTGACACGGTTTTCAGTTTTCCTGTTCCCTGCATACATTTACAACATTACTTATCAATTTCCCTAACAAATACGAACCTTTTCTATTTAAGTGAAATCCATCCCATGCCAAGCAACTATCATCTATGTATTTGTTTGTGTCTACAAATACTGCATGCAGTGTTTTACAAGCCCATTTTATTCCCTCGTTTATGTCTTGGATAATTTTGTAGCTCACGTCCCTTCTTCTTATAATACTATTTACTACAATGGTAGAAAGTGGAAAGCACTCTTTTGTGCATCTAATGGCGTTGTATATCTCACTTGATATTTCACATGGTCCTTTAGGTTTTCTTATGTCATTTGTACCTACATGCATCACTACCACTTTTGCTTCACTCTTACCTTTTCCCTGCTTGAGTAGGTTAAAGAAGTCATTAGAATTGCATAAATTAATGGCTTCCAGAAATCTTGGATAAATAAAAAAGTGAATATAGCAAAAAAGAAAAAAACAATAAAAGAAACAACTCTAGGCAAACCAAAAGAAGAAATGTCATTAAAAAAATTCACATACCACTCAGATATTTGACAAATTCAAAAAGAGTTTTAAAGAATACAATCCACAGATATGGTGTTAAAAACTTACTTGGCTCAAACACTAAAGACAGCATTGCAGCAAATAAAAAATCTGGAATCTACCAAATAGAATGCAATAATTGCAACCAGGTTTACACAGGAAAAACTAAGAGAAATTTGGAAACAAGAACAAAAGAACATTTCAGATGTATAAAATACAAACACTTAGAAAAATCAGCAGTTGCCACCCATTTTTGGAAAGAAAATCACAATATTAATCCGGATCCAAAATTATTAAAACACATGTCAGGAAACCAAGAATTGTCAACATGGGAACAGATCTTCATCTGGAAAAACAAAGACCAAGCTTCCAACTACCACAAAGTGATCCATTATACAAGTTCCTAAAACTACCACCAGTCTACAGGAGATACCAGCAATGTGAACAAGCCTTACAGTTCAGTCGATGTCCAGTTGATAATGGAGGAAAGCTAGCCTTGAAACATGTTGCAGGAAATTTTAAAAAGTGAGTGTTGTTTTAGTGTTATTAATCGACTCAAATCATATTTTTAATATGAATTGTCAAGTTCTGCAAAATAAGCCTCTGTCTCGATGATAACCTCATCAGTCTATCAAAATTTTGTTCTCACAAGACCTTTGGGAACAAGAAGAAACCAAGGAGCCAGGTCAGGTGAATATGGGGGTATGTGGCATAATTTTATAATGCAATTCATGCAATCTGGTGCAACAACAGTGGATGAACATGCTTGTGCTTTGTTGTGGTTATACAGCACTTTCTTTTTCACCAAATAGGGCCATGTCTCAACTTTGTAGTATTGTAGTATTGTTCAGTAATTGACTTTTCCTTTTTCTAAGAAGAGTATGACAACCTCACATCCCAAAAAATTGTTGCTTCCTCAAAAATTGTTTCCAGCCAATTTGGAGCAGATTCACTGGAAGCTACCCATTGTTTTGGTTGTTGCTTGGTTTCCCTGAGTATAATGATAAATCCAGCTCTCATTGACAGTGGGAAGTCAATGCAAAAAGTCCTTTGGGTTTTGCTTAAATAGCTCCAAATACTTAAATCTGAAAGCTGCACCTAACTGTTATCCAAAGTGGGCAAATGTGGCACCCATCTTTTCATCTCTTAACTTATCATACAAAATATGAATTGCCATTACTGTTGACAAGCCTATGTCCTCTGCCACTTCACGAACTTTCGCTTGACAATAAGTGAGAATTATAATGTTGACTTTTCAATGACTTCCTCAGTAACCAAACTTGTCAGGCACCTGGGCACTCCTCATTAAAAACATGTTTGACTACATTTTAAGTCATTGAACCAATATATGTTATCCTAGATGGTAAAAGGTCCTCATAAACAGCACCCAAGTTCAGTTCTCCTAACAAGTTTTCCCATCCAAAAGTAAAAACCAAATCACTGAACGATAGGTACTGCACCTATTCCATTTTAGCAAAAACACGTTCAATGACTAACTGAAATGCCTGCCAAATACAAAATAATCATGAGCCAGTACCAAATCTGTTCTGGGTATGTGTAACAACTGACAGTACACAATGGTAACAGCTACTTCCTTAGGAACACCTATTTTGAAACATGGGTAGTTATTGAACTGCCCTTGTATAATTTAGTTAGTAAGCTCAGCATTTTCAAAATGTGTGTCAAACAGGAGTTTCAGTTATTATTCACAGTTTTAGACAAAGGTGGTACACTTAGCAACATTTTTATAATGTTAGAGTCTGTGAATGCCACTTCCTAGCAATGGTGTTATTACATTCAAACCCTTTCACAGGGAAATTTGACAACATACGGGTTCATTGAACACAGTTGGGAAAATAGCTTACCTGATGGACACACATTCTCCAGACATATTTTGCAGACTCTGGATCACTGAACTGAAATTGCACTGTGTCTTCTGGAACTGGCGATTCTATTCCAAAATTCCGTTTGTGATTAATGACATTTGTTATATCTTTCCACCTGCAAGAAAAAAAAAATTTTTGCATTCAGAAAGTTTTACTTTGTGTGTGCATGTGTGTGTGCGTGTGCATGCACGCCACAATTTAGTTTTTTTTTTTTTTTTTTTTTTTTTTTTCCATTTATTAACATGTCTACATTTGAACACATTACAAATCTTTAGGTTATGGAACTGCAAACTTCAATGGAGAAATTGAAGCAATTCGAATAGCCCTTCAAAATCATTGTATAGAATCTCACATTTTCATTAAGCAGTTATTCTCTCAGATTCCAGGGTGGCAATCATAGCAATTACTTCCAAGTTGTCAACAAAAAACCAAACAATTATAGAATGTTTAAAATCCTTATCCATTTAACAGCACTTCTAAAACACCTACTCTTCCAATGGATACCAGCTCACTGTGGACTGAGTTATGACAAAGCTGACTTTCTTGCAAAAAAAGGGTACCAGCAGTGTACAGAAATCTATAGTTACTGTACCATTTTATGCAGCTAAAAGATTAGTCAACTCTACATTCAAAAAATTATTGGAACTATTACTATGAAAAATCAAAAAAATAAAAGATGGGAGCTAACAAACATTCAAACAGAAATTCCTGAGTATCCTCGAAAAACGGCAGTTACAACCTTTAGGTTGATTATGGGACATGATTGTCTGGCAAAACATTTGAACAGAATTGGGATATATTCTTCACCACTCTGTCCTCTATGTGATGTGCAAGAGGAAATGGACCAAGACCACCTTCAAATATGCTCAGCCACTTCTAGCACCCCATCCATCAGTGAAAAATATTGGAGTGCAAGAGGACTAATGACTTCATTGTAAGAAATCCAGCATTAGCCAACAACACTTAAACATGTTGTTTGTTAGCTAATGCTGGATTTCTGACAATGAAGTCATTAATCCTCTTGCTCTCCAATATTTTTTGATATTGAAGAGAGCAATAGCAGTAATAGTAACCGCTTTTTAGAGAGCACCATATTTTTATGTTTTGGCAGTCACATCACTCTCTCACAACCCCCAGAATGTCTGGAGGACCATACCTGTTGTTGGTTTACGGGCCTCACCGACCTGACCGGGGGAGTTATCAAAATAAATTCACCGACCATATGCTCTGATTACCAATCAGAGGGCGTATTACATGCCATGACAGGTCAGTATGTTAGGGGTTAAGGTTTTATAGAGAAATTAGAGAAATGGAGAGGTTGGAAAAATAAAGACTCCCTAGCCCTCAGGAACCCTAATAGCATAGGGGTCGGAAGAGAACAAGAGATGACCAAGGTAATGTAAGATAGAAAAGTTACAGAGAGGAGCAAAACACCAGTAAGTGGAAGTAATGTTCTGCTCAGCTGGGGTAACTTGTGGTTGCCATTCACATATTCCCTAGACGGAGAACCCTGAGGCAACTGAAAATATTGATAAATGGTACACAAAACATTTTTTTTCTGTTAAACTAATTAAATCCAAGCAATTTTGGTATGACAATTTATTTATATTTGTATACTGAACTCAAATTAAAAATTTAAGAGAGATATAATAAACTGTAGGGTCCAAGGGCCATTTCATATAAGCATATCAAAAAGTGGTTTATTATTCATATATATATTAATAATAAATATTAGAAATGGTTTGACATATGACATTGAAATTATGTGGTTTTCCTCTTTGATAGACTCATATTTATGTGATCCTCTTGAAGTTATATAATGTGGTTTACTGTTTGGTCCTCTTCTTCACATTTGCACATTGGGTTATCTAAAAATCCAAATCTGTGGCGATATGATCTTAGCTTTCCATGTCCTGTTATCATTGCTGTGAACTCCGGAGATATTGGTACCAGTTGCTTCAATCTTCTTCTCACGGATGGGAAATATTCTTTGGTTACTGCTCCTTTCCTTGATGCTGTCCATTGTTGTTGCCATTCTTCGAGTCCAGTTTCTTTCTCTCTAGTTACTATAGCTTCTTTTGATACTTTGTCATATATTATTTTGGTGTCTTCCGCGGCAGCTGTGAGTCTGTCCACAAGTTCATTTCCGTGTATTCCCGAATGTCCTTTCACCCAGCCAAAATACAGTGTCCACTTTGATTTTGACAGTTCAAGGATTTTAGTTTTGATTGCTTTTATCAGCTAGTTATGTTTTATGTTGTTCCTGAGCAGATCTAGAGTTATCTTACCGTCTGTGAATAATGCAGCTCGTTTTTCATCACATCCTCCATATCCATGCTCATCTAGTTTTTTGAGTGTTTTTAATATTACCAGTTGTTCAGCCAGGTTATTCGTGCATCGAAGATGCAACTTGAACTTTAATTTATATGCCAGAGTGCCATGGATGAAGGTGATCCCTGCTGCTCCAACTTTATCATCAGATTTGCTACCATCGGTGTGCATTTCAACTGCATATTCATTGTTGTTATCTACCTCATCTATTAGGGGTATTTCCTCAGGGTGTCTCCAATACCTGACTTCCAGCGGTGCATCATATTCTTGATTGTTGACTTTTCTTGCCAGGTAGATTCTTACATATTGTTCTATGGTTACTTGATGTAACCATACGAGCATGATGCTTCGTATGAGATAGTACGGTAGGCTTTAGCAATTTTTATATTAGATGCAATTTTTATATTAATCAATCTTTGTATCCTTTTATATTTTGTAAGATTTTTGTTTTTTCTTATAGCGTCTATCCACACTGGTGAGCCATATGTCATTATTGGGACTATAGCTCCTTCATATATTGTTTTTAGTGCTTTGTGTCCTAATCCCCATTGTAGTTTAGCTGTCTGTGATAACATGTTGATGAGTGTGATTGATTTCTCTGCAGTGTGGTCTAAGTGTGCATTGAAGTTAAACTTACTGTCGAACCATATGCCCAGGCATTTCATTTCTTCAGTTTGGTTAAGCTTCTTGTTGTTTAAGTAGATATTGACATCCAAATTGCCTGTTCGCTTCCTTGATATGACTAGAGTCTTCGACTTCTTTGCACGCATGTGTTTTTTTGAAGAAAATTACTCCAGTTCAAATCACCCTATGCATGGGAAATTCTTCGAAACTTCTGATTTGCTCGAAAATGGCTCCGACGACCTTGATCAAAATGCCAATGTTTGAGACTTTCCTATGACAAATGAAATGCATACCCTGAACCCTCTGGCCATAGCCCATGCAGTCCTGCTCACTCTGGATAACCTCCGCATAACTGGCAAACTGCAAGAGAGAACAAATCTTATCATACAAAAATGTAGATCTTGCTAAAACACACAATTTATGTGTGAACAAACCTCCTTGTAGAGTGAACCATTTCAGAAATATTCCTTATCTGTGTGAGTTTCGGAGAACCTATGCTTCTGTCAAATGGAACATCGTTATTCATTTTTTTATATGTCAACCATGCAAAGAGAACAGGATTTGAAAGCCTTAAAAGACTTGACAGTTGCTCAAAGCCCACCGTCTTCCCACATTCCCCCTGCACCTACAAGGAAATAAGCAATAAGATAATTTCTGAAAATGTTGAGTCAACTTGAAACGTGTCAGCTGCAAAAGATCTTGCAGTATTACTAAGATATTTGGGCTGCGTTACATGCAATGATGTTACATTCAGGTCCTGACAGTATTGAAAACAAGTTCTAAATACATCACAATGTTTCTTTAAAAATGTTTATAAGAATAAACATAATGTTAAATATAAACAAACTGATAAATCAACTGTGGCAGATCATTTTTGGTTATTTAATCATGAAATTAATCCAGAGGTTAAATTATTAAAACAATTAAGTGGACCTATATATTTAATGGTTTGGGAAAAGATATTTATTTTAAAAAACAGAAACCATGTTATGAATTTTGAAATCCCTTCAATAGACTATTTATAGATTTTTGTTTTCAGAGATTGGTGATTAAAATGAGCATCAGTATCTACGGTAAAAAATTTGTTTGTATAGCTTTGAGAATGAGTTGGAGTCAACTCGAAAATTGTTAGCACCAAACAACTTGGAATATTACTAAGAGAAGTGAAGCTTTTAGTTTCTAATTTGTTTTTACTTTAAATAGGTAAAAATGTTCCCTGTAAAGAGTAGTTTTGGGATGGGAAGGGATTTGCTTGCAAATCTCCAAATTCAACCCTTGGAAGATGCTAAACTTATCCAAGCTTTTGTTTTGCACTTATGCTGTTCACAGACATATTATAATATATGCATATTTTTCTTAAAAATATATTTTTAATTAATCATGGGACCTCAAAATGTGTATTCCAAGATAAATCTCACTATTCACTCAATATAATACCTTCTCTAGCTACTACAGGTAAGTAGCACTTAGACAAAGTACAGTAAAACTAACTTATTTTCCATCTCTCATTTGTATCAAGCATGAACGAACTGTTTCCTATACAAATAGTCCCAACTAAAATAATTTTTCATAAAGTTTAATAGGAGCAAGATATTCAAATTCTTGTAAAGGGCTCATATGTATCACAATGTTCTCAGACAATAAAAATTTCCATTAACAATTGGCTGGCCTGTAAACATGAAATCCCTAATTTACAAGGAAACTGTACACGATTGCATATAACACACTAACTTCAAACTTCATACACAGGTAGACAAACACAACAACAAAACATTAGTTTCATAAATTGGCTGTAAGTACATGGAATTGAATCATGAACATTGCACATTTGAAATATTGAAAACCCTTTGTCAGCCACTGTGGTGGGCAACCAATGCCATTCTGTGCTGTCAAACAGCAGCCCCTTTCATGTCAAGTCATCTTTTATGTTGGATACACATAATCAGACATTTCTCGTCCATTAACCTCTTGAGCGATAGCCATTTAAAAGCTCCACAGGGCAAGAACGGATACCCAATATCCAGTGCAGGGCATTTAAATTGTTAAATGTGCTAAAAGTGCTTCGTAAATACACAGCTGTATTATCATTTATTTATGCCAACAAACTTACTGTTGGTGTTTTTAAACACACAAGCCGTGTGTGGGCAAAGTTTAAGAGGTAGAACTGGAACTTAAAAATTCAATGCCACAACTGGGATTTGAACCACAGACCTTCCGCTTGCCGGGCGGACGCTCTAACCACTGAGCTATTGTGACAAACTGCCTGAATGGCACTAAATTCTCAAGCCAGTTCGTGGCATTGAATTTTTAAGTTCCAGTTCTACCTCTTAAACACAGCTGTATTTTGCGTAAATTTTAAGTTATTTTAATGAAACAAAAACTGGTATAAAACTCGTTATATGCAGTATACATGAATGTCATCAGCAAAGTGGACTGCATTAACAAATCGTTGAAATGGCACTATTTTGTTTCACTGTGGTGAAAAGTTAACTTTGCTCTGTCGAACGCATCTAATATAAGTTCTCGGAAAGAAACAGTAGTCGACCCATTGTATGTGTGACCTATGCGTCAGCAAATCACAGCATAATGTGAAATAGAGCACTTCTGTATGCGTGGTTTATGAGTCATCAGAATAAAGCAGGTTTGCAATTTTTCCTTGTCAATACTTCAATTTTACTGGATTTTTACTGCACTTACTACCCAAAAATAGACAGATAAGTAGTGGAATATTAGTTGGAGTCAAAAAGGATATTAAAACCTCCTTTGAAATTGTTAAAGAAATGGATAACACAGATAAAAGTGAATTAATAAAGCTAAATTTTTGGGATAACAAAACACATCCACATTTATACAGTATTTACAATCCTCCCAGGAATGAACCAGATCTCTCACTTGTTGACCAATTAAATAAAACAATCGTAATTGGGGATTTCAATGCACATTCCAAAAGATGGGGTTATGAAAAAGTGGATTCTACAGGGAAGATAGTGGAAGAATTTTTGAATACCACAACTTTTGAACTGATTTATAGTAAAGAAGATCCCACAACCTTCATACATTATTCTGGAGCGGGCAGTAACCCAGACCTCTTGTTAGCTACAACAGATATTGTTTCAAAAATTAAAAAACAAGTTATAGAAGATCCAAGTTCTGGTCACAGAGCAGTAATTGCTGATATAAAACTAGGGAATACAAATAATAGTCAAGGTCTTACGAATCTGGATTGGAACTTCAAAAAAGCAGATTGGAACAAATATAAAACTGAATTAGAACATAAATTTAAAGAACAAACAAACTCACAGCTGCATGACCAACCAGATCATATGAACAAAGAATTCTGTAAAGTCATCCTAGAAACTGCAAAAAAACATATTCCTCGTGGAAGAATTAAAAATTTCAAACCCTTTTGGAACCTCCAGTTAGAAGAACTGAAAAAGCAAAGGGATATAGCTAGAAATACAGCTGAACAAACAAAAAACATATCAGATACACAAATATGGCGGAAGAAATGTGCCTCACTAAAAAAAGAAATTAATACTGCTAAAAGGAATCACTTTAATAATTTCTTAGAAAAAATGGATTATAGGACAGATGGTAACAAAGCTCATAACTTCATAAAAAATGTCAAGGACAGGAAAGAAAACAACAGCACACCTATCATACACAACAATAAAATGTTAGTAAATGATGCAGTCATAGCCGAAACATTCAATAAATATTATGCTAATTCACACAAAGTAACACGAAATAATAAAAAGGAACGTAAAGAATTTAAGAAAGATTTGAAACAAGAAAGAGAATGTAATCCTAACACTCAGTGCAATATCTTTTTTCAAAATTTTAATATGCAAGAATTGAACATTGCAATAAACAATCTAAAAAACAAAAAGTCTCCTGGACCAGATCACAGACATCCAGAGTTCATAAAAAACCTTGGAAAAACAGCAAAACAACAACTACTGAAACTCTACAATCTATCCTGGAAAACCACTGTACCTGCTGAATGGCAAAAAGCAATAATTGTCCCACTCTTGAAGAAAGACAAAACAGCATCAGAAATAAAAAATTATAGACCAATAGCTCTTATCAGCATAATAGCAAAAGTGATGGAAAGAATGGTGTCAAACAGGTTAAACTGGTTCCTAGAATCACAAAATTTAATATCTCCATGTCAAGCTGGATTCAGAGAGTTCCACTCTACAAATGAACAAGTCTTACTTCTCAGTCAAGAAATCAAAGACTCCTTCAATAGAAAAGAAGATAATTTATCAGTTTTTATTGATTTTCAAAGTGCATATGATTCTATATGCAGAACAAAACTACTAAAGAAAGTAAAAAAAAAATAGGGATACAAGGTCCAATGTTTTCATGGCTATGTCATTTCCTAACACAACGCTTTATTGCAACCAGATATGGAAGAAATATATCTAAATATAAACAAGTACACTGTGGCTTACCACAAGGTGCAGTGCTCAGCACTACACTTTTTAATATATTTATTAATGATCTACCACAACAAATACAAGAATCAGGCGTGAAGTGTGCACTATTTGCTGATGACTTGGTAATGTGGACTTCAAAACCAAAAAGCAAAAGTACAGAACTGGAAAAAACCATGCAACAATCCTTAACCAACTTACAGAGGTGAACCAAAGAAAATTTAATGACTGTTAATACAACAAAATCAAACTACCAAATCTTTTCACTAAGAAAAAAACCACTAAAAATAAAACTAAATTTTGAGGGTCAACAATTACCAGAAACAAAGGAAGCAAAGTATTTAGGAGTTACATTTGATACCAAACTTACATGGACCAAAGAAATAGAAAATGTAATACAAAGAGCAGAGAGGTGCCTTTCACTGTTAAAACGTCTAACAGGAATGAAGTGGGGATGTTCCAGAGCAACGCTTAACACAACATACAATATATATAAAACCATTATTTACTTACTGCAGCGAAGTTCTTTTAACAGCAAACACAAAAAAAATTCAAATCTTTCAAAACCAAAGTCTGAGATTAATTACAGGTGCTATCAAAACCACACCAATAGCAGCTATGGAAATACTAACCAACCAATACCCCATTGAATATGAAATAGAAAAAGCGGCTCTTATTCAACACGAAAAGTTGATCAGACTCCCATGCAATACATGGCACAAGAGAAATTTTACACATACACTAAAGACTCAGGAGAGTTTTCTTTCCAAAATTCAAGACATCAAGAAGAATGTATACCTTCCTAATTCAAAGGAAAACTTCATATCTAAAGTCAGTCCTACACAAACATTAGACATCACATATTATTTACACCTGACAGAAGAAGTTAAGAAAAGTGATACTCCAACTAGTGTTCTAAAATTATTGGCATTAGAGACAATCCATACTAGACTTCCAGAACATGAGTGGCTCCATATTTATACTGATGGATCATTGATATCAAACCAAGATGGAGCAGGTGCTGGAGTCACATGTCACCTCTTTTCCTATTACAAATCTTTAAGTCATGGAACTACTAATTTTGATGGAGAAATTGAAGCAATTCGAATGGCCCTACAAAATCTTTTGTACAGAATTTCACATTTTCAGCAAGCAGTTATTCTCTCAGATTCCAGGGCAGCAATTATAGCAATTACTTCCAAGTTGTCACCAAAAAACCAAACTATTATAGAATGTTGGAAGATGCTTAGCCATCTAACAGCACTTCAAAAACACCTAGTCTTCCAATGGATACCGGCTAACTGTGGACTGAGTGGTAATGAGAAAGCTGATTTTCTTGCAAAAAAGGGTACCAACGGTGTACAAAAATCTATAGTTAATTTACCATTTTATGCAGCTAAAAGATTAGTCAACTCTGAATTCAAAAAAATTATTGCAAAATATTACTATGAAAAATCAAAGAATAAAAGATGGGAACTACCAAACATTCAAACAGTGATTCCTGAGTATCCTCGAAAAACAGCAGTTGCAACCTTCAGGTTGATTATTACAGGACATGATTGTCTGGCAAAACATTTAAACAGAATTGGGATATATTCTTCACCACTCTGTCCTCTATGTGATCTGCAAGAGGAAATGGATCGAGATCACCTTCAAATATGCCCGGCCACTTCTAGTGCCCCATCCATCAGTGAAAAATATTGGAGAGCAAGAGGATTAATGACTTCATTGTCAGAAATCCAGCATTAGCTAACAACAACAGTTTTTCCTTGCGCGTGTTTCGTAACTTGGATATAGCAGGCTCCGTTTGTTTCCTTCTTGAAATACCTTCATATACTTTCCTGCTTGTAGCTGAAGTGAGAAGCTTTTGAGTGTAACATCTCAGAGTTAAAACATGGCATCAACAAGCAGTATCGCACAAAGGTTAGCGAGTGGTGGAAGTGTAAGGGCTTCTGAAATTACACAGGATAATGTGGAGGACTTCTTGCTGTGTGACAGCAATTTGGATATTGATGGCAAATTTTCCGAATTTGAGGGGTGTGTGGAGGATATAGGTACGAGTAGCAGTGAGGAAGAACGTGACCAACTTCCTTCAGGTGTTCATGAAGAGTCAACATTGTGGAGTGCTGAAAACAATTGCAACACAGATAGGCACATCTCCACGAGCACAGGCTCTGGTGTTCAACCCCAGGCTCAGCTGACTTCTGACAGCCAACCAATTGACATTTTCACAAAATTTTCTACTACTGACTTAGTGTCTCTCATTGTTTCGGAAACAGATGTATATGCGAGTAAGGTGAAGGAAGACCTGCTCTCTAAAGGTAAATTAGGGCCTAAGAGCAGAATTCAAAGGTGGACAGAAGTAACACTCAATGAGATTTAAGGGCTACTTGGTCTAATTATACTTATGGGTGTTATTCGTAAACCTGCATTATACATGTATTGGTCCACAGATGACATGCTAGTTACTCCTTTTTGGAAAATGCATGTCAAATAACAGGTTTACTTCAATTTTGCAGTTCCTTCATTTCACCTGCACAGAGAATGTAAATGACAAACTCCACAAAATTAGGCCTGTTTTCGATTATATTATTTCAAAATTCAAAGAAAATTATGTGCCTGGTGAAAAGGTCACTGTTGATGAAAGCCTAATGCTTTGGAAGGGCCGCTTAGGTTGGAAGCAATACATCAAAACAAAAAGGGCTAGATTTGGCATAAAGAGTTTTGAAGTTTGTGGAAGTAAAACGGGATATCTTTACAACAGCTGCATTTCCACTGGTCAAGGGACTCACAATACTGGAGACAAAGATTTGGGCTTATCTGGCTCCATAGTAGTGCACCTAATGGAACCTGTGCTTGATCAGGGTAAGACTGTGTACTTAGATAACTGGTACAGCTCTCCTAAATTATTCATGGCCTTACACAAAAGAAAGACTAATGCAATTGGAACAGTACGTTCAAATCGTATTGGTTTGCCAAAAGATGTGAATACGAAGGCTCTAAGGAGAGGGGAAATGGAGGTGCGTCAGCTCCCACCTTTGACCTACCTTGCCTGGCAGGACAGGAGGGTAGTTATGGCATTATCCAATTGCAGCTCTAAGATTTTGATGATTGACACTGGAAAAACAGATGCCCATACCAAAATGTGCATTTTCAAGCCTGACGTTATCCAGGAATACAATATGCACATGGGCGGTGTCGATCTAGTAGATCAGGTATTGTAAGCATATCCCTCTTTACGACAAACACTTAAATGGTATAAAAACGTATTTTTGCACCAGCTGGATATAACCATATACACTTGTTTGGTAATTTGGAGAGCTCTAAACCCACACAAGACAATGACCTACCTGGACTTTCGACTATCAATAGCTCGCAGCCTAATTAAACAATACCAAGTTGAGAGGCCTCTTCATATTGGGGGTAGAAAATCAAAAACCCCTGCACCCCTCAGACTTCAAGGAAAACACTATCCTAAAAGGATACCGCCAACATCAAAGAAGTCCCGCCCATCTCGAAAGTGTTTCGTGTGCCGCAAGAAGGGAATTCGCAAGGAAACTGGGATGATGTGTTGCGAATGTGGAGATGTGCCCTTGTGAGTTTATCCCTGTTTTGAGGCATATCACTGCAGAAGGAACATATAAAGGTAAGCCAGTAAAGCATATACAATTTAATTAAATGTTTCATAATGGGGGAAAATTAAAATAAGTTGAGTTAGAGGATAAATAAGGGTTAAATGCACAAACGCACAGGACGGGTATACACGCCCATATCGCTCATCCGTCATTTTAAATGGACGTGATTTCACGTCCATATCCCTGAAGAGGTTAACCTTGGTTTCATGTTTGGGGATCCTCAGCAAATGGCAACAAGTGGCCACTGTTTTTAAATCCAACATTCTATGTATGTTTTCAAGTAGGTACTTGACTAAATTTAAGCAGCTAGTGTTTTGAATGCGTCTAATTGTGATTTTCTACTCTGTGCAAACTTTCAACTTAGCTTGAGAGGTAGAACTGGAACTTAAAAATTCAATGCCACAACTGGGACTTGAACCACAGACTTTCTGCTTACTAGGCGGCTGCTCTAGCCATTGAGCTATTGTGACAAACTGCCAGAATGGCATTAAATTCTCAAACCAGTTCGTATTTTTCCTGGTAACCCACAAAGCCAGTCTCACATCAGAGACAAATTACCCCAATGGTGACTTACTATTGTAAGTACTTCATGTCCCAGGATTAAATAACCTTCAGATGGTAATTATTATTTATTTATACCAACAAACTTACTGTTGGTGTTTTTAAACACACAAGCTGTGTGTGGGCAAAGTTTGAGAGGTAGAACTGGAACTTAAAAATTCAATGCCACAACTGGAATTTGAACCACAGACCTTCCACTTACCAGGCGGCTGCTCTAACCATTGAGCTATTGTGACAAATTGCCAGAATGGCATTAAATTCTCAAACCAGTTCGTATTTTTCCTGGTAAACCACAAAGGCAGTCTCACATCATCTGAAGGTTATTTAATCCTGGGACATAAAGTACTTACAATAGTAAGTCACCATTGGGGTAATTTGTGTCTGATGTGCTCTGAAAATTTAGCAATATTTCGCTAAATTGTTTTCTATCACTTTACACTTCGTCTATTTCACGTCCTTTCACTTAATTGCATACTTCGTATTAACTAACTTATTAAAGTTAGCTAATGTTTCATTTATTTTACACAAATTAACAGTCTTTAAACACTTAGTAAATTTACTTTCACTATTTTATGACGCGCACACATAAAAATGTGTCCATCTACACCAAAGACACAGACGCTAATAACTAGACAATTGGCGCCGCATTACACTTCTTTTTGTGTACATCCGCAAATGCGTTCATCAAATAGTTCCCGCATCGTTAGGGAAGCGATCCTTAGCCATTCTCCCTTCGCTTTTCAATATTGAACACATATAATTCTTTTATTTATACATATATATTAAAATTAAATATGGAAATATTTATGACGTCTTTAAACAAACTTAATTGCTTGTAACAATGAACATTAGTAACACGTTTTCGTCATTTAACCAACTCATACCAACATGAAAAACAAATTACACTCTTAACAAATATTCACATAAACGATTTTCTTTTGGGGTCTTACAATATCCTGTCTCACATGCCCCTTGTTTTGTTTTTCAAGTTGTCACCTACATTTACAATCTTGAAACACAATACTTCTCCCTATTCCTCTAATACTTAATACTTTGTACAATAACCTTTTTTCTTTACAGTCTTCTTTGCTGTATGTTTTTGTCTTTTGTTTTGGCATGACACAGCATGTCTTTATAAATTTTACATATTCAGTTACCACACAATACAACACCTAGAATATTCTTAAGTTTTTACATTTGACATTGACACAAATATTATTTAAGTCTATTATGGTTTATTGTGTGCCTTTTGACTTATGTTCCTTGTTATGAGGAGAGAAAAACAGGATACAAATCTTGAGCTACTGATTATGATCATATTTATGGCAATTTTATTCAGTTCTTTGTCCTCTGTCTTGCAAGCTTATTATGTATAGGCAGGTCGTTGAGTCAATTCTTAAACTCAGATGTTACTAATGATGCTATTATGAAATTGGGTTCTTATTCACTATTGTTTAGTTCGACATTTTTTCAAGCTTAACATTGGCTATATCCATCTTACTTCATGGGCATTGCTTTTGTGACTATGGTTTTTCTTACTTCACTGTCACCTCTTTATCTCTTATCTTTATAAGAGAAAACTTCTATATTTATAATTATTCTGCAACTATATTATTTTTCTTTTTAATTCACCCTTGACACCCTTGTGTCAAAAATATTTTCTCTTTGTCATCACAATTGATTCCTTTTTATTTTTGTCCCTGATATTCTTATGTCAAAAACACATTTTTTTTTTCGTCGTTAAAATTCACTTCTCTAATGACAATCAGTATTCTTATCTGTTTTTGTTGACAATGCTCTTGGTGGTCATTATAGCCAATGACTATGTTGATTTCCTTTCTTGTTGTATTTTCCAACCTGTATATAATTTTCTATAAGAAACCCATTAAAAATTATTATTTTTCATCATCTCTATTGTTCCTGCCTTACATGTTTGTTGGCAAAGACTATTTGGTCCTTTCTTTGTATGGTTTTAATTTGTTCTCCTACCAACTTGCCATTTGTATTCTGTAGCTCATATGTATGGTCACCCAGCTGTTTTGTTATGACCAGCGGTCCAGTATACAGTAGTTCCATTTTCCCAGATCTTTTTTCAGATGCCTTGGATGCTTTGTGCCGTCTTAGGAGCATCTTTTCTCCAATTTGTGGGGACCATTTCCTGATGAACCTTTTTACTTTATTTCTCCCTTTTTCTTCTTTTTGCTGCAACCTCCTGAATGCCAATTGACATTTTTCCTTTTCTGTCAATTCCCTTTGGGCAGCCATCGTAGTGTCGATGTCAATTGTCAATCGCTTAGGTTTTGTGTTGGTCATCAATTCGATTGGGGCAAACTTGGTCGTGTGGTTCACTGAATTATTGATCACCTCCTCTATGTAGCTGCATTTTTCTGTCCAGGAAGTGTGGTCTCTGTGGCAAAGTAGGCGGAAATATATACATATATTCCTCATCGTCCTTTCTGTTGGATTTCCTTGAGGATAATATGCTGATGAGTAATATAACTTTATTCCCAATGTTCGTAAGGTGTCCTGGAACAATTTACCTCTATGCATTGTTGCATTATCAGAAAGAATTGCTTTTATATTCCCATATTTTGGAATATAATCTTTAATGATTTTGTTCAGGCAAGTCCTACATTTGATGTTCCTGATGGGGTATATTTTAGTAAATTTTATAAAAACGTCAAACATGCTGAAGATATATTTGTTTCCATCTTTCCCCCTTGGTAGCTCGCCATGTTCATCGATCCATACTAATGCATTTTTCTCATCTCTCAAGATGGATTGTGGAACAATATCATATCTTAGATTAATTGGCTTGGCCTTCTGACATAGGTCGCATGAGAAAATTAACTTCCTGACTTTCTTGCCTAGATGTTTGATGTATAGTATTTCTTCAATTGCGAGCATTGTTCTTTCAGTACCAGAGTGAAGCATCAAGTGATGGAATGCCAAAATAACCCTGTCGTGTAAGGAATTTGGTACCATCATTTTCCACTTCCTTACGTCGCGACCACGTCATTTGAACAAGATATTTCTAAATTTCCCTATCTTGGCTTCCGATTTTGGTACTATTTCTGGAGCCTTGTCGAATAGCCTCTTCAATTCAGGGTCTTCTTGCTGTAGCTTCGCCATGTTTTTGAAGTCTTGTAAAATTTTGTTGATTTCCTTATTATTTATTTCCATAATTTTGATTTCATGGTGTGGATTAGATATCGTTTCGGGTATGTGACTTTCTGATTTTAACCTGGACAATAAGTCACTAAAGATGTTCTCCTTGCCTGGGATATGTCTGACCTCTATGTCATGCGACATTTCGTGTATGTACCTCGAGATTTTGGAGTTGGTTAGCTTGCATTTTTGGATGAAGGACAGGCTTACGTGGTCAGTATATATAATGATTTTATAGTGGTAGATACATTGCCTGAACTTTTGTAACGCAAAATGGATTGCACCTATTTCTAATTCCGTTATGCAGGCATTGGCTTCTATGTTGTTTAGAAATCTAGAAGCTGTGGCAATCACATGTTTGTTGCCATCTGCATCTTCTTGTGCCAATATTGCTCCATATGAGTGCGCACTAGCATCGGTGTATATTAGAAAAGGTGAATTTGGATCCGGTCGTTCCAGGAGAATACTGTGCTTAAAAAGTTCTTTGATTTTCTCAAAGGCTACCCGGTGTTCGGCATTCCATTCCCACTTAGTGTCCTTTCTCAACAGTTCCCTAAGGGGTACTAATTCCTTAGCGTAGTTAATCACAAATTTTGACTGGTACTGTAGAATGCCCAGAAACCTTCTTAACTGTTTCAAGTTATGTGGGGGTGGTATACACTCTATGGCCTTGACTCTCTCTGGATTAGGTTGTATACCATCAGGCGTAATGATGTGGCCTAGAAATTCTGCCTCTTTAACAAAGAATTCACACTTTTCCAAGTACAGGGTCATGTTGCTTTCCTGAAACTTGGACAATACATAATCTATGTGATGTAAGTGTGACTCGGGATCCTTGCTGTATATTAAAAAATCGTCAACATATTGCGTTACAGAAGCCTCGATAGTATCCCCAAAAACTTTGTCTAGAGCCCTCAGTAGTGCACTGCTACTGGTTGATAATCCAAAGGCGCATTTTAAAAAATGGTACACCTTTCCTTCGTGCAGGAAGCAGGTATATTTCCTGACATCTGGATGAAGAGGAATTTGCCAGAATGATGCTGTCAGGTCAAGACTAGTAAAATGTTGACCTCCCTTCAATTTTGATATCAGTTGGTCTACCCCCTCAGGCCTGTAATGATCTGTCAAGGTATGCGCATTTATTTTCCTTGCGTCGATGGTCATCCTCAATTTTCCCTCTTTCTTATGGACCCATACCACTGGATTCACATAACATGAGTCCGACGGTTCTATTATTCCGTCTGCCAACATTTTCTGGATCACTCTGTCAGCTTCCTCCCTGATGGAGTTGGGGATGGGCCTGCATTTATGTGAATAGGGGGTGATATCTTTTACTTTAAAAGTATGTACATACTTATTACATGTACCTGGCTTTTTATTAAAAACTTTCCTGTTTTTAATTAATATTTTTTTAAGTTGGTTCCTTTCCTCTTCAGAGATGCCTTGTGCTCCCAGACCTTCTCGTCGATTAGCTGTGACGTCGGTTCTTCTTCATCTATTGGTAGTGGTTCAGGTTGGTAGTTGTTCGAGGTAACATACTCGTCTTCTGTGCAGATCCAATGGCTGCAAACATTAGTTTCCTCCTCGCTCGTCCAACCTGTTTTCTCCTTATTTATCCTTAGGTCTACCAACCTATTCTCGTGGACATTGATGTTCACCACAAAGAACTGCTCATCCGGATGGATCCCTGTCTGGTCTGCTTCCTCCTGCCATGTTTCTTCCTCCAGGGACTTCGCGGTGCATTCTGAGGTTCCTTCCTTGATAATGAATTCATGTAGGTCATAATCGATCACCGACCTCCAAAGATTAAGCAAATCACTGCCAATGATTAGGGTAGCTGTTAGTCTAGGTATTACCAGGGCAATAAAATCGAACTTCCAGCTTCCGATTTCTATTACCAGCCTTACCTGGTTTTTAACATGTTCCTTTTTCTTGCCAATTGCTGTGCTGCAATATACTCCACACACAGGCAAGAATTCAGCATTTTTCTTTGTTATTAATTCCTGGAACAGCTGTTCGTCACATACTGATGTGCTGGCTCCTGTATTAATCATTGCTGGCAATTTGATACCCCATACTTTAAGCCTAATCATTGGTGGATTAGTTATTTCCTTCCTTTCGCTTGCCTGTTTCCTTAAGGTACATATGCGATGTCGGTCAATATTGCCCCTACTGCCACACAGGTCAACTTCCGGGACACAAAGTTGACTTGTACTTAGTTTTCCTGGATGTTAGAGGTGATTGTTGTTTCTGTATTCTGTGCAGCATAGGCCCTATTCGGCACATTTTCATCCTGTTCTTGTTGTCTTATGTTGCCGGTGTTCCATTGGTTTCTGCCCCTTTGGTGTGAACCCCTATTGTATGACGACCTTTGGCTGTTTAAGTATTCCCTACAGAATCGTATGTGATTCACTTGATGGGTACGGTCTCCTGGTCTCCCGCGATCATACCTATGTGTTCGGTATCTCGATTCGCCCCTTGGTGTTGTGTCGTGGTACCGTTGTCTCGTGTTCTCCATCCTTTCGCCATGATTGTGTGGTTGTGGGTAATGGTGTGCCTCTCTGCCCCTGTCATGGGTGCTCCTAGTATTTCTATCTTCTCTCTCATTCTGGTTGTTTGTAGTCGCGCTCCTGTTTAAGACAGGTGAGTTTCGGTGACCGTTCCTATGTCTATGCTCATTAGGCCGACCATTTTGCGTTTCGAAGGCTGTCAGTAATTCTATCATGTCTGCAAAATCTACTGGCCTTGCAACAATTAACCCTGTTCTCACTGTGTCTGGGAAATGTCTTGTTATGCTGGTAATTAACTCTGCTTCCAACAGGTTAGGGTCCAATAGCTTCCCTTTGTTGGCTACTTTCACCTCGTCAAATGTAGGTGATGTGATTTCATGTAGTATGCTGTTGGTGTAGCATGTGTTGTGTGTTGTGTCATTGTTTAATTGTGAACCCCTTTCTCTATATGGTGAGTCAACATTTTGTACATTATTCAAATAACTTTCATCTTGTACATCATTTACATCTAAATCATCATTTTGCCTTTGTAGTGCATTCACAACATCATTTACATTAGCCAAACTTTCTTTTCCTTTTCTCACTTCTTCACAAATTGATTTTAAATCATTCTTTATTTCTAAGTGACTTTGTTTCATATCATTCATAGCATCTTGTTGGATTGTACTACATCAGCCATAGTCTTAATTTTAGGAATGACAATTTGTTCTACAGTTTCATTAATAATTCCTTTCCTTACTACCTCAATTTCTATCCTTAATTCCTCAGTTATTTCTACTTTTACATTTATAATCTTACAGTCTACACTTGCATTACATTCTGTTATTTCATCTCTACATCTACCAATTTCTCCTTCTAATACAATCTTATTTTCTCTCATTTCCGATTCTATTTTTCCCATCGTATCTCCTATGATTTCTATCCTAGCTTCTAAAGCTTCCTTTGTCTCATTTATGTTTTTATGTACTAATTTCAAATTAGTTTCCATTACTTTCATATTTTCTTTACACTCCTGTCTTCCTAATTCTATTTTCTGTTCTAAGTTCTGTCTTCCTAATTCTATTTTCTGTTCTAAGTCCTGCCTCCCTAATTCTATTTTCTGTTCTAAGTCCTCTCTCACTTCCTCCATTTTCTGACCTATCTCTTTTTTATTTTGTTGTAGATCCTGCCTCACTCCTTCTATTTTCTGACCTAAACTTTGTTCAATGTCCTGTTTTAATTCTACCTTATTTTGTTCCATTCTCTGACCTATCTCTTCCCTATTCTGTTCCATTTTCTGACTTATTTCTCTTTTATTTTGTTCTAGTTTTTGTTCTAGTCTTTCAAACATTATCATTAGTAACCTTTGGTCTTTTCCTATTGCTACCTCATCTCCTCACTTTCTGTTCCTATCTGATAACTAGGCCTATCTGCCCCTTCCCCTATTCCTGTTCCTTCCGCTCTCTCTTTTTGCGACATTCTCGTTTTTTTATTCAGTTCACTTTGGCTTAAAAGTCCTACTATTTTGCCACTTCGCAGTAACATAAAAATGAAATGAATATGAAAATAAAAATTTTTGGTCCTACTTTTTCTCGTTGATTGGTCTCATTACGTGCATCCCCGGGGCAGTTGACTTCGCTAGATGATCTCTGATGTTTTCCCGCGTTGGTTATCCGTTCATCAGCGTTTTTAGGCACTTCCTTCGTTGGGCAAGCCATTTGGTGCTGTTTTTATAATTTATGGCACTAGATGGTGATGAGCTTTTGACTCTTTCGTTATCTCGGGTCATGGTACTGGATGGAATGAACATACACTCAGGGTTAACTTTAGTGAAATATTTTATTCGCACCTTCTGGTTCACAGTATTTAAATCGTATTACAGTAGTAAGTCTTTTATTTCAGTGGTTTGACTTCCCTAGCATCACCGAGATTTAATGTCTGAAAATTTAGCGATATTTCGCTAAATGTGTTTTCTATCACTTTACACTTCGTATATTTCACGTCCTTTCATTTAATTGCACACTTCGTATTAACTAACTTATTAAAGTTATTTTGTGTACATCCGCATATGCATTCATCAAATAGTTCCCGCATTGTTAGGGAAGCGATCCTCAGCCATTCTCCCTTCGCTTTCAATATTGAACACATATAATTCTTTTATTTATACATATATATTAAAATTAAATATGGAAATATTTATGACGTCTTTAAACAAACTTAATTGTTTGTAACAATGAACATTAGTAACACGTTTTCGTCATTTAACCAACTCATACCAACATCAAAAACAAATTACACTCTTAACAAATATTCACATGAACGATTTTCTTTTGGGGTCTTACAATATCCTGTCTCAAATAAATAATAATTACCATCTGAAGGTTATTTAATCCTGGGACATAAAGTATTTACAATAGTAAGTCACCATTGGGGTAATTTGTCTCTGATGTGAGACTGCCTTTGTGGTTTACCAGGAAAAATATGAACTGGTTTGAGAATTTAATGCCATTCTGGCAGTTTGTCACAATAGCTCAGTGGTAGAACAGCCGCACGGTAAGCGGAAGGTCTGTGGTTCAAATCCCTGTCGTGGCATTGAATTTTAAAGTTCTACCTCTCAAACTTTGCCCACACACGGCTTGTGTGGTTGAAAACACCAACAGTAAGTTTGTTGGCATAAATAAATATTAATTTCAACTTAGCTTTCAATATGCACTCATATAACGTTCCCTTACTACTGCCTAAACAAAGGAAAATCTGCTCACAACTAACATATTTGACTTTAGTCTAATTTTCAAATTGTATTTTCACTGTTACTTAATGATCTAGTTCAACTTTTACCGCAAGTTTGTTTAGCCCACTAAGTCAACCCACTAATGTGAGTTATGGCAGGTGCAAAATTTAATGGTGGCTGTAGCTGACCATTACTATTCTATTTCTTGTTGTGGGCAGAAACGATACTTATATCACTGACTTTACAGTGATTTCACAGCATTTTTAACTATACAACCCGCAAGGTGTGACAAGCCTCTCATTGGATTTTGTATTGAGCCACTAACCATTAAATTTCGCAATAGCAATAGTTCCACTGTTCACTGTCTTCCAAGGTAGTGGTACAAAGAAATATGCCTGATGTAGTTTCTTCAACCAGATTGTTCATTCGCTGGGAAAATGAAAACAACCCAATCCTGTACATAACAGCACTCATTGCACTTCACAGACATCACCAACTCACTCAAAGAACAGTGCTTCTTGCTGCACCAGAAATGCACTTGCTAACTCACTCACTCTGCAAGACTTACTTTGGCAGAACTCTCACTCCTCTGTCAGTTTGACTCAACTTGTGAGAGCACTTGCTTATATAGGCATAGGAATGTTCCAAAACATTCAAGACATTGAAATACCCAGAAGGTTCCAGTTCTCTGGCGATAGTGCTTATTGTGTTCACAATAGGCAAGTGCACAGCTTATCTAGTTTATGGTTTCCACTTCCCGGCACTAACCTCCCGATAACCTTGAGTCATAGCCAGCTGCTTTGTCAGAATATCTTGTGTGGAGCAGTGTTGCCATTGCAATGTAGAGTCGCTACACTTGGAGCACCACAAGCATCCTTTGTAGCTGGCCAGTTATGTTAAAAGGGTAGCGAATGTTAAGTTTTTCACAATTTTCTACATTGCTATTAATCTCTATGTTACGCTATTAAAAATAGTTAATTATATACCAATAAATTATATATTCTCACCATAAACCAGAAAGGTTACCAGCAGGATGGCATATATACCCTACTCTGACCAAGAGACACTACCCAACAACGGTGCCAAGGATTGTGCCATATGCAGTAGAGGTTTGATGGTTGAGACGGTATCCCGTGCGTAATAAGATATTTACAATTTAAATAAATATTTCCATATATTACAATAAGTTTCATATAGTACAAGAATTCATTTCACCAGAATGCAAGAACAGGTAGCGATATACTGACCCGGGAAGTAATAAAACTATATAGTATATTCTTTGTAGACCTATTTTTGTGCAACGGTCATAAAACATCATACATTGTTAGATTTACCGTTATATGACAAGAGCGTGGGAGCAGCAGTTTCGCGCGCTTACCCAATGAGAAATCCCGAAGCAATTCAATTTGAAATTTACCACATTCTAGGCAACCAATAGAAATTCAATATTTTGGCAGGCAAGAGTAGGGAGGTTTGATATAGTTTTAGCAGAGGATTCTGTCTACAATCCTACGGAGAATACGACGTATTAGTATGTTTAAGTAATAGAGTGAAAGATTCCGTGCTACAAGACAAGCGTCAGGCTAAATTCCATCCAAGATTCATTTAGGCAATGCCATCTTATGTTAATTCGGCTATATACGTTCTTGGTGACGGTGAAGTGAAGCTCAGGATACCGAATCATTTGGCATATTTATTGAAAGTCGGTCTATATTTATAATGTACAGTATTCAAGTTTTAGCTGCTGAACATTGTAATAAAAGTGCAATTGCCTTTCACCTTCATTTCATTTTTATTAATACTTATTTCAATCCACTCTAAGATAACCACTCATTTTTCCCACGACCTATTAAGCAGTCTCAAAAACAGCCGAGGCAAGAACAAGAGGACCAAGAACGAGAAGAAGAGGACTATTAATTTAACATTAAAAATCAATAAATATATAGGCGCCCTAAACTCAAACAAGATACGATGCATGGTATAGTCCACCAGGGAAAATGTTGGTGGTACACTTGGATCATATGGTTAACTACAATGATGCTGATCGGGATGACCTACTCTAAGGAGGGAGCACTGTGACAACTGCCAACTATCCAATAGCCGCTCAAGGTCAAACTACCCCACACTACTATGTGGCCCAGTAACTATGGAACGGTCAGAACAAGGACAATAAGTGAAGCAGAACAAAGCATTTCAAGACAGTTTGAGAGCCAGGCTTGTTGTCTTTATATTCACAAGATACTAGCTAAGAAATTACACTAAAAGCTTGATAAAATGCAGGAGTTTTTAACATTATGTTAAACTTTCAACATAATCCACCAATAATGTACGAACCAACAGCTTCACTTATCTAAATATAAAGTGTAAACATTAGACACTCGACATGTTTCAACAGGTCATTCCTGCCATTCTCAAGGCAAACTGACCTTGCTACGAACTGTTCACAGAATGATTCATAACAATATCAGCAGGTCAGTTTGCCTTGAAAATGGCAGCAATAACCTGTTGAAACATGTCGGGTGTCAAATGTTTCCACTTTATGGTTTCTACATTATTGGTAATATTGGTGGATTACATTGCTTCACTGCTAATAGCTTCAGGTGTATATACTAAATATTTTTAACATAATGTTCACAAACAAGATATTAAATTATTTTTAACCTCTTCAGGGATATGGGCGTGAAATCACGTCCATTTAAAATGACGGATGAGCGATATGGGCGTGTATATACGTCCTGTGTGTTTAAGCATTTAACCCTTATTTATCCCTTATCTAACTCAACTTATTTTAATTTTCCCTTTATGAAACATTTTAGTAAAGTCTATATACTTTACTGGCTTACCTTAATATGTTCGTTCTGCAGTGATTTACCTCAAAACAGGGATAAACACACAAGGGTACATCTCCACATTCGCAAATAATTCCCTTCTTGCGGCACACGAAACACTTTCGAGATGGACGGGACTTCTTTGCTGTTGGTGGTATCCTTTTAGGATAATGTTTTCCTTGAAGTCTGAGGGGTGCAGGGGTTTTGGATTTTCAACCCCCAATGTGGTATTGTTCAATTAGGCTGCGAGCTATTTATAGTCGGAAGTCAAGGTAGATCATTGTCCTGTGTGGGTTTAGAGCTCTCCAAATTACCAAGCAATTGTATATGGTTATATCCAGTTGGTGCAAAAATACCTTTTTATACCACTTCTCCCTTCAGCTACAAGCAGGAAAGTATATGTATGTATTTCAACAAAGGAATAAATGGAGTCTACTAAGTTACGAAACTTGCGTAAGCAAAAGTTGCAATGTTGATCTATTCTGATGACTCAAGAGACCACGCATACAGTAGTGATTTATTACACAGAATGCTGATGCATTAGCCACACATACAATGGGTCGGCTACTGTTTCTTTCCGAGAACTTATATTAGATGCGTTCGACAGAGCAAAGTTGACTTTTCACCACAGTGAAACAAAATAGTGCCATTTCAACGTTTTGTAAATACAACTCAACTTTGCTGATGACGTACATTTATACTGCATATAACAAGTTTTATACCAGTTTTTGTTTCATTAAAATAACTTAATATTTACACAAAATACAGCTGTGTATATACGAAGCACTCTAAATGCCCTGCCCCAGATATTGGGTAGCAGTTCTCGGCTCGCGGACGTTTTAAATGGCCATCGCTCAAGAGGTTAATATTGGTTGGTAAAACCAACTGTTAATGATGCCATGTCTACAACTGAAGCAGAAACAGCTCTGGGATGGCACATACATATTTTCATTCAGGGGATTACATAACTTAAAATTTAAGGTCAATCAATGCAATTAATCATTCTTCCACACAACAGCCGTGTGTAGAACAGAAATGGAAAGGGTAGAATGAGACTGAAAACTCAATGCCATACCTGGGATTTGAATCACAGACCTGCCACTTACCATCTGGCTACTCTAAGTAGATCCATGGTTCAAATTCCAGCTATGGCATTGAAATTTTCAGTCTCATTCTACCCTTTCCAACTTAAATTTGTTAATAAATACCTGTAAAATTTTGAAGTCTGCTTTTCCTCATAGATCACCAGAACACCAGTTAGAGATATTCCTAGGACCACTTCAGCAGCACTTTCATCCTGTAAAACATCAGTTATAAATTATCATTTCAACAGCTATATGATATTTAGATATAAGGGGGAATCAAATATAAACCAGAATTTCAAATTAGCTGCTCTAGTAGTGAATAGAAATAGGTAAGGCTTTGAGAGATGTTGGTGGGGATGTCTGCAATAGAAGTTTTGATACATCACACTGAAGGGCAGCAGCTTGCTTCAATACGCCACGAGCAAGCAAGGGATATACATAACTGTTGTGTAATGCATCATTGAGAGAGCATGCCATCAGACTTCCTGGCTACGAGTATGTCCATACCAGAGATAAATTCAAAATGCCAGCGCATCAACAACAATCATAAAGAATGGAAGCAGTCACCACTTTAACCCATCCCACGCAGCAGCTGAACCAATAAACAAAGACCAGACCAACCGTCATACGCCCAGACATGCTAAGTGTATAAAACCTGTGAAACTGGCCCTGTATCAGTCATAGCCGAGACTAGCAGAGTATTACAGTCACACCACTGGGGATGCAGCTTCGAACGAAATGTCTGGAGACCACAGCCTGCAAGCCCAGATAATCATTTTGTATTTTATGACATTGGCTGTGAAAGCTTGCACAATTTGATTAAGCTTATTATTGAAACTACACACATCAGAACAAAATGTTTATTGTACAAAATTTTTTGCTGAACTTTGCCTGTACATAACACATTTAGTGACTGTTAATCTCAACATAGTCACTTCCTCACATTGCTACCCTACATTACCTTGTAGCTGCTAATCCTAAATATACCATTTTTTTTTTCTGTTTTTCAGATAAATAATCAGAATATTTCTGAATCTGGACAGAACACATCCCCAATTAATTCAGATTAACAGGGTTCTACTGTACTTATATCTACACATACTCAACAGCATTACAGAATGCTGCAGCAATATTATTTTTCTTCTTTCTTCCTGATGTAATCCTTTTCTCCTTACAAACAACTTATTTCGGTATACCTATACTGTTTAGGTTTATCAGCTTTCTTAACAAATGTTTTCATTAATACCTTCAATTATTTTCTGACCATTGTTTATTAATTTTGTTGTGGATTAATCATCATAGATTGGAGAGAGCAGTTGATTAAAAAAAAGAAAAGGAGGGTTTAATTAGATGTTTGAGATAGAAATTTCAAATAAGGAATTTAATTTAAAAGATGAATAACACTAAACAACACTTACATTTATAATTTTCCGGAACGCCTTTCTGAGGTTAACTTTTCTCCATTATCAACCGGACAATGACTGGGTTTCCATGGTGTGAATGGCGATGCTTCTTCTGATGTTTCTTCTGGTAATGGTTCAAGGAACTTGCTGAAAACATCTTTGTGGGGAATGTCGAAATTAAATACTCTGTTTCTATTTTTTAAAATGAAGATTATTTGTTCCCATGTGGACAGCTCTTGTTTTCCACTTATGTGTTTGAGGAGTTTCGGTTCTGGCTTTATGTCTTGATTTTTTGTCCAAAAATGAAAGGCAGCTGCTGATTTTTCCAATTGTTTTCTCTTGATGTTCCTAACGTGTTCCTTGGATCTAATTTCTAAATTTCTTCTGGTTTTTCCTATGTATACTTCATTACAATCACTGCATTCAATTTGGTACATGCCGGAGTTTTTGTTAGGTGGAATAGCATCTTTGATGTTTGAAAGCAGCAAGTTTTTTATGGAGTAATGGTTGACTGGTGCTATTCATGGTGTATTCGTTGAACACTTTTTTGAATTTATCAAAGGCCCATGGATGATATGTGAATTTTTTAAATGTCATTTTTGTTTCTGCTGCTGTGAGAGTTGTGGTTTCCTTTAGTAATTTTTTCTTTTCTGCTCATTTTACTTTTTTATCTATTAATTCTTTGGGAAAGCTGTTTTTTTTTTTGTGCTATTTCAATTATTTTGTAATATTCTGTTTTGTATTCTTCTGCTGGAAGAGGGATGTTCACCAATCTATGTGCTAAACTATTGAAGATTGCTTGTTTGAGGCTTCTTGGATTGTAACAATTAGCTTTTATGTAGTTGTCCATCTGCGTTGGTTTTCTGTGAATACCGAAGTTTATTCTATCCTTGTTTTTTATTATTTTTAGATCTAAAAATGGTAATTGATCATCGCCATCCACACCATGGAAATCCAGTCATTGTCCGGTTGATAATGGAGGAAAGTTAACCTCCGAAACACGTTCCGGAAAATTATAAATGTAAGTGTTGTTTAGTGTTATTGACTCATCTTTTAAATTAAATTGATTATAAAGACACTGTTTTCAAACTTCTAAGAAAGGAAGATATTCAATAAGGAATTTAGAAGAGTTTGTATCAAGTTAAAAGTAAGTGGGTATGACAGGTTAATAGATTGTTTAATGTGGTGGATTTGGTATGAGGCATATTTTTCAAGTATTGTTTTGAAATTTAAAATAAACAAGTGCACTATCAATTTTATTTTTTACATGAAAGTTTGTACTCTCTTTCACAAAAGTAAATACCCAACTTCAGTGAGATCTGCACGAAGGGTCACCTAATTCTCAGGTGTACTTGCACAGATGGTATGAGAATTAAATTAGTCATATACTTCCCTTGCTATTCAGAGGACATGGCAGCCATGTCACCTCGTAGCCCACCTCGTAGCTCACCTCAAAGCTTTGAAAAGCAATATTTCAACAATCCTTCTAGATTAACGGGCAAACATTGCAAATTTGACTTCAGTGCACCTGCAGAAAATATGTTATTGGGGTTTGATTAAATAGTGGACTAGAAGTAACAATGATGCCAATGTTGAGTGCTTTGCTTACCAATGTAAGTTTAATCCTACACACAAAATTTCTGCGTTTGGTAGTAGCCGAAGCCGTTAAGGCGTGTTACTGCTGGTCTAGAGTGATGCCCTGAACATGGATTGAATCCAGTAAGAAGCATCTCTTTTTTTTCTCCTACCTTTCTATCTTAGCAGGAACATAATTATACAATCTGTGCCTAATATATATATATATATACTATTACACAATATTATCATATTGCTGCTATGCGATTGAAATTTTATAACTGAAGGCTTTAGAAGATATTGATTACAATTGTTGTAGATAAAACAGGAAATACGCATACTTCAACTTTCAATCACTCTTCCAGAAATTAATACCTAATATTTTCTCTTAAATATCCTCATTCATAGGCATCTGTGTATAAATAGCAAAGATTATTGCCAAGTTAAAGAATTTGCTTCCGTCATGTACTGTTATGTTTGTTTGGCTTACAATGGATATAAGAAAGCATTATATCTTGTTCATGCACGGAAATTAAAATGTTTCAGGTACAAGAGATGAAAATAATTATTTTAGAAAATTTAATAAATCACAATGATTACATTCATTTATATTTCATTATGCAGTAATACAACACAAATATTGTACTATCTGAGAATAAGACTCGAAGCATCGAAAGAAAAACATTTAGTGTGTTACATATCATACGAAAGAAAACGTGTTATGTATTACTGGTCACAATAATGCGTAGTTAGAAGAACTTGATTCCAGTGAATAAAGAAGTTAATGACGTATTAAGCAGAATGACTTTCAGTTGTAGATTACTTCAACTAGAACCAACTTTTGCATCCAGCAGCATTGTATCTGTATTTCCAAGCACTCTACAATACAATGTTGCCATGTGCCCATTAACTCAATTTCCACAAGTGTGCCTTTATCCCAATTCTCTACTCCTAATAAAAAGCTCTGGAGAATTAAAGACGCTGGTTAATTTTCTATTTCAGAAAATAAACATGCAGGAGGGGAAGTTTGAACCATTGACACTCAGAAATTTCAACTCCAACTCTCAACTAACGATTTCGGCTATTTCTGCATTGGACAATATTTGCACTATTCACATGAAGGTGGACAGTTCAATGCAGTTCTCTTGGACTTGATTCCAGTTTATTACTCTATCGTTCCCTTATTCGCCCTATTCTCACTTATGCTGCTCCTATTTGGGGTGGTGCTTGTAAATCACACCTACATCGATTACAGGTAATTCAAAACAAGGTGATACGACTCGCTACTAATGCTCCCTGGTTTGTGCGCAACCAACAGCTACATCAAGAATTAGGCCTTCTCCCCATATCACAGTTCATACGCCAAACAGCACGCCGCTTTTTCATACGCCTACAAGAGGTTCCTGGAGCTGTAATATACCATCTCGGCGTCAGAACACGCCGGCCAACACGCCTTCGTAAACACTTGCCTCAAGATATCCTGCTCAGTTCGACCTCAAGCTCAGAAGACTCCGACCTTTAATTTTTTTTTTCACAAAATGTTTAAAATGTTCTCCTACACATTTACCTTGTATATGCGATCTATTATATTACTTCCTCCTTTATGAAACAAATTATGTTCGAGGAGCTACATTGATGTAGCCAACCTTAACAACTTTATAATGTTCTGTATTTTATGTTATTCTCACAAATCTGTAAAAGCATTATTGCTGATCGATTTCAATAAAAATTACAAAAAAAAAAAAAAACCATTAGCTAAGGTTTAAATAGTTTGCTTTTGCTTCTAGGTATTCATTTACATTTATTTAGAGAGTAAAAAGAGAACTTTATCTAGAACAAACTTAAGTTTCTGGTTTGGGGTAGAGTCCAGATTGAAACTGAGCCATAAACATTGTAATATTGTTATTTGCTTAGTACTTAAACATGCTGTTGTTATCATCCAAAACTGTTACTTAGTAAACAATATAATATAATTACAGTTACCTTGGCATAGAACATTTCTTGACCATAACCTTCCAGCTGCTGAGCAGCAAGTATATAATATTCCTCCGCAGTTCCTTGTGATAATCCAGCCAAAGCAGCATGCTGCAGTATTGCTGCTTCTGTCAATGTTTCCAAATTGCTATCTGTTGTCAAGTGCTGATAAAAGAAAATATGTGTGTTTTATTATAAAAGTTAAAATATTTCAACATAATATAACACACAATATTTCAGAAAAGAGAAGACAAATATTGAAACTTTATACTGTAGATATGACCTATGTAACCCCCACTTATGAGAAGCTTATTATTATGATTTTACTTTACATATTTTATATACTCTACCACCACTGACATTGTTAAATCATAGCAATATTCTACTGGATAGGAACAAATTCACAATGAGAAACAATACGTTGTTTATGAAACAGTTAGAAAAAATAGCAGAGTAATGGATTTTCTTACGAATATAACACTTAAAATGATGTTACTTCCATTTATTTATTTATTTATTTACCAAAAGAATCACAAAAATTAAAAAGCTTCGTCAAATAACATACCTTTTTACAGTATACAACTTACAATTAGTATAAACTTAAGGAACTTAAAACTAGTTTAGGAAAAAGGAGTAATCATGAATTCATTAATACTGTAGAACAGGTGAGTGAAGAGATACTGTTTAAGTGTTTGTTTAAACTGCTCTTGATTTAAGAATGTCTGGTCACAAAGTAGCTTGTATTATATTAAGCAATAATGTTCAACAATGAACTTACCCTAGGGAACAATGTAAAATCTTTCAGGTACTCAGCAGTATGTCGTTCTAAAATATGATTTCCAAACTCAGCTGCAACAGTAAAATGAAACTTACACTGAATGTCAGCAGTTCTGAAACTTCATATTAACGAATGTCCATAAAGTACAGGCATACAAAATTTAATATTTCCTAGAATAATGTTGCAATAAACGTTTTTGTATTTTTTATTAATAAAGTTTAAATTAACATAAACTGGTCAATACTTTTGGTACAGAGATGTACAACAATGATAGAAGTTCTGTTTGAAAAGAAAAGAAAATGTTCTTTCAGTTTCCACTGTTCATTTAGGTGGTTTATCCTTATTACTGTTTTATTTCTAATGAATGGTATAAGGATTAAAAGCATCTATGTCCTAATTGCTGATCAATATTTTTGACAGAGACCCACTCTATCTTATTTTGTGATTTTCAATTTCCTAGTGGCAACATATGTGTGTCCTGAAACACACTGGTCTGTCTTATGAATGATCCTTACATACTGTGTTTCACATCTACTATTGATGTAAAAAAACTAGCTAGTCATTTTTTTCTATTTTTAGTTTACATTAAATTCCCCAACTGATTCATATTTTCCTGGTAGACCATTGGGGAATCTCACATCAGGGATAAGTGACTTACAACTTACGACTTACAATCATAAGTACTTTATGTCCTGGGTTTAGTTAAATACCCTTAGGTGGTAATTGTTATTCTATGTCGATCAACCTAATGTTGGTTTTAACCCATTAACATCCAGCGATCTATTTGTAGACCACTACAGATATTTTTTATTTAGTTTACTTGAATTCTTAAGTTATTTGACCATGTACATCATCACTGATGTTATCTGATTATGTGAGCACATTATTGTCTCTTAAAAACTAGAATATTGTGTAGTTTATTAATTTACAATAATAAGGTGAAAATGACTGCAGTGCCTGTGAAAGCATGTTATTGTTTTTTTCCTTGTTACGTTTCCCTCCCAGCTTCCTGTAATACAATAAACTGTAGGTAAAGGTTCATATTATTGCATCACACAAAGAATGTGCCACTGTAAGCAATTGTAATGTTGAAAATATGAGCCTAGCAATCTATTTATATATCACTGGGCACAAGTGTTATCTCATGTCACCACAAGGAAATCCTAGCTTATTCAACAGCTAGCAACATTGTTACTTCTGTAATAGTATGCAAGCATCTACCACGTGTGTTATTTGTCTTCTACAGTTTTTCTGTTTGAAACAGTGTACTGCTGTTCAACAGTGTTCTATATTATACTCTTTGAAGTGAGGATAAATGTAAATACATGGATTCCTAAAGTACATATGTCTTATAATTATTTTTTGGGATAATTTTGCAATTCTGCGCTAACAAAAAATGCAAACGATAATATCCAAGTCTGTTGGTTATTTCCTTTTTGCTTTTAATTATTTTTAGATTACATTCAGAGATATGACATGTAATAATTATGACATCATATTCAAAGGAATTATGCTGGCTATTGTGGCAATAACTTTTCCAATAAATTCATGATGATTGTGACACGGTAGATGTGCTTTTTGATTCAGATAGTCTGGCTGGAGCATTACAGATATTATAGTACACATGAATGATGTCCCCGGCCCAGCTGATGTACATTTCACTAACTCTGAAAAGTGTGACAGAAAATGAATGACTCTAGATTTGAAAAGTAAACCAAAAAAGAGAAATCTTTGCAACTAACCAATGTGATACAAAAAATGTGCTTCCAAGTACACAAAAATTTCAGAAAATGATGATGCTTGAACTGAAAAATGGAAAGAACGAAAACAAGTTTGAAGGATTGCACGCCACTTGAGATTCTGCAAAAATGTGATGTAACACTCTGCCATACATGTTTTGAACCTTTCCACAGTTGATAAAAAAAAAAAGAGAGCATTCAAACAGTGATTCCTGAGTATCCGCGAAAAACAGCAGTTGCAACCTTCAGGTTGATTACAGGACATGATTGTCTGGCAAACCATTTAAACAGAATTGGGATATATTCTTCACCACTCTGTCCTCTATGTGATCTGCAAGAGGAAATGGATCGAGACCACCTTCAAATATGCCCGGCCACTTCTAGTGCCCCATCCATCAGTGAAAAATATTGGAGAGCAAGAGGATTAATGACTTCATTGTCAAAAGTCCAGCATTAGCTAACAACAACAACAACAGTTAATAAAAAGATTCTACCACTTCCAACATTTCAGTAAATACATGGTCTGGCTTTAAATGATCTGTAATTGCTTTAAGAAATAAAGTTTAATCACAAAACACATGAACTTGACAGAAGTGTATTTGCTCATCACTACGGTATGTTTTGATACCATTACTGCCCAGTAGTCTATTTATAGACTGGGTAATTTTGGGACATTGGATAAATAAAATGGAAAATATATTGTTGACATATTGTATGCTGAACTAATACATCACTTTTTTTTTTTTAATTTTTGAAAAAAGAAAGTTGCATGTTTATGGGTTAAACACACAAGCCGTGAGTGGGCAATATATGAGAAGTAGAATCGGGACTGAAAAATTCAATGCCATAGCCAATATTTGAACCAACATCTTCCTTTTCATGTGCGGCTACTCTAACCACTGACCTACCTGGCAACTTGGTAATTGTTATTTTATGCCAACCAACATTAAGTTAGTAAGTAACTTTACTTTGTTATACTTTTATACTGGATACACTATATTTAATTTCTTTAAACCTTGAAAGCTTTTCACTATCTCAATTCAACATACAAGTATGTAAAACTTTTAATTATGAGAAAAACTATATTTGAAATTTTGATTCTTCATTAAAAATAACATAAAAAAAGCCAAAGTAGTAGTATATATTCATTTTCTACCTTGCATACTGTAGCTAGCCAGTAAAACTGCTTGCTTTGCATCACAATTTATGCGTCCCTCTATCACATCTGATTTCAGCTGAAGGAAATAGTGATATCTAAAAAACAAAATAAATCAATAAATAAATTAATAATAAACAAAACATACATCATTAAAATCATTTATAATATTATAATGAGTATCTAGTGTTTATTCTACAAAGATTAGGTATATTATGTTACAAGCCAATTAAAGTGGTGGACTATGTTCTGCACAAAATAGTGCCCTAAACTTGAGTATTATTTGCAAAAATGAGTATATCAAAGTGCGGAGACCCCACCCCCAGAAAACAAACACCAATTACTGATTATTTATTACGAGGCACGTCTATGAAGTAAGTTTTCTACTTGTCCCACAAGCAAACTATATACAGAATGGAAGTGAAATAATCCATCAGACTGAAGGAGGCGAAAGAGTTGATGTAAATTATAAAATAAATTCCAAAAACTTTTAATTAAATGCACTGTTAACTAGATAATTGTGTTTAAAGGTTAGAGTGTGTGGCAACGTCACACAACTTATTAAGTAATCTGCTTCTACTGGAGAATCAAGTAACTATTCTATTGCTCTATAAAAACCATTTAAGCAGTGTTGGCCATGTGTCAAATTCAGATGTTTTGTCCCTGATGCATCTCACTGTGAAAAAGTGAGGTTATTGTTGCCTACCCCATATGAAAACATTACCTCAAATAGTACATTTCCACATAATTACAAAGATTTCATTTGGTATGTTTAAAGGTCTGAATATCTGGCCTATTTTATTTGAGAGGTTTGTGCCATGATAAGATAATGACCTCATGTGGAATCAGATTCTTCTTCTAAACGTTGTGCAAAATTATTTTCTAACTTCTGACACCAGTTGCAGATTACACCATTAGGAAGTCACAAATATGATAGAAACATAATCAAAGAAACTTTAAATACACTGTAATCAGTCAGGAATACATAAATTCACTTGAAATGAAACGACTAAAAGCCAAGTCCATATCTACATACTTTGCATGGACTTGTAGAAGGAGTTGGCTTATTCAGTTTATTTACTGAATGACAAACATGCATTGAGTATTCCAAAGATTATGTCACTCTTACATGAAACACTTCTTCTGTTATTAGTACCGTTATTCCATAATGAATTGAACAATGTGATACTCATAATTGCTAAACCTTTAGGAAAGCATAATTTATGTGAATTTACGGCCCACTGCAATATGCATAAACAAAATTTATGTGCAATTGTTTATACGTTTGGCCGACCGGTAAGTGTACAATTTCTTTAATTTTTCATATACCCGATATAAAATGGGACTAATGTACTTCATGCATGCACGTACCTACTTCTAATTGCCAGCCTAAAAAAAACGAATTTGTATAACATGATGCAGAAGTTTTTGGAACCACTTTCACCAACAATTACTCCAAGTATTAATAAGAATCTTATGATCGCCAAAGAATTTGAGTTAGTGAAATTTGCAACACTAATGTTTCTGATAAGATTTGTGTGTATGAGTATGTGTGAAAGATGTCAAAATATTTCAAGGAACATAGATAAATCAATTTGACACTGGGTTTGTGCCTAAATTTCAGTCACAGATTAACAATTGTTTACTTGGTAGCTTTAGAAACAAAAAATGGCCATAACTTTTAAACACTAACATTTACTAGCAGTAACAAGTATGCAATAACACTGGGATTAATTTGAAATAAGAGTTAATAGGAAGTATTCAATACTTGCACAGAGGCCAACATCTTTTATAGCTTTGATAAAAAACACAATTGCATGAAATTAAGTAAACATTCTGCATGATCTACACCAATATCGGAAGAAAATAAACACAAAATGATGCGATGTTGCCAGTTCCAAAGAAATAGGCAAACAAATTGTGGTTTTTTTAAATTTAATTTACACAAAAACCATTGAATCTATTGAAATACGCCAAAAGAAAAAGTTGTTTATTAAATTTTCCATGAATATAGCAATAAATTAAAAACCTTTAGTCAATAACTTAGCCACAAAAATGATTGTAATGAAGTATACATAGGAAAAACCAAAAGAAATTTAGAAATTAGATCCAAGGAACACGTTAGGAACATCAAGAGCAAACAATTGTAAAAATCAGCAGTTGCCTTTCACTTTTGGACAAAAAATCATGACATAAAGCCAGAACTGAAACTCCTCAAACACATAACCGGAAAACAAGAGCTGTCCACATGGGAACAAATCTTCATTTTAAAAAATAGAAACCAAGTATTTAATTTCGACATTCCCCAGAAAGATATTTTCACCAAGTTTCTTGAACCGTTATCAGAAGAAACATCGCCATCTGCACCATGGAAACCCAGTCATTGTCCGGTTGATAATGGAGGAAGTTAACCTCCGAAATGCGTTCCAGAAAATTATAAATATAAGTGTTGTTTAGTGTTATTAATTGACTCACCTTTTAAATTAAATTGATTATAACAACACTGTTTTCAAACTTCTAAGAAAGGAAGATAGTCTAATTTATGTTTATTTCTTGTGTTAAAATTATGGTGATCAGTCCTGAAATAATATTGGTTAATATTTGTTCTGATGTAAATTAGTGACCTGTACATAAATATTCTGTAGATGGCCAAGTTTAATAAATGGAGGTTTACAAGGTTCTTTACTATTTTTATTTATAGGTATTCCTATTACCCTTTTTTGCAATAAAAGGATCTTGTGGACCTCAGTTGAGTGCTCCCACAAATGAATTCCTAATTTATGTGTCTCAAATAGTACAAAATATACCCGTCAGAAAGCATTCAGTGAAACAACTGACTTCAATTTTCTAAAAAGAAAGATTCCATGAGAAAATTTAATATGTACATTTTCTACCTACTTTTTCCATACAAGTTTTGAATCTCTGCAAAATCCCCGAGTTTAATAAACAGTACTTAATTTACCCTCATATCACATAGACTAACTCACTGTAAAATGTTGAATTTTTTACTCATTTTGCATTAACTTATTAGCGGTCGTTCTTTGCAGTATTAAAATTATGTTCTAAAAGTTTTAGCTGATTAAGATCTGAATGTGATGTTAATAAAGTTGTGTCATCAGCATACATAACAAGTGGTGGATCATATGGCAAGTCGTTAATTAGTGAAATAAAAAGAAAAGGATCTAAGGTAGACCCTTGAGGGACTCCATTGCTAATATTCTGTACCTCCGAACATTTGTTCACAGTAGTGACCATTTGCCATTTATTATTTAAATAGGACTTGCTAAGTTTTCCCATAATTGACAAACATTAAGGGACAATAACTTAGGGAGAGATGGGCTTCACTTGAATAGAAGAGCTGCTGGGAAATTTGCAAGTTAATATGGTAATATTACGCAAGAAAACAGCAAACTGCAGAGTGATAGTGATCAGCCTAACACCAGTGAGAAGTGCAACTTGTGTAATGTGAAACAGTGCAATGGGTATTTAAAAAAAGTGCTTACAAATAACTTTACAATCCTGCATCAAAATATTCAGTACCCCCAAATTAAGTGGAATTGTTTAGTATTTTTTAGGAAGAAACTGGTGCAGAGGTGGTTGTAGTATCGAAACATAGGCTAAAAGTTGACCAAATAGATATGTATAATGTTAATAATTATAATAAGTAAGTAGCTACAGCAGAACTGTCTAAATGGGATGCTGTGGATATATATGTGTATTCAACAGATGGTGTAAATACGTGTAGCATAGAGCCGGTTAAATACATTAAATACAGAAAAGATGACTGAAACCAGTGCAATCAAAATTAATACAGATAATAATCTTGTAGTTATATTGGGTGTTTACCGTTCCTTCTCAGAATCTGTAATCATATTCTTGAGCAGCTGGAAAAACAACTTGCATAAGTTGTGTAAAAACAACCCTGAAATTGTGACAGCTGGTGATTTAAATATAAATAGAGATGACTATAATGCTAATTATAAGCAACTCAGAAACCTTTTAAAACATACAATATTAGAGATAGGATTCTCGTGCCCACAAAATAAACAGAAAATTCTGCAACACTGATTAATTATATAGCAAAAAGGTATGAAACTTGATATCTGGGCAAGTGTAATAAACGGGTCACAATCACACCACTATGCATACATGTGAGCCTTTCTCAACATGTACGGCTCATCCATACTTCAAAGAATACAAAAACAAGTCATCCTACGAGACATAGACAGGCACCCTTACAAACGATATGGTACAAGGCAGTGAGCAACATCAGAGGATAACGTAACATCACGCCACCAGGACCAGACGACGCTGATTGGCCAAGGCTACCGAGTGCAGGACTAAGTCAAGCGATTCCGGGCAGGAAGGGACTCTCCAACAGCGAACGGTCAAGTGCACGTCGTGACCAGGGAGATAACAACATCAAAAGTGTAGTAATGTGAGATACTGTTAGAGGTTATACAAGTTGTAGGCAGCATTGGTGAGTTATTGCTTTCCTTTTACAAATTCAGTGTTCTTTATTGCTTTTCAACCTTTCGCGGATATTTGATAATACCTAATGTACACTCAGAGATATGGGGGGGGCATTTAACTTCAAGTGGGCAAAAGCAATGATTTGTTGTAAAGCTGTGTGTATTATTTAAGTCCATCATTTGATTGTAAAGTTAACGTGAACATCCGGACATTAAAGTTGTGTTGCTAAGTTTAAACCTTCTTCTTAATTGCATCCGTCCCGTCCCAGCACGTTCCACACCAAACTAACTATTAAGTCATCATGGGAGGGATGAAATGAAGTTAGGTAGCAACAATTTAACAATAAATAAAAACAGAACGGTGCAAAATGGTAGCAGAGCGTGGAGCTATGGAAAGATAGTAAAATTTGGGCAAATACTAATTTTTCATATGTATTTAACATAAGGTGGAAAATTATTTAACTTTTCTACAAAATTCTACCGAGGAAATTAAATACACACGTGTGAACTTTTCTTTAAAGTATCACGTTTCATATATCCTCTTTAACTATTACGCTTTTATATAATTTCTCTTTAAAGCGTTTTCTTCTTATCATAAAGAAAATTAGATTTCTTACTCGATCATCAAATTTTCAAATATCTCTGAGTGGGTTTTATACAAAATTTCGTCTAAAGTGATAATACCTCACCAATGACTCGCCAAAACCTTGACTTGTTACGCAAGGACGAACTTGTATTCCTTTTAAAACTATATGATCTCAGATATGAGACAACGGCCACATTACCTACACTGATAAACATATTAAGAGAAAATCCTGATTCGGTTAACTGTCAACCTAATATAAATAAATTTAACGAGGGCGAGATACAACAATTAATTGCAGAATCCCAAATACAATACAAAGAATTTTCTACATTAATATTGGATCAATTGGGAGAATTTTCAGCAGCTACATTACGAAGGCTAAAAGCTCGTATTTCGTATTATATAGAACGTCTGGAAATCTTACAGCAATCTAAATTTATAAGTAAAGAGAAGGATGTCTTAGTGAAATTGTTAAACAAATACCAAGAATTATGGCATAGCTTAGTGGAATCACAAGACCTACAGCAGGAAAGTAAAAAATCAATAACCAACTCCCAACTGGCCACAACGGCTCAGTCACAACCAACACCTGAAAATACTTTCACAGAAGAATCATCAACTCTCTTATTTCAACCGTTGCGAATAAAACACGCTGCACAAAAATTGCTTGACAATTCGCATTTTGTAGTAAATAATGCATCTCAAGCATTACAGTTTTTACAATTTTTTTTACGCTTTCGTCAACTAACAGCTCATTCGAAATACACACCAAAAGAATTATATCTACTGTTATTAAACGTAGTGGAAGGTAAAATAGATTTTCTCATACAATCAGCTATTACCCAAGGTCAAGACATAACACAATTTCATTCCACGATATTGGAATTTTTCTTTCCTCCACGAGTTAAAATGCAATATTTAACTGAATATTATTTTGCTCCTCAGAAAGATTCTGAGGACATTCTCGCATTTGTACAACGAGTTAAACGCTACGCACTATTATTCCTAGTACAGCAGTCAGAAGAGGATATTTGCAATTTAATTACATCAGGCTTAAACCAGAAAACTCGTTTAAGTTCGGTCTTTTCCACAAAACCGAACTCCTATTTACAATTGGAACAATTAATTACCGATATTCAGCAAATACCAAACAATAATTCACAACTAGACGTCTTCCCCTCTACAACTAAATTACCACAAAATCAAGCACAATTACCTACACCTTCCACGTCACAAACATCTTACGTGCCTGGTCCCATGCGAACATGTGAATTTTGTGGCAAAATGGGGCACAACATCCATACATGTTTCAAAAGAAGAAATCAGCGTCAGTCAAATACCACTTTATGACTATATTCACAGCAAATACATAGTACAGGTTCGCAAGTTAAAGCAATTCCTTTTGTACCATTACCTATCATTTCAATTAATTTGTATTCTTCTCACACGAAAGCTCTACTAGATTCGGGCGCTTCGTTAAATTTAATACATGCACGGTGGTTGGAAGCATTACCATTCCAATATCGTAACAAAATAAAGCCAGTAGATTTAAAGTGCACGACCATTACGGGTGCACAATTAACGATATTAGGGAAAGTAAACTTACATTTAAAGTTACATAAATTTTCATGGAATGTCAATTTTCACGTCGCAACAGACTTATCTTACAACAAAAAGGGTACACCCTTTATGTCACATACCCGATTATCGTTGGTTGGACTATGCGAACTTTACTATAAGTTTTCCATTTTCCCCAAACGAAACTATTCATTTTCAATTAGGTCCAAGGTTCCCAGTACCAGCATGTAATCTCATACCCATTAAATCCCATAAACAGTTAGAATTATTACATTTGCCACTGAAATATCAAATAGCTATTGTCAAATTAGTTACAGAATTCCCTGACGTTTTCACGGAAAAATTAGGGAAAGTTAAGGACATTGAATACTCCATTCAATTAACTAATTTTACTCCGGTACGTTCACCTCCTTATAAATTTTCACCACCTAAACTAGAATTACTACGCAAAAAGATTGATACCATGTTACAACAGGATATAATTGAACCATCGAACAGTCCATATTCAAGTCCATGCTTCTTAGTCCCAAAGCCAAATAATGATGAACGATTAGTCATAGATTATCGCAAACTCGACAAATTCATGCAATTGGACTCCATGCCACTTCCCGACTTACATACAGCAGCACATTATTTTAGGAATGCAAAAGTTTTCACCACATTGGACCTCAATCAGGCGTATTACCAGATACCTCTAGCAAAAGAATCTAGACCATTAACTAGTTTTATCATACCCTGGAACCTCTTCCATTTCAAACGAGTACCTTTCGGTTTATCTACTGGCTTACAAGTATTGTCTCGATTATTAGACAAAATATTACATAAATTCAAATATAAATTTGTATTTAATTATCTAGACGATTTAGTCATCTATTCGCCGGACATGCAATCTCATTTACATCATTTGCAAGCAGTCTTCAGCGGTCTTAGGCGAGCTGGTTTGACTGTCAGTACCGAAAAAGTAAAATTCGCAACTTCTCAAATTTCCTTTTTAGGACACATAATTTCCACACAAGGAATTTCCACTGATCCACAACGTACCCTCGCCCTCAGGAACTTTCCACCTCCCAAAACAAACAAACAGCTAGCCTCCTTCATGGGTATGGTTACCTTTTCTTCAAAATTCATTCCCAGATTTGCAGATATTGCAGAACCCCTGAATGCACTCAGGCGTAAGGGATTAAAGTTTCAATGGACAGAAATACAACACCAAGCCTTTCTCACACTCAAGACAGCAATTATGAACCCACCAGTTTTGGCAATGCCCAATTTCGATAAACCGTTTATACTTCAAACCGATGCTTCCCACTGTGCAGTAGCCGCAGTTTTATTGCAAGATTTAGGAACAGGTAGAAGACCCATCCACTACATCTCTAGGTGTCTTTCACCAGCAGAAAGGAAGCTTTCAGTGTATGAGCTCGAAGCTTTAGCCGTCCTTACAGCGTGCGAGAAATTTCGCACCTTCTTGGAACACCGCCCCTTCATCTTAGAATGTGACAATCAGGCAATCACGTGGGTCTTGTCACATGCTAGGAAGACGTGTAAATTGGCTCGCTGGGCGATTAAATTAAGCCAGTTTCAATTTACAGTAAAACATATTCGTAGTTCGGAAAATCCCGTTGCAGATGCGCTCTCACGAATATTCCATGAACCCCAAACTGCAACAGGTTAATTCCACACATGTCATGTTGCATTTACCTAACATCTCGAATGAGTTCCCAGCAGCTTTTACCTCGATTCCCGAACACCAACAGAATGATCCAGAATTAAAAACCATATGGCAAAGCTGTAAACAAGGAAATATCCCACAGGGATATGCCTTTAGAAACATCTTGTATACATTCCTTCCTCGTTCAAAACAGTTCAGAATTCTTTTACCAAAATCGTTGGTTCCTATGATATTGCACTACTTTCATGCTTCATATTTTGGAGCACACCTCGGTATTTATAAAACCAAGACAAAGATAAAACAGTATTTTGTCTGGCAAAACATGTATCGCACAATAGCTCAGTTTGTGAAGGCTTGCAGCACATGTGCAAGGTCAAAACCGCCACAAACCACAAAATGGGGTGAACTTAGCTCCAAAGTGGCCTCCTACCCAATGGAAAGGTTCTTCATAGACTATATAGGTCTATTACCACGTTCTCCTCGAGGTAATAAATATTTATGCGTTGTTGTAGACGCATTTACTAAATTCATATGGTTATGTCCAGTACGCGCTGTTACTGCTATAGCCACGATTGCTGTTTTAAAAGGCATTTTCGCCTCCTTTGGCATTCCACGCACCATAGTTTCTGACAATGCATCCTACTTCAAAGCTCGCATATTCAACCCATTTCTATTCGAGCAAGGAATAAAATTAATTCACACCTCACCTTATTACCCAAAACCATCATTAGCCAAAAGAGCAAATCGCAATCTCAAAAACATACTCATCGCGTTTTACTCAGAAGATCATACACAATGGGACACAAAATTGTATATCTTTCAATTAGCATTAAACACTGCGATTCATGAATCACATCATAATACACTCTTTCATCTCATGTTTAAATTCACTCCAATTTGCGCACTAACTAATCATTGGAAGCTGTTTGACTTAATTCCAGATTCAGCTCAACCAGAAGACATGCAACGCACTTGGAGGAAAGCATTCGACCAATTACGTCATGACCACCTACAACGTGCAGTACATTATAATGCTCAACGAAAACCCCCACCATTTCAACTGGGTGATATGGTCCTACTCCAGGCACATCATATTAGCGATGCTTCTCGCAAATTTGCTCGAAAGTTGGCACCAAGATATCTAGGACCATATCGGGTAATAAGGATCATTAATAATGTTTCTTTTCAATTACAGGAATGCACAACTGGAAAACTCATGACAGCGCATGCTTCACAGTTAAAACACATCACGGATCAGGATTGATGTGTTGTCATACTCTTTAATCACTCGATGCCTCGTGGTCAGGTAGCAGTTATCCTTCCGTAACCTTGAGGTAATTTATATTCGCTTCCTCATCCTCAAGTTTACTACAAATTCTTTTCTCTTTCACTGCTACCTGACGAAATTACGCCTCTTGACATACTCTTTGCCCGGCGCCGCCCTTACTTTCTTTCTCTCTACTTCCTTCCTTTTCTTTATGTGGGGGTATAAGTGAGGCCAATTCTATCTTAGATTTGTGTTTTGATTGATCGTGTCATGTTTATGTTACTTTGGGTTGTGTTGTGTTGTGGTTCTTGTTTTGTTTCATGTTATCTCGTCTTGTGTTGTGGTGCTTGTTATGTTTCATGTTATCTCGTGTTGTGTTGTCACATCATTTCCTTTCATCATTTAATTCCTCTACTCCATAATTATGTGTTCAAAGAAATTTTAGTTATCTAGCTTCCTTATAAAACAATTGTTTAAAATTAAAATCATTATATTGTCACAAGTGTGGGCCCACACAGTAAAATTGGTAGCCATAACATATGTATATTTTTAATTTCATATTTACCTAATTTGCTAATTAAAATTTGGTAAAATTTATAGTTATATGCACATATATATTATATATATATACCACTGAGATGGTATGGTTAAAGCAAATGTTCTCATTAAAACAAAGGAATATCTATAACTCGCATCTCTGGGAGAGTCTAAATTTTCATCCGTTTAGGTAGTTTGCATTAATGGCTAACTTGTATTGCCTCACGGACTACCATTTATACTGGTTTTGCCTCTAAGAGATGTTGCATCGAGGGAGCAGAAGTGTGAACGAGTCCATCAACATGTTCCTGCTTTCATCATCAGCACGGGTGCCTGCGTCCATCCGCAGCAAGGGTTCCCGCTTTCATTCTCAGCAGGTGGTCCTGCTTTCATCACCGGGGGGAGTATTGAGCCGTTCTCAACATGTACGGCTCATCCATACTTCAAAGAATACAAAAACAAGTCATCCTACGAGACATAGACAGGCACCCTTACAAACGATATGGTACAAGGCAGTGAGCAACGTCAGAGGATAACGTAACATCACGCCACCAGGACCAGACGACGCTGATTGGCCAAGGCTACCGAGTGCAGGACTAAGTCAAGCGATTCCGGGCAGGAAGGGACTCTCCAACAGTGAACGGTCAAGTGCACGTCGTGACCAGGGAGACAACAACATCAAAAGTGTAGTAATGTGAGATACTGTTAGAGGTTATACAAGTTGTAGGCAGCATTGGTGAGTTATTGCTTTCCTTTTACAAATTCAGTGTTCTTGTATTGCTTTTCAACCTTTCGCGGATATTTGATAATACCTAATGTACACTCAGAGATGTGGGGGGGCATTTAACTTCAAGTGGGCAAAGGCAATGATTTGTTGTAAAGCTGTGTGTATTATTTAAGTCCATCATTTGATTGTAAAGTTAACGTGAACATCCGGACATTAAAGTTATGTTGCTAAGTTTAAACCTTCTTCTTAATTGCACCCGTCCCGTCCCAGCACGTTCCACACAAAACTAACTATTAAGTCATCATGGGAGGGATGAAATGAAGTTAGGTAGCAACAATTTAACAATAAATAAAAACAGAACGATGCACATGATACAATTAAATTATATTCCTGTACATAATGTCAACATACCATTAATAACTTTGATAGCAAAAAGCAAACAGTCTCGTGCTTGAGATGACATAACACCCAAATTATTATTTATTTATGCCAAATTTACTGCTAGTGTTTTCAAACACACAAGCTGTGTGTGTGCAATGTTTGAGAGGTAGAATCAGAGTAGGCACAATGGTTAGAGCAGCTGAGTGTAAAGCGGAAGGTCTGTAGTTCAAATCCCGGCTGTGGAATTGAATTTTTCAGTTCCAATTCTATCGCCCCTATAACACCCAAATGTTTAAACAATGTAAACAAAGGTTGATTAAGCCTTTCTTTCTTACACCTGATAAACTTCTCTGTTAAATAGTAAATTTCCCTCTCATTTAAAAACTATCATTGTGCATCCAGTTTATGAAAAAGGGGATAAAATGCAAATGGAAAATTATAGACCAATCACGCTAACATCAACGAAGTTCTTAAAGAAAACTATACCTGCCTGAATAGATAGTTCATATTGGCCAATAATCTAATTAGACATTTATAATGATTTTTGCAAATACTATACAACCATGACAGCTACCACTGAGTTACTTGGAGACCGTTTAGTCAAACTTGAGAATAACAATAGGACAGCTGGTGTTTTTTTAATCTAAGAAGGCATTTGATAGAAATGTAGATGATAAAATATTAATGAGAAAACCAAAATACTATGATATAAGGGGGTTGGAGGAAAGCTAATTCCATCCTACCTAAGCCAGAGAGTACAAAAGACTGCAATTCTATTTTATAATAGAAATCATAATGAATCTTATAAATATAGAGAGGAAATAGTCCAACATGGGGTACTACAAAGTTCAGTACTGGGATCATCATCTTCTTTATCAGATTATCCTCACCCTATGGAGGACGTACACTCCTTAGGACTTAAAAGTCAGTGCATAGGATCACATGCACCAGAGTGAAGATCTGGAAGCAGGTGGTCAGCCCAGTACCAGGTATGAGAATGAGAAAGAGAATGATACAACATGCAGGCGAAATGTATGATTAGAAAGGTAGTGATGGAGCAATTGGTGAAATGAGTGATGGAGAAGGGGAAGCCAGAGAACCTGGAGAAAACCCACCCAGACTCTGCTTCATAGACCACGAATACCACATGCAGGTCCCTAGGATTGAACCCGGACTACGTCGGTGATAGGTGTATGATCTAGTCACTCGGCCATGGGGCCACCTGTACTGGAATCTGTCCTATCTATATTAGACACAAATGACATTCCTACTATTTCAAATTCAAAGTTATTGTTGTATGCAGACAATACAGTTATAATATGTTGAGACATATCCACAAAGGGACTAACTGAAAAAATAATCACTGCTTCAGATACTACTAACTACTTCAAAATAAATTTGGTTGCAACAAAGGTAAAACAGTAAACTTTGTAGTCTCTCAGAAGAAGTAAAAATTTACTTGCTGCTGAAGTTGGTAATGAAGCTATCCAGGAAAAACACCATACTTTGTTTCTGAGAATAGTTTTTGACAAATATCTCACATGGAGTAACCACTTGATTAGGTGTACAACAAACTAAATAAAGGTCTTTCTACCGATTTATTTTACCAAGTTTAAATGTATTAAATACCATTTACTATGATATACTGACATGTACTTTATGGTATTGAACTCTTGGTGGGTGCAGTTGTTATACACATTAATGAGTTGCTTCTACAAAAGAAATATTTGAGAATTATGTCAGATGTAAGCCCTGGGCATCTATGCATGGAACTGTTTGAAAAAATGGAATGTTTACTTCTTACATTATACATCTACCGTGCCATATTACATGTACCTAACACCAATGACCTTACTGGACAATGTGGCGTGCAAGATTAGCAGAACTCAGACTGATATACATAGGTACATCAAGAAATTCTGTAACTAAGATCCTAAAAATATAGGAGCAACATTGTATAATTAACTTCCAAGAGATTATAAAATGCTAAAAAGTAGTCTGTATGTACATTAAAAAAAATAACTTGTAAATAAACATTTGTACACATTGGATGTGTATGCACATAGCAGTTTTGTAAATAATAAGCATATTCTGTATATGTGTAATTATTTGTACAAGGGTGTCTCAAAAGTAAATTACACTATTTTTTAAATCTGCACGGTAGGCGGCAAAGGTCCAGGAGTCACAGGGAACCTTGGTCTGGGTATAGTGGAGGCACTTTAAAATTCCTAGGTGCCTACCTTTACTGCTTGGACATTAAAACAACAGTAACAATGGAGAGTCCACTCACTCCTACTGCCGATTGCGAAATTCACACTGTAATCTGTCTTTTTGAAGGCAAAAAATAAATGTGCAACTGAAATTCATTGCAAATTGTGCAGTGTGTATGGTAAAAATATTATGACCAATTTTTTCTCATTGGTATCAATCGTTCATTAAATGTGCGAAAACAAAAGGATGAGTCAACACCAAAAAGGCAAAAGTTGTTGCACCGGCTGGCAGGGTCATGGCAACGGTATTCTGGGATATGAAGGGAGTACCGCTGATCGATTACTTGCTCTGTGGGACCATGATGATGCCTGCTCACTATTGTGAGGTGCTGAGAAAACTCAGAAGGGCGATTCAAAACAAAGGGGGTGGGGGAAGTTAAGCAAAACAGTTTTTCTGTTCCAAGATGATGGTCACCCATATGCTGCTCTTGAAATTCATGCCAAGTTTGAGCAGTTTCAATGGGATGTTTTTGGTCATCCACCTTACGGCTGCAACATCTCAGGGAAAGGCACTTCGTAAATTATGAGTTAGAACAAGAAGTGGAAAGGCAACTAGCCAGTTTGGCGGAAGAATTGCTTGGCACTAGATTAAAAAAAACTGTTATCAAGATACTAAAAATGTACTGAGATTCATGATTATGTAGAAAAATAGTTACTGAATGTAGCTTTCAAAATATATGCTTTTTAAAATATTTGAACGTTTTGTTATATATATATAAAAAAGAATAGTCTAACTTACTTTTGACATACTCCTTGTAATGTGATTTCTTAAATGCTAATACTGTCCTGACCATGATTATCACTTGTATTTACAAGTGCACAAACAATAAAGGGCTTATCATTAACGTTTTTTATTATTATTATTAATTATTATTATTACTATTAATTACTATTAATTATATATATATATATATAAAAAAGAATAGTCTAACTTACTTTTGACATACTCCTTGTAATGTGATTTCTTAAATGCTAATACTGTCCTGACCATGATTATCACTTGTATTTACAAGTGCACAAACAATAAAGGGCTTATCATTAACGTTTTTTATTATTATTATTAATTATTATTATTACTATTAATTACTATTAATTATTATTACTATTATTACTATTGTTACTATTATTCTTATTCTTATTGCCACTCTTCTTGTTGTTATTGCTATTGCTATTGTTGTTGTTGTTATTGCTATTGCTGTTGTTATTGCTATTGTTGTTGTTATTGCTATTGTTGTTGTTGTTGTTATTGCTATTGTTGTTGTTGTTATTGCTGTTGCTGTTGCGGTTGCGGTTATGATTAGGATTATGATTATGATTATGATTATTATTATTATTACTATTATTATTACTATTATCATTATCATTATTATTACTATTATCATTATTATTATGACTTCTATCATCATCATTATTATCATCATTATTACTATTATCATTATGATTTCTATTATTATTATTATTACTATCATCATTATTATTATGCATGTAATCGTTTTGTATATAATAAGCAATTCTGTAAATATGTAATTATTTATAATATAGCTAGAAATTTCTTCTGGGCTTAAAAGCCTTGGTCTGCTGGAGTTTAGAGGTCCAGATGTTTCGTACACACCTTCAGTGGATATCATCGGTGGTGTGGTCTTAGTCTTCTCGCCAAAGGTTCAGCTACCAAATTTCATCATCTGGACCTCTAAACTTCAGCAGACCATGGCTCTTAAGCCCGGGAGAAATCTCTAGCTATGATTCTAACTCCAGTCGTGAAAGCTTCCAACTATTTATAATATGATTTCTTAAATGTTAATATTATCCTGATCATGCTTATCACTTGTGTTTACAAGTGCACATGCAATAAAGAGATCATTATCTTCATTTTTTTCCAGTATTTTCCCTTTAGATAAGGAGGGGAATGTTGGGTAACTCCAAGCTCTATGAACCCAAAGCATTTCATTTATTCATTCTTAACCTCTTGAGCGACAGTCATTTAAAAGCTCTGCAGGCCGAGAACGGATACCCAATATCCAGCGCAGGGCATTTAAATTGTTAAATGCGCTAAAAGTGCTTCCTAAATACACAGCTGTATTTTGCGTAAATTTTAAGTTATTTTAATGAAACAAAAACTGGTATAAAACTCATTATATGCAGTATACATGTACATCATCAGCAATGTTGAGTTGCATTTACAAATCGTTGAAATGGCACTATTTGTTTCACTGTGGTAAAAAGTTAACTTTGCTTTGTCGAAGGCGCCTAATATAATTTCTCGGAAAGAAACAGTAGTGGACCCATTGTATGTGTGAGCTATGCGTCAGCAAATCACAGCACAATGTGAAATAGAACACTACTGTATGCGTGGTTTATGAGTCATCAGAATAAAGCAGGTTTGCAATTTTTCCTTACACGTGTTTCGTAACTTGGATATAGTTTACAGGCTCCGTTTGTTTCTTTCTTGAAATGCATACGTATACTTTCCTGCTTGTAGCTGAAGTGAGAAGCTATTGAGTGTTACATCTCAGAGCTAAAACACGGCATCAACAAGCAGTGTTGCACAAAGGTTAGTGAGTGGTGGAAGTGTAAGGGCTTCTGAAATTACACACGATAATGTGGAGGACTTCTTGCTGTGTGACAGCGATTTGGATATCGATGGCAAATTTTCCGAATTTCAGGGGGGTGTGGAGGATATAGGTACAAGTAGCAGTGAGGAAGAACGTGACCAACTTCCTTCAGGTGTTCGTGAAGAGTCAGCATTGTGGAGTGCTGAAAACAATTCCAATACAAACAGGCTTTGCAGTTCCTTCATTTCACCTGCACAGAGAATGTAAATGACAAACTCCACAAAATTAGGCCTGTTTTCGATTATATTATTTCAAAATTTAAAGAAAATTATGTGCCTGGTGAAAAGGTCACTGTTGATGAAAGCCTAATGCTTTGGAAGGGCCGCTTAGGTTGGAAGCAATACATCAAAACAAAAAGGGCTAGATTTGGCATAAAGAGTTTTGATGTTTGTGAAAGTAAAACGGGATATCTTTACAATAGCTGCATTTACACTGGTCAAGGGACTGACAATACTGGAGACAAAGATTTGGGCTTATCTGGCTCCATAGTAATGCACCTAATGGAACCTGTGCTTGATCAGGGTAGGACTGTGTACTTAGATAACTGGTACAGCTCTCCTAAATTATTCATGGCCTTACACAAAAGAAAGACTAATGCAATTGGAACAGTACGTTCAAATCGAATTGGTTTGCCAAAAGATGTGAATACGAAGGCTCTAAGGAGAGGGGAAATGGAGGTGCGTCAGCTCCCACCTTTGACCTACCTTGCCTGGCAGGACAGGAGGGTAGTTATGGCATTATCCAATTGCAGCTCTAAGATTTTGATGATTGACACTGGAAAAACAGATGCCCATACCAAAATGTGCATTTTCAAGCCTGACGTTATCCAGGAATACAATATGCACATGGGTGGTGTCGATCTAGTAGATCAGGTATTGCAAGCATATCCCTCTTTACGAAAAACAGTGAAATGGTATAAAAAGGTATTTTTGCACCAGCTGGATATAACCATATACAATTGTTTGGTAATTTGGAGAGCTCTAAACCCACACAAGACAATGACCTACCTGGACTTTCGACTATCAATAGCTCGCAGCCTAATTGAACAATACCAGGTTGAGAGGCCTCTTCATACTGGGGGTAGAAAATCTAAAACCCCTGCACCCCTCAGACTTTAAGGAAAACATTATCCTAAAAGGATACCGTCAACAGCAAAGAAGTCCCGCCCATCTCGAAGGTGTTTCGTGTGCCGCAAGAAGGGAATCCGTAAGGAAACTGGGATGATCTGTGGCGAATGTGGAGATGTGCCCTTGTGTGTTTATCCCTGTTTTGAGGCATATCACTGCAGAAGGAACATATAAAGGTAAGCCAGTAAAGCATATAGAATTTAATTAAATGTTTCATAACGGGGGAAAATTAAAATAAGTTGAGTTAGATAGTGGATAAATAAGGGTTAAATGCACAAACGCACAGGACGTGTATACACGTCCATATCGCTCGTCCGTCATTTTAAATGGACGTGATTTCACGTCCATATCCCTGAAGAGGTTAATCTACATGAGTAGTAAGTTAAAGGAAATTCAACACAAAGGATTCTATGTGAGTAAATAGATAAGTTAGTTTGTTTGACTGACAAAAATAAGAACTCATATGTAACCATAATAACTTTTAACAGAAAACGTATCAGTGAACTTTACAGTTCTGTTTTTCAGAACCAGTTCATCACTGACAAACATTCTTTTTCTCATGTTAAGCATTTCAAACTCTTTAATGCAAATTCTATGGAATCAATCACAATCATCTTGAGGGCAGAGTTACTCTGGAACTTCCATTATTATAACAACCATTAAATGAAAACGGCTAGTACTATCAAATCTGAGCATTATACATTCACAATTAGCAGTACTGAGAGTTTGTCTTTATAATCTTTCTTCCCATAAGTAATATACACATTTGCAGACAACCATTTTTGAGTTTTATATCTCTGGAAAACAATTATTTTTTAAATTCATTACATCTAGACTTATTTATTTTCTAGGAACGCTGATTATCCGGTACTGTGAGAACTTGCCACCAGTAGTTTGGTTTACAGCAGTCAGTTTTTAAGTTTCAGCATTTGTTAAAACTTTTAACATAGGAAATATGTGGTTGGCTTAAGATGAATTTTAATTGGCTGGTATGATTAACACTGATACGTAAAATAACATTTATTAATCTAAAAGTTTACTGTCTTTGTAACTCTAAACAACTAAAAATACTAAAATAGTAGCCGAGTTAAAAGTATTACTCTCACCTTGTCATTTCATCATGAATCAGATTTATTCCACTGATATAGTACATGACTCGCAAGGATAAATTTGGTTCGCGAGCATATTTATCCAACTGCCTCTTTAATGGACGGTCCATCTCCACCCACCGTAATGGATGAGGCGGATGTGCGGACACATACCGCAACCCAAAAAACTCTGGCTGATACAAAACACAAACAAATTAACACTAAATAAATATGACAATGTCATTGAAGACATAAAATAAGGTCTACTAAAGTAAAACAAAAATATGCTTACACTTCTATCATTTGCTGCACTGAAATCCAATTTTCTTGTCATACTTGCAATTACACTATGTTTATTACAGTAATTTCCATAATGTAATAGGAAGCATGCAAAAGAAACCATAATGATGCTATACTTGTTCAGAGTCTTTTGAGACAGTGGAAGGTTATATCTCCCCCTTGCACTGTCTCAAAAGACACTAAACAAAGTATAGTTGCATCCACAATAACATTTTACTAAGCATAACATCAGATTTGGCTGAAATATTTATATTTGATGTACAACTTAAGTCACTAACAGATACTAAGAAAGACAAAAGTCTACACTCCATTTTTGTATTGCTAAAGTTTTTAAGGGAAAAAAAAAAGGTTTTGTCAAAATCAGTAGAAGTCACTTTATGCACAGAGATAAGAAATCAAAGATAAAAATGCCAGTTTGATTATTTGAATACACACTTCAAGAAGAAAAATGATTTGAGCAATTTTCAGAGCATTATAATTCATAGGTGGAAAACTCGAGGCAAATTTTGTTTAAGCATTAACATTTCTGTTTTGTATGGATGGCAATTTAAGTGCAGTTAAAATACTGTGACACTGGCCTGAAGGAGTGCCCTAACATATACCTTGGACCTTGCTGTATCATGTGCTATAAACTATGCTAACAATACATGTCAATGTTACTCTCCTTCTACTTATATAAAAATATACACTAATTCTTATCTCTTTTATTAACTCTCTAACCAAAGTTAATATATCTTGTCTTAACACAGTTCTTCAAGACCATTTTTCTTTTGTTTTCTCTTAATGGTAGGAATATCAAATATATATTTTGTTAGCATCCGAAACTTTAAAGCTGGTGTGCCTATTTGTTTTTACTTTAAATGTACATGTTTAAGTTAAAATATTTATTTTCTTTCATTCAAGGTTAAGAACAAATACGTCTTGGTTTTAGTTGCTTTCATTTATTATCAAAATTGTATTGCAAATACTTGAAAATCTTGGGAATTAAATATAGGTAGCAAAAGTTGGCATTATTGTCATTGTACAGTAACATGTTCATGATAGATTTTAGCATTCAATGCACATTCTGCTGTGGGCCAGCCACCGCTTTACCCTCTTAATTGGAAATTTTATTTCTACAACCTGTAGAGAGAGAGTTGAGACAGTATTTGTATATGCATCCCCTATAGTGAACAATTTAAATTGAACTTGACTTCAATTTAATGTATGTTTGACTCTGTCTAGAATCATTCCTTTATCACCAGGATAGTAATTATTAGTGATAATAATTGTTGTAAAAAGTATATTTTAATTGTATTTATATAATTGAGAGTTGTGTTACATATGTATTTGGTCAAAAATGTTAAAAGAGACAAATTATAATGGTTCTCTTAGCGGATTTGAAACTGTGATAATTCTTAAAATATGATGACATGGAATGACGTCACAGGTAAGCACAACAAAATATAATATATGAACACAGTACCCTAGCAATGCAGGGATATTGAATTCTTTTAGTCTGATGATTTCAGCAAAAGTAGATGCAGAATTTATGTGCCACTATATTAAAAAGATTATTAAGCATTTCAAATGCTTCCGGACCAAGGTTTTGTTGCGAAGAAGTAATACTTTTAATGATTCTTTGAAAAATTAAATATATCATCTAAACTAATACCATTGAAAGAGGCAAGAAAAAAAAGATGGTTTGCGTATGATGTGAAAACTCACTAAATCTTACAAAGCACAATCTCGAATTCGCTAAAAAAGTTTAAGTATCTTGCTAAAACTCCGCAAGTGTATAAAGTATAATGACTGAATTAAAGCATCAGATTCAGAATTGAATATGCCTTATTTCTGTACCACGCCTGAATAAGAAAAGAGTACTCATTGCTCCTGCTGACTGATGCTAACTCGTCCTATAGATGCAAAAACCTTCATCACCAATAAAAGTGTGTCGCAAAGTACATAACTATCTTCCAAAACATCTTTCTCTGCAAATCTAAAAAATAAATAAGTGCTAATAAAGCTTTTTGACATACTCAACAATGAGATGCTTCTGACTTAAGGAACAACATACATATCCCTCCTGATATATGCCAATGCTGCTATGATAGTTTGTACAGGGTTCTTCATTTAAAACCTAACGGGCACACGGCACTTCGCCTGTGCGCGATTGGGTGTGCCACAGCCAGCTTTGCTCCTACATAAACTCAAAGTGTAAAGCATATAAACACTCTTAACTTATATCTTTCATGTGTAAAAGTTATAAGTGGGAATCACCAAGCCTTGTTCGCATTGTGTATATTTAAACGTTCCCTAATGATGTGCCTCCTTCCAGGTTTACAATTCACGAGACTGTGAATAAACTTGAAACCACTGGTTCTGTGGCAAACAAAAAACGAAAGCATAAATGTACAGTTTTAACAGAGGAAAAGTTAGACAAAATAGGCACATGTTTTGAACGTTCACCACCCAAATCCATCCCAAATTACCACAATTTCAGAGTCTTCTGCACATAGAGCAACTAAACTCTTTTAAAACTAAAACTATATAAGTGTACAAGTGTCCATCCTTTAAGGCAAGGTGACCCACTATCATGAATGCATTATTGTGAATGGTTTCTTTCATCAGCGAATGACAGTTTAATTGATCCACAGCTTCTGTTCTTTTCCAGTGAGGTGTGATTCCACCTAAATGGTCGTCTCAACACTTATAACAGTGAATTCTGGGGCTCTGAAAATTCACATTGCATTCAAGAAATCCTTCATTATGATCAGAGTTGGAGTTTGGTGTGCTATAAGTGCTAGACACATAATCGGTCCAATATTCTACAAGCAGACTGTAAATGCAGAGAGGTACCGAAATGACATTTTGATCCCATTTTATCATGAACTACAGAAGAGAAATCATATGAGTGGTTTCAACAAGATTCTGCTACTGCCCATACAGCAGAGGAGTCCATGAATAAAATTAGTGAAGTGTTTGAAGATAGAGTGATTAGTGCTGGTGTATAGCCTTCTCACTCCTCCGATCTAACAGTGTGTGATTTTTACTTGTGGGGTAACCTGAAAGACAAAGTTTACAAGACAAATCCTAATACATTGGAAGAACTAAAACAAAATATTAGAAATTAAATCAGAAACACTGCAGTGGCCCAACTTAATTGTGTGAATCAGAATGTGTTCTCCAAATAAAATGCTTGTTTAGCCGAGGGTGGACGACATTTCCAGCATCTTCTATAAGGTAGGAGTTGTACATGCTTTACGGACAGAGTTTATATAGGAGCAAAGCTGGCTGTGGCACACCCAACTGTACAGGCAAAATGCTATGCACCCATCAGGTTTTAAATGAAAAACCCTGTATTTTAATGAGGTGGAAAGAGGGCAATACTCAGCTATCAATATCAGTACAGTTAAAATCAATGATGCTGGAACAAATTTCAGAAAATCAGATTATTTAATATCTGCTCATGCAAGCCTAAGTAAACCTCTTCCAAAAAGACTATTACAAGGGATATTTTCCGTTGTTGGCCTTTTTTTTATGCTTTGCCCTCTTTTGCCTGAATTATGTATTTGTATTCATTAATACATTACAGGATATAAAAGATGCAGTTGCTTGTAGCCAAATGTGTAAGAGCAACACAATAAATGTTTATTAATTACATGGCATCTTAGGTGAAATTATGGCACTGATTTCCATTGTATTAGTATTCTTAAATTACAAAAAAAGTAATGGCTACTAAACAGAATTTTAGAAAAAAAGTGAAACATAGTTCCCACATGCAAAAAAGTAAAAAGATACAAAACAAAGAGAAAAATAGTTTTGTAACAGTCACATGGCTTTTTCTATCCATTTCAAAGTAGAGCAGAATGGACTGTATGTGATATGCCAAACTAACATGCACTCATTCAATTGCTTTTATTTTAACCTAGATCTTGCCAGAGCTCAAACAAAGAGGCAAAAATATCAAACATTTTCCAAAATATTATAGTGCACCTATCCTGGAAAAAATTAGAAAAAGGAGCTTAAGCGAGTGAGCAACTACATTTTTACAGAATATACTGTGTGTGGGAGCAGATGATCAACATTTCCAGCATCTACAATAAGGTACAAATTTTAGTGTGCCTCTTATGGTACAATTATCCTGGCAACTCTTGGTTCTCTCATGCAGTGAAGAGAGATTGGGGATCAGGTTAATGTATGTATTAAAGATCCTATATATGCTTGTGCATTTGCTTTACTGTTACTAGCTTCAATTTATACTTATTACGAATAACTTCAATTATAAAGTATGTATAAAGACTACTTACTTGTTGTAAACCCAGTCTTTGGCAAACATTCTCAAGGCACTCTCTTCCAATGCTTTCTGATGAAAGAGTACACTCTATGGTTGTAGTGTCTAGTAGCTCGACACATATCACAAATAGTGATTTTGATACAACATTATACTGTCTGCTTTTCTTCAGGCGAATTTTAAATGGCATATTCTATGATATCATTTGAAACTAAAACAAAAATAAGTCAGTCTTAAATCAACTATTAAAACTGACAAAACTCCTGAAAAGCAGACATATGTACTTACATATAATTTCCAACACTGTGCAAAACGATATACAATATTTTACACTTCAATTCCAGTCATTCACTGCAGTATTTAAATCCATGGGCCAGATAGTTAAATGACTCTAGTTTTCTGTATGCACACGATTGATTATATTTATGAATCTAGTTCATAACATGCATCTGAACATAAAATAATAAAAAATGTAATTAACTGTAGAACTGTGCTTCAGTAATGTTGCAACATGCACTCAACAAAAGATCCTTAGTCTGATTTTTAAAAGAAGATATGTGACAGCCGTCAGCTTATCCACGTGGAAAGATAGCAATTTTACGCATAACCCCCTCTTTAACACTCAATACTCAGAACATATAAACTAAATTATTATTTATTTATGCCAACAAACTTACTGTGGTTCAAATCCCAGCTGTGGCATTGAATTTTTAAGTTCCAGTTCTACCTCTCAAATATAAACTAAAGTTCAGATTTATCTCACGTAGCAAAAACATCAGATTTCTACTTTCAGAACAACGGTAATTTGTTCTAAATATGAATTCATTGCAGTTTTGTGTATTCACAGTTGTAATTCTGAGTACCTACATTTACAGTTAAATTTGACTCTGACTCTCTCTCTCTCTCTGAAAAGTAGCTGAGCGTCATCAATAAAACCATAGGACGTATCAGCATGACCAATAATAAAGCAATCATCTTTTCTTATAGGGCCTCTTGAGGTAATTTCAAGTGTACCGTCAATACAGCCACAGTATGGCTGGTGTTTACCCAGGCTTCATCTAACATTATTTCCTTCAAATTCTTCTTTGCATTTCTGTTAAAAACACAATCCCTAGTGTTACAATATCTTACCTTTCTAATATCAGATTTCTGTTATTTATTTTTTTTAACTCAAATACCAAATCATAGAGGGCTTTGCTCAAAGAGCTAAGGCTTCCCACAAATATTGGCTCTATGGACCTTGGGCTCATTTGAGCACCATTTCCTGCAATATGACATATAACATTAGAGGTTGTAGATAAACATTCATTGTAAAGGAGCATATTTTCCTCTTCCTGTTCGAAGCATTCCCTTAGAAAACAGACAAATTTTCTAGCTTGGCTCTGCAATGTAACTGATCCTTCTCAACTTCTTTTTTTCTTTATCTGATTACCATCCCCTTATGTAGGACTTATGTCCCCTAGGACTTACAAGTCAGTAACTAGAGTCAGATGCCTGTCGGGGGCACAGCAATCTATGTACCGGACAGAATGAAGACCTGGAAGCAGGTGGTCAGCCAAGCACCAAGTATGATAGTGAGGAAGAGGATGATATTGAAATCGGTGAAATCGATGATTAAAAAGGTGATAATTGAGCAATTGGTGGAATGAGTGGTGGGGGAATATGGAGAACCCAGAGAAAACCCACCCTGACACCGCTTCATCCACCACGAATACCACATGCAGGTCCCTGGGATCAAAGCCGAACCGCCTAGGTGGTAGGCAAGCGGTCTAACTGCTCGGCCATGGCACTGCCCTTCTTTTCTCTTCAGCCATTAATTCTCAGTCTATCTCTACCTCTACATGCACCTCTACCTCCACTAACTCATGCTTTCATAACTACATCTTTTAATATAAACATTTTAATAAAGTAGGCTAACAACACACTCTACAACTGAACATCCTTGCACACACCTAGTGATAACTGGCCTGAGGAGTACATGATTTACCAGTGTAACCAATGTAGCAAGCTTTTTTATATTTCCGCCTTCCCCTCTTAGCATCCTTGCTCAACAACTGTCATGTATCTCATTTTAAAAATCAGAGTGTAATTATGAAGTGGCATATGCGCTATAGTTAGGTACAACTATAAGAAAGTTTTTTTCTTACAGATTAAATTCATATGACTATCTCTGCCCATTCGTATACAAACAATTTTTGAAAAAGCTTATTTAAAACTGATCAGAAATGAAATTACCCAGGATCTTCCTTAAACCAATGACACATGAAGAAATAAAAAAAACTCATAAAATCTAAAAGAAACTACTTCTCAACTATCCTGATGAAGTATTAGATTGTAAAGAATAATAGGAGCTAGACTAGGCCACTATTATACAGGATAACCAAATATGGTTTTCCTAACAATTGTTGAAAGGAAATAGGTAATTATCAACCTGCCTTATGTGGCGTACTAGTTGCAAAAGGTTAACAGTTGCAGTTGCTGGTCTATATGCAGTCAGTTGTCTAAGGAATCTCATTTGTGAGCTTTCAATCCTCCTCCTGTCTATTGGTCCAGTTTTCAATTCTGTAAGAAAAAAGTGTTCCATCACCATCTTATACAATATCAATTGAAGAGCTGACATGGGAAAATGGTCAAAAATATAATTACGCATGAACAATCTATGTGCCATTGCTAGTAGCCTGGAGAGAGAATGTAAGTGCTGAGCACCTCCATATAGTTATAACTAATGTTGTAACATCCCATTCAATGTAACCACAATGCTGTTGGCATGGATAAGGGGGCATGTGCCGTGTTGTACTCCATGTGCTATTGTATCATGTCTTTTATTCACTCAGTTTACACCTAAATGCCAGCTGGAAATATGGTGTGACAACTATACCAGTCAAAACAAAAACAGAATGGTCTTGCTGGTTATGATACATCTGGTTGTTAGAGGGTACTATGATTCCACTGACCTGAAATTTCTAGTCTCTGGAGTGAATGATTAGTGTTTAAGGGGCCGTTGACAGCTAGGTCATTAGAGTCCCTAGTCTCTGGACATTTTTATACAACATGCAATCGAGAATTCGGCATTGTCGAGAAATGAAAACAGGTATGCAATGACATGGTGCCTGAAGAACTTCATCTGTAGTGACAATAGCACAACTTAAGAATCCATTTCACATGGTGCCAATGGTAAAGGCACACTTCTTTGATTTCTCCAGTGCATGTGATGAGTTTATAAACACAACAGCATTGCATATTGCCGACAAATCACGGATTAAAGTGTCAGTGACAGATTAACAACAAATTAAAAAACATACCTTTAGTGAAATAGAAGATTGGAATAATAATGCTCAAGATGTCAAGAAGGGAAAGTATAAACAATTCTGGAATGTAGAGGCCTTTAATAATGTTAAAACTTATAAAATTCAGAAATGAAGGAAAGAAACGCCACTTAATTGCTATGCTGGATTACATGGATGCAAAATATAAGCTCATCAAGCAAATCTGTTCTTACTGACTGTACTGTTGTGGCCATTCATGTTTAATACAAAATATTGATAGCGCTATTAGTGATAATAGTTCACAACACAATACGTCATTGATTGTACTTGTAAAATACACAGATGAACAACTTTTGACATCACTACATTTTTTCCCTCTCCTGAAAAATTTACTTTTTGGCACTTATGTACATCCTTTTCATGTCAACTCCTCATGAGAGTACCTTTTTGTCTTATTCTTTAATGTTCTGATTAGTCTGCAGTCCCTTGAAATGTGTTTAGTTTTGTATCCGTTTTCCCATGTCCATATAAGATTCTGAAATCCCAAACACTTCTTTATGTCAGGTCAAGCACGGAGAACACAGAAACAGACACACATTTTTCTAAAAATACTGTTTTGAACTTAGAGGGCCTTAAAACCTGCATTCCATTGGCATCTGAATATCAAATATTTAGCTGGTAAATTATAACACTATTCCATCTTCTGAACAGTCATATCCGCCTAATTACCTAACCCAAGGCTGTAGGCCACATGCTATATTCCTCTCTCAAATATTTTTTGACAATGCTTTTATACAAACCTTTCACATACATTTTTACAAACGGTTCGCTACACGTCAAACATTAACCTTGTGAGCTTTCACACATGAAAAAGATGCACTGGTCTGATGTCAGTTTAGGTTATAAACTAGCTGAAACTTTGTTCTATCTGCTTGGCATTCTGCATAAGTTCTAAGGTCATTTCTTTACTAAATCCAGATTTTGCTTTTCCACTTTGATAAATGCTAATTGCATTATTGTCGCTTGTATCACATTTCATTCAAGTGTCACACCATGTTTACAATACCTTTAAAACGATGGACCTCAATAAGGTAACATAATGCACACATTTAACAATAAACACAGCAAATACATACCTCTTATTATCAAGTCGCTATACCATTAAGATCTAAACATTATGTTACACACGATAAATAAGATATTAATACACTGCTGAAGATATTTTTAGTACCACATGTCAGCCATGATGGTAAAATAAATCGTATCGTGGGAATCACTTCAACACAAACGTCCGCAAAATCACATTTTCGGAATCACTCTTGTTTTCACAGGACCGCTAAAGCAGTAATCGCATCCATCATCGTCAGCAAGCAGTGCGAAATTTGCTAACATTAGTACACAAAAATCCAGTCTTTCAGTTAAGTATTTAATCAGTAAACATATGTTTTAAAACCCACTGTGTAAAGTTGAAAAGATTTGGCAGAAGTATGCAGCATGACTCAATTTAACAAGAATTGTGTGACAATCATACTGATTGGAATGGGGCGCAGGTGCTTGCGTACTGGAATTCCAAAAGTGTGACTTTGCAGGCTTGAAGAAACAAGCAGTGAAACTACGTGGATGCTTTGGAAGTGTTTCACATCCGTGAAAGCCCAAATTAATTTGTGCAACAAAGTGAATTTGAAATATACCGGGGGTATCAAAACATATTATATATGAAAAAGGTCTGGGAATTTGACGGAGGACCTGTGAAAACATGTAAAAAAGTTAATGTAAACATTAGGCCCACTTTGCTTAGTTTCCTTAATTTCAGTCTGCTGGCTTGGATAGCCATGATCGTTAAGGCAACACGTAGTGCACTCAAAGCCTGAGGTCGTGAGTTCGAGTCTCGGCAACCGCAGTCAAATGTGCCTGTGGTAAAGTACGGGGAGGGCCCACGTAAAATAATCGGTGTATTGGCACGCGTGGATGATGACGGGGTATCATTTGACTGCGGTTGCATGGATTTTGCTTCTTTTCTTATAAAAAAAAACACTACAATATAAATTGTAAAAAAAATAATTTTTTACAATTCAAAACGTATCAAGTATGTATTTTTAATTGGTGACAGACAGTATAACAAGAATATAGCAGAAAAAAAAGTTAAAACTACTACAAATAGGAAAAAAAGCCTATGTATCCAATAGTACACACCAGGACTAAAAGGGTTAAAAGCCGTGGTCTGCTGGAGTTTTGAGGTCCAGATGTTTCGTCCACACCTGCGGTGGACATCATCGGTGGCGTAGTCTGAGTCTTCTCGGTGAAGTTTCAATTACAACAGAATCGTTTAAGACCATGACCACTGTTGGCAGGCTGAGAACAGCCCGAGGTGTGTTAGACGTGTGCCTGCCCTTTTAGGGCTTAACCCCTTTCTGACGGGATGTGGGTTTTTTTCAGGGTGACGGGTGAAGTTTGGGTTGTAGGTGGTAAGGAAGTAGCAGCTTTATGCTCCTCGACGGCTGTTTTCCAGTGTACAACTTCCGTTGGGCACTACTGGAGTGTGGGTCCAACTCTGGAGGTTTAAAATTTAGAATTTTGATTCCAATCTTTTCTTGGAAGGACTGTCTGGGAGCTCAGCTTACGCTGTTGTTGGAGAGGCTCCTCTGTTACCAGGGGTGCCCGCAAGCCATGCGGGGAACCCGGTGTCGCACACGCGTGCGTTCTCTGGAATTATAGTCCCCAAGAGACCTAACCAGGGCGATCCGATGTTGTGGAGTCTGGTCGTAGAATTTTGTTGCCCGGCACCTCATTTCGTCCTCCACATACGGAAGAGACGAGGCCTCGTGCAGTAATCTTGAGGGGAATCTGCGGCATACAGAATAGATTATCCGAAGTCCTCTATTCTGTATTCGCTGCAGACGCAGGAGATGGGAATCTGAGGCCATGCCCCAGATTTCGCAGGCGTACAGGAGGACTGAGATTATGAGTGCCCGAAAAAGGCGTAGCTTCAAGGAAATGCGCATCCCCGACCGCAACATGGGATACAGCGAGGCCGTTGCCCCGCTGGCCCGATGCGATAGGCCGTTGATGTGTTCCCGAAAAGTAAGGCCCCTATCTAACTTCACTCCCAGGTAGGAGATGGTATCCACCCATTCTATCCTTCTTCGAAGGTATGTAAATGTGGGGAAGTTGGCGGGAGAATCTTTTTTTTTTTTTTTTTTTTGTCCCCTATTTAGGTGTGGCCGCTCCTCCGCCACACCCGGTGACGATCATCTGAAAGGGATATACATCGCCTCCCCTACCATGCACTAACTACAGCTAGTGGATGGAAGGATGCTGGTAAAGGTATGCCAGGTACCGCTTACGCAACCTGGGATTAGTGGGTGAGTTCTACAAAAGACGCCTACCTACCATAGGCAGTAGATAGACAGAGGGGGATCCAGTGCCTCCTCTTGACTCTAGGCCCAGAGGAGGTGCCTGGTGTTTGTTAGTGTGCTTGTCATGCTCATGCAGGTGGAAATTGGTTGTTGGGTATCAAGCAAGAAGTAGTGTGTGGTTACTTACATGCATAGGTGTATATTTCTTCTGTTCTTCTGCGTAGTTTTTTGTCGTTCTCGTCGTCCGTTGTCGCGCATTGGTCGTCATAGAAAGGGTTAGCTGTAACAATAGAAGTGTTTATGGCGGCATTAGGTGTCGGAGGTACTGTTGTTGCCTTTTTGTTGCATAAATTGTGGGTTTTTTAAATTTAATTTACACAAAAACCGCTGAATCTATTGAAATACGCCAAAGGAAAAAGTTGTCGTTTATTCAATTTTCTATGAACGTAGCCATAAATCAAGAACCTTCAATCAATAATAATTCAGCTAGGTGATGATAAATTTTCTTGACACAAATATTTTTTTCTAGAAAACTATAAACTTTTCAACATTTTGGTATTAGACTTTCTTGTTATTCACAACACGAGAAATTCGCTGTTTAAGTCTGACGGATCATTTCACTTCCATCCTGTAGGTAATAAATCCTAGAATGTTATACCTCTGTTTCCTATATTGTGTTAGAATATGTATTTATGTAATTTGCAGTATTAAATTATGAGCTGCGAATAACGGACTCCTTATTCCGTAAAATTCGTCATTTCGGTAACTCGACACAATCCCAGTCCACATTAGGTCAAGTTATTGGGATTCCACTGTAATGCAGATACTGGAAGCTTTACCAATGGCCTCTAAAATTTTCAATTCTGTCTTGTCTCAAATATTAGTAAAATCGTCTTTCATATAATTCAACTTAGGAAAAAATGTGTGGCGTAGGGGGAATTTGTGACGTGGGTAATCTAGTCACTCTGGTCTCCGCCGGCACCACCACCATCAGCTTCCACCGCAGTAATACAACAGTATGCAAGTAAAAATCCTACCACAGTCACTTAAACATGAACTCCATCCTTCTCGTCACACAGAAAACTATTTTGATAAAAGCATAATTTAAATTAAATCTTGGATTATTTATTGCACACTCCAAAGGCTCTTTTTCAGTAGAGATTGGAGCAAGTACGCTCAACATTTCTTGTCCTTGGGTTGATCTGATGCAAGGCCTTATTCTCTACAGGGCAGAGGATGAACGTTCCACTGTTGAGGTTGCTGCCGGAACGGTGAAACGTAGGTGCAGAGAGTTTATATTCATGGCATGGTTAACATTAAATGTTGCTCGTCCGTGTATTTTACTAGAAAATGTGCTGGTTAACTGCACATTTCTGTATCCAAAAATGAGTACAACGCACTTAACTAATTCCATAGCCTGACAGAATCAAAATGTCTATTGTATGTACCCATAGTTAACAACGAAGTGACAGCAAACTCAGAAAGCGTGCTTTCATTTGCATGAATTTATTTGAGTTTAGGAGCGTTGTAAATTGTGGATTTTATGAACACTAAGTCTATCGTCAGGCTGAACATTTTTGTATGTAATTAAAAGGTTAAGGATAACAGAAATCGCTCCAAGGAAAATCATAAGACAGAGGAAGATGGGAAATCTAAAGGAAAGGCGTCTATCCCCTCCTACAGCACAATCTCCAATAAAATTGCACGGATACTTTAAAAAAAGAAGAACATAACATTAAAACGATATTCCTGCCACCAATAAAGTTGAGACAGTATATGAGATCAGTTAAGGCGATCTTTGTTTTAAAACACCTGGTACTTACAAAGTATCTTGCCCATGTGGAAAGACATATAGGATAGACAGGAAGTATGACTGAAGAGAGACGTGAGGAACACAATGGTAATCTACGACTACTACAACCAGAAAAATCAACAATAGCACATCAAAGTCTTGACAATGACCACAGAAATTTATTTGATGAGGTCGCAGTTTTACACCGCAATAAACGACATTACGACAGACTTGTAAAAGAGGCAATTGAAATTAAATTAGAGCCAAATAATTTTAATAGGGTGAACAGCCCACGGCTGAGCAGAGCTTGGGCAAGAACACTTAAAAGAAGACCATGATTTTGAGATAACCGTTTATTTATTAACTATTCATTTCCTTATGAAGGCCACGGAGTTTCAAACTGCCGAAAGCTCGAACAACTTTATAGTTATTACACGTCTGATAAGCCGGGAAGCCTTAATTAATAAGTGCCTTAGAGGCTTCATATATTATACTCTATTGTTCCTAAACCTTATTTATTATGAGATGCGACAGACGCATCGTCATAACATGTTTATCCTGCAATCTTATCTGCTATTCCAAATTTATTTACCACTGACTCCACAAGAATTAAAAAAAAGCTCTACAAGATTTACCGTAATTCACATCAAGCAATGAAATTAATATCTCTTATTAGTCACGCAAAGCAAGCACATTGATAACTGATAAATTTGAGATATCAGAGGTTCCATCAAGCAGAATGGACACTAATTTAGATTTCGGTGATGGCGATGACCCATATTAGATCTTTCTGAATTTCAGAAGCGCCTAGAAATAATCTAGACATCTTTAAATAATCAGCTAAAGCTCACACTGAGCAATGTAGCGGAGGAGTGCTATGCAATTTCCTTTATTAAACGAATCAGCGCCTTCATTTTATCCACCGAAAAGGTAATCTCTGTTTAGCTAGAAAACATTAATTAACCAACCTAAGATATACCTGCTTTTCTGCACTTGCTCGTTATGCCTTACTGTTTCCATGGAATGCTTATGCTCGGTTAAGGGTCAAGTCTGTTGCGAGAGTTCGCGAACACTGGAAGTTAAAAAAAAAGACATGTAATATATTTTTGTCTTTTTATTTTCTGTAATTGCTTTACATAAATTTTTGTGATCACTAAAACTATCCGTGCACAAAACCGATCTTTTCTTTTCTAAAAAGAAAAACATACTGTTAGTCTGGAACAATTAGTTAGCAAGAGCGTCTTAGCATTATTGGCATTAAAATAACTTGTGTAATCACGTTTTTTCTTTTCTTTTTATGTTGAAGAGAGCTCCAATTATGTAAGCGGTCTTCCATTTTTAACCATGGGTGTTTGTCTGAAAATTCTCTTCTTTCAAAGAGAATTGTTCTTAGTTCTTCGATAACACAACCGCATGCTTATGTAAAACAATGTATAGTCAACATAACGACAATGCTATAATTTTCAATTCACGCTACCTGTGGCAACAATGCTAGGTAAGTGAAGTAAAGGGGCAACAATAGTATGTTGCCTTGGAGCTTCTATCTCAAACAAGCCACCTTCCGTTAGAGACGGTCTTCCACGCATACTTCGCTAGTTCTACACATGCGCAAATGCACCTTTCGTTTGCCCTGTTTCACGGTCTTCTCGTCATGAAAAGGACTAGTCAAGCGTACAGTTCTCATGTACGCAATCCTGCAATTGCAGCTTTTTAAAATACCTTTTATTGAGTTATTTATTATTCTGAATGTCACGTGGCACAGTGTTATCTCTGTAGGTTTAAGCAAAACCGCCTGAGTCATCTCCGATTCCCAAAATACTCAATATACGCCCCTGGAAGAAATGAAGGTTGTACAGCTTTGTTCGCGGTGGCTATTCAATTCATACCATTGCACATATTTTTATAATCCCGTACCAGTCAGTGGCGGCTCGCAGTCAAAATTTTAGGGTAGGCAAAGTGTAACAGTAACAAAAAACAAGAACAACAACAACAACAACAACAACAACAACAACAACAATAATAATAATAATAATAATAATAATAATAATAATAATAATAATAATAATAATAATAATAATAATAATAATAATAATAATAATAATAATAATAATAATAATAATAATAATAATAATAATAATAATAATAATAATAATAATAATAATAATAATAATAATAATAATAATAATAATAATAATAATAATAATAATAATAATAATAATAATAATAATAATAATAATAATAATAATAATAATAATAATAATAAACCCCGTTTATCCGAAATATAGGGGGCGAAGTCATTGCGGATAACGCAAACAATATATTGTTTGGTTGTTTAATAAGAGCAGAGTGAATGAGTGTGACTTTACGGACGAATTACCGCCAAAACTAAAATCACGAGTGTCGGCAGACTTTTTTCCAGGGGGGGGGCACATGTTGGAAATTTGCAATCATATAATATTAAATCATTATTTTACTGTCAAAATTTATAGTATTTGTTGCAGATAACCGTATTAATTTGTGCTAAACAAAAATTGTTCTTTACATCAAAATTAAAATAATAGTTTAAAAGCCAGTAACTGACTGCACATTAAGTTCACCAACTTCCAAGGGGGGGCCGTGGCCCCCCTTGCCCCCGTTTCGCTACGCCCATGACTAAAATAGATAAAGAAATTGAAAAATTGTCTGCAGCTTTGTGTTAAATAGCTAAAACACTCCTCTTTTCATTGTCAGTGCGCCGCGAAAGCGAAATTTGTAATAGTTCACTAATTAAGTCGGTCATACTGGTATTACACAGAGATAACGACAGATGCAGATCTCTGAGATCTTCGTTCGTGGAGTATGGCTGTTCGGAAAATGTCGCATAAATTCGGATTTGGGCAGGCAAGTATTCGGACTGCTGGCAGATACCAGAAAGATGGCGGCGGTGCAGCAGAGATTCAATATGAAGCTCCGTAATTCTGGAGAAAAAAACAATAAAAATGAAGAAAATACCCAAGATGGTGAGTACAGTAAATGCAAAAGCTGCAAATGTGCTCGCATAAACGATGATAAGGTAGAAAACACAAAGGAAAGACAAAAATCAACAAAAAGCTTGCAGCCGGAGACGAGCCATGGAACGAAGCACATGGACGCAACAGGAGATAAGGAAATCATAGCATCACTACAGATGATAATCAAGATCTTCACAAATGACCTAAGGGAAGCAAGAAAAGAAATCCAACAACTAATAGAAGAGAAATCTAAGTTGGAAAACAAAATGAAACTAAATGAGAGCATGAACTGGGAGCGTGTAAAATCGAGACGAAAGGAAACTCAATACGAAGCCATTTCAAAACAAACGGTTCCATTAAAAAATCGCTTCAACTATCTAGAAGACAACGTAGAAGATACACAATGGGACACTCCAAAGGACTCACATAAAACGAAGGCATCAATCTACAGTTGGAACAAAAAAGATGTGGAGAAAAACAAAGCGAACGTGGTGAAAAAAGATGTGATAGTGATGGGGGACTCAATGATCAAACACGTGGATCTACGGGGAACGGCGGAAGTGAAAGTGTACAGGGACATTCGGACAAAACAATTGGAAAATCAAATAGATATGCAAACGGCAGGGATTCCAACAAATCCGGAAATTATATACTTGCATGTGGGTACAAATGACCTCAAGCAAGCTAGCTGTCCAGAAGAGGTTATGGGGGACTTATACTGTGCAACTAAGTGTATTAAGCGTATATACCCAAAAACTCAAGTTGTCGTAAATGGTGTAATCAAAAGAAGAGACGTTAATCTCAGCTATATAAACAGTGTAAATAAAAACATTCGCTGGATGTGTGACAAACTGAAGTGTGTTTTTGTAGATATAGATATGCAAATCGGAAAGGACTGTATTAGTAGAGATGGACTGCATCTAAATAGAAAAGGTTCTTCAAAACTAGGAAGAATAATGAAAAGGATAATAAATCTATGTAAAATTCAGGGAAACTAAATATGGGAAGTGCAAATACCATATCATGTACAAATAAATTAGGTGATTATAAAAATAGTACACAAACACATGAAGGTAAGTTAAAAGATAGTACTAACCCAAATTTACTAAATCAGCCAAATCACACAACTAACACAGTAACAAAAAACAAGCTTAAACAAAAAACCTTTAAAATACTGCATCAGAATATTCAAGGGATTGCGAACAAAAGGGCACTAATTGAGCAAAATGTACTAACTATGCAGCTGGACGTTATCATTTTCTCCGAACATGGCATTAAATCTGAAGAAATAAAGGTAAATAATTACGAGAACTATACTCTAGGGCCCAGCTTTTGTAGGGAAAAACATAAAAGTGGAGGAGTGGTAATATATGTTAAAAATGGGCTAAAGTACAAAGAAATTGATTGTAAAAAGTATAGTGTAGAAATGTGTTGTGAATTAGCTGCAATAGAGGTTACTTTTGAAAAGAAAAACCTCATAATATTAGGGGTATATAGTCCTCCAATGGCAAACAAAAAAGAATTCCTTAAAATATTTGAAGACTGTTTACATAGCATAATAAAAAATAAACGCATAATCGTGATGGGGGACTTCAACATAGATGTAATTGGAGAAAATAGAAAGAAAAAATTGCTACTAGAAGTACTAGAGAGAAACAACTTAACCTTAACAAAAACGGGACCCACAAGTGTAACAAACTACTCCTCTACCTGCGTCGATCACATGTACACAAACATAAAACTAGAGAACTGGAGTAGCAAAATCGTAAAAATGGGAATTAGCGATCATTTTGGGCAACAAATTGAAACTAAAACCTTAGGTAAACAAAAAAATAATACTGATAATATAACAGAAATTAAAAGGCTTGTAAATAAAAATACAATAGAAGCGTTAAGACAACATCTTCAAGTAATAAATTGGGCAGATATACGTAAAGAAAATGAAATAAATGATAAATTTGATTGCCTAGATATAATCTTAGGAAAACGTTTGGATGCAACCATGCCGTTACGTAAAGTAAAATTAAAAACACCGAAAGGTAATAATTGGGTTACTAAAGGCATAGATATCTCCAAAAAGCGTATGCAGTTTTTAAATAGTTTAAAACACCCTAATCTTGACGACAAATCTTATGATTATATAGAAAAATATAATAAAATCTTAAATAATGTAATAAAAGAAGCACAGAAGTTACATAATACACATCTGATAACAAATGCAGAAAAGAAAATTAAAGCTACATGGAGCATCATAAACTCAATACATAAGGAAAACAAACAAAAATGGCAGGAAAATATGTCCACTGAAATTAACAGTCAAGTGATACAAGACCCTATAAAGATAGCTGACCATTTCAATGAACACTATGTAAACATTGTTACAAAATTAGGAATAAAACAAATACAGTATGTGCCAATAAATGAAAAAAATGTATGTAACTATGGTGCTTAGGCAAATTTATGAGGATGAAGTTCTTGCACAGATAAATTCACTAAAACACAAAAGATCCAGTGGGTTGGATGAATTTACAAATGAGATAATCAAATACTGCAAATATGAAATTACAGAAATACTAACTCACTCAATTAATCAGTCTTTCAACTCGGGAATATTTCCCAATAATTTAAAACAAGTTGTAGTTAGACCAATTTACAAGAAAAAAAACTCTAAACTAGAAATGGAAAATTATAGGCCTATATCTTTATGCTCAACCTTCTCTAAAATAGTAGAGGGATTATTTCTCGTACAGCTACAAAGTTTCTGTAATAGGTTTCAAATTTTATCAAAATGCCAGTTTGGGTTTCAAAAGAAAAAGTCTACAATAGAAGCAATTTGTAAAGGAAATGACATTATTATAAATGCTCTAAATAGAAGGGAACATGTAATCGCAATATTCCTTGATCTTTCTAAAGCCTTCGATTGCGTTAACATAGAAACATTGATGACAAAGTTAGAAAATTATGGAATTAGAGGCTTACCATTAAAGTGGCTTGGCTCTTATTTACAAAATAGAGAACAATGCGTTGAAATAATACACAATGTAAGTGGAAAGCTAACAAAAATTCGATCACAATTCAAAAAAGTAAAACATGGAGTACCACAAGGCTCAAAATTAGGACCGTATCTATTCTTACTCTACATAAACAGTTTACTTAAAATAATTCAAGAAGCTGGGGCAATAGCGATAGGTTATGCAGATGACACTACGATTGTAGTTACAGGAAAAACAGAAATAGAGCTACAAATTAGGGCAAATACTCTAATAGAAAAAGTCAGTCAACATCTAAAAAATTTAGGTATGGTATTAAACGCAAACAAAACAGAGTGGATGCAAATTAGTCTCGGTAACAAAAAACAAACAAATACAAATATTAAGATAAAAATAGAAAACAGAGAAATTCAACAAGTAAATAAAACAAATTTCCTAGGATTAATAATAGACAGTAACTTGAAATGGAATATGCATGCTGAAAAAGTCATAAGCAAGATTAATTCAGGTTTATATGTACTAAAACAAATAACACAAATAATAGATAAAAGAAGTGTCAAGCAAGTATACTATGCCTTCATTCACTCGCACCTAAACTATGGAGTGGTATTATGGGGCACAACACATAAAACATTACTTCTAAGGCTGTTTAGGCTGCAAAAGAGAGCAGTACGCTTAATTGCAGGAATAGAAAAAAGAGATTCATGTAGAAATGTGTTTAAAAAACTAAATATTCTAACGTTGCCTTCTTTGTATATATATGAATGTACTAAACTCACATTAAAAAGTTATAATCAAAACAAAAACAGCAAAATCCATAAATATAACACTAGAACAAAAGAAAATTATTTTAGAAATAGACTTATAGGTGGTCTAAATAATAAGTGCATAGAAAATAGTAGCAAAGATCTGTACAACCATCTACCATCTAGAATTAAACAGATAACAAATAAAAAAATCAAACTAAAGAATATTAAATCTTATCTATTAGAAAAGGCATTTCTGTAGAAGAGTACAAAAATTGATAAAATATGGCATATTGCACTTCCCAATATTCTCAACTAGTCTCATATTTATGTAAATATACTTGTATTGTATGTACATAGAATTTGACGATCCTTGTAAAATTTTTTACAATTGGAGAAATAAACCAAACCAAACATATACAGACAGAATGTTTCCTTATCCCTGTTCAAGGGCCTCGTACTGAGGAAATGGGGCCGGGCAGGCAGAGGTTAAGCTAGCCTGCTCTCCACTACCCAGGTTCCATGCGTATCATTTCTGCCGCGCGCTTCAAACACGCAGCGCAGTTTTGATGAATCGGAATTGAGATTAAAGGATTTGACCATGTGCTGGTCATTATAACCGAGAAAACTTTTCTTGAACTGCAATTTAGGGGAAAATGACGGTTCAAATGATAAAATGCAGAATCATAGTTAAACATTATTTATTGATGTATTACGATAGGGTAGGCAGTACCTACCCTGCCTACCCTGAGGAGCCGCGCCTGGTACCAGTGACTGTCTGCAATAAAAAAGACAAACAAGGAATAGTAATTACCAGTGGCGTAGCATAAAATAAAAAACTGGGAACGCTATAACTAGGAGCACTCCTTTTTTCGTATTAGTGATAAATGCGACAGGGATTACATTAAAGCGATTTCCCTTTGCCTTTCCAAATCATGTGATGTTGATCAGTAAATCAATATTATTGTGTTAGTGATGAGTGCAAACTGACGCGAAAATACCTTATTTTGCGAGGGGAAAAAACGCAACATTCCAGCGACTTTGAATATAAAAATTAGCTCTCACAGTCTTTTAAGATCATTCCTGTGAACTGTGAAATTACAAAAAAGAATAATGTAAAACTCCCAATTAGAAAAATAGTGAAGTAATGACTGATGATTAATAACGGTCTAGCATACTTGGAAATTGACCATTCTGTCATTAGTGAAGTGATGGTCTGGATAGACTAACATTCTTGGCAATAGACTCTTTTGCCTGACCATACTGAGCGACAAGGCATGGCCCTCGTTTGGGAAGTAGAAAAGTGTAGGGAATTCTCGGAAAACTAAACGCTTTGCACTTAAGCTGTTCATTGATTCATTTTAATATTACCTCTTAAGAATACTATAGTATCGATTAGAAATAAAATTAAAGTAACATTACTGTTTTATAATTATTGCAGTTCCCATAGTACATAGCATCTTCCATTCTACACTGTAAAACACTAAAAGGTATATTAAATACATTTATTAAAAATATACAACTATAGAAAAAAAAATAGAGAGATATGTGTGATGTAAATATCACACGCACTTTGAATTTATCTACAAGTTTGTTCGTAAAGGAACACAATTGTCGGTACCACAACAATACTCTGGAGTCAGAACCACACTAGCGTAGGGCTTGAACGCTAGCGTATTCAGGTGCGTATGTGAGGGGCTTGCGGAGGTGAGAGGGGCAGTCAGGAGATTGGTGAGGGGTTTGAGGGGAAGCCATCCTAGCCATATCACATGCAAGCAGTGAAACACCGACTCCTTTCAGCGTACACGGCTGTTTTAGAACGGAACGGATTGACTTGTAAATTTTGTGTTTGCTATTTTAGCTTAATATAGCTGCTCAACAGTATGATCTGCAAAAAAAAAAAAAAAAAAAAAACAGTGCTAAATGATTATATAAAATAATTGTCCAGCATTAAAACTATTACAAAATAAAATAAATATAAAGCAATTAAACACAGAAAACTAAAGGGAACGCTGCTCCCCTGGTAATTACTATTGTCTGAGAAAAACTATAAACAGGAGGCTTGAGGAATGAGTATAAGTAATAGAGCGTAATAGCAGGTTCACAGAACACATCACGCAAATCGTCAACCAAAGAGGTCGTAGAAAGAAAAGTTTGTGGACGAGCTTTGGTAGAGGCAGTAATCGACCTAATTGCCAAAATCAAAGTAGAAGTATAGTTTGAGGTAGGATAAAACCTCTGCGCACGGACAAATTCTGATTTGTACACTATTTAATATGGGTTAATTTAATGTGTATCCATGCAAATGTTAATAATGTTATCTCTGGTCAAGTGGAATGCGGAGCTGGTAGAGAAACAATAGCCAATGAAGAGGAATAAGCTGAACCTTGCAGGTGGGGGCAGAGCATATAAATACCCCAAAATTTGGGAAACAGAATCACCACAGAATTACCTAACGTAGCAAAATAAAAAAATGATAAAAATGCGGTCATTCACTCCGGAGTCAGTTCAAAATAACGCAAAGGCAAGAACTGCGTCGCCCAGATTATAAAGTTGCCGCGGGTTGTGTGTAGTGCCGAAAGACCGTACTATCCGTAAATTCCGGGATAAAATAAATTAGCACCATAAAAATTGTGCGGAGTGAGCTGTAAATATACTTGGCCAGAGTGCCGAAACAAAGTGTTAAAATACGAATTAAATTCAGTTTAAAGCTTAACACGAGTGCTTTTCGTCACTCTTCAATTCTCCAGTTCCCCGCGACCCGAGATCAACGAACGCTTATTAAAGAAAATACATATAGGCAGGGTCCATACTCTAGCTGAGTATTACCACCAATAGCCACGGCAAACATCGAGACGCCAAAGGAAACGTTGGACAAAGGTGTATCGTTCAGATGACTTCAAAACAGTTACCTACGGCGATTATTACATCCATACACGGAGTGAGGAATAACTGCTGCAACTTTCAGTCACTTGGTTTTCTAATTCTTCAGTTATAAGAACGGTATACTGAAAGCTCTCTTAATAATATCAAATAAACTATATACTTTTCCCACGAAAACTTGCTTAATATTTCTGAAAATATTCTCATCTGTGACGTGCGAGTATTAATGGTGAAATATTTAGTGAAGAAATAAAATGAGTTCAGCTAGTAGTATAAAGTCACTTACACAAACGTGGACTTACCAGATCTGAGCTCTCTTATTATCAGAGTAAAAAGGAAAGCAACACAGTTCAATACATCAACATAAATGTTTCTAAATTAGAACGGTTTTATTAACCTTAGGATATACTAGGCTTTCCAAATCTAATATAAGATCACTACTTCATTACCAGAAAAACGTTGTTCTGGAGAGACAGAACTATGAGTACGATGAAAATTGTCAAAAATAGGCTGAGAAGTACCATGGGAAATGTTAGACGTTCTAATATGCTTATCCTGTCTTCCGAAAATAACATTTTTAAGTCACTCTCCAACAGTAAACGTTTTGATAAATTTGCTTTAACTTGTGTACAAATAGAAAAATTTGCTTCTCCGCAAAGTTCGTCCATAGTAAGCATAAACATGACGAGTACCTTTGCATGTAACTTTACCTTTGAATTTTTATTACTTACACTAATTTTGGTTATAAACCCAACTATCGGCAAAATAATGTATCTGAGTCTCACGTTGAATATATCATATACAAAACGATTAGTAATTATTATTGGGAGATTTATTCAGTTCTATTACAAATTGGAGGGAGGATGTTTGTGTTGGCGGGGATGTGCACCTCTGGAGACATGATAGTAATCATGCAGAATTTTGAACACAAAACGGAGATGGATAGCAGACAGGCGCGGCTCCTTAGGGTAGCCAGGGTAGCCATTGTCTGCCCTACCGTAATACATCATCAAACAATGTTTAGCTATGATTCTGCATTTTATCATTTGAACCGTAATTTTCCCTAAATTGCAGTTCAAGAAAAGTTTTCTCGGTTACAATGACCAGCGCATGGTCAAATCCTTGAATCTCAATTCCGATTCATCAAAACTGAGCTGCTTGTTTGAAACGCGCGGCAGAAATGATGCGCATGGAACCTTGATAGTGGAGAGCCAGGTAGCTTAACCTCTGCCGGCCCGGCCCCCTTTCCTCAGTACGAGGCCCTTGAACATGGATAAGGAAATATTCCGTTTGTATACGCACTCCGAGCATGCGTAGACGCGTCTGCCAGCAGTCAGAACACTTGCCGACTCAAATCCTAATTTATGCGACTTTTCCGAACTGGCATACTGCACGAATGAAGATATCAGAGATCCGAATCGTCTCGTTATCACTCTGTGTAATACTAGTGTGCTGTAATACCAGTATGACCGACTTAATTAGTTAACTATTACAAAGTCCGACTTCGCGGCGCACTGACAAGGCAAAAAGGAGTGTTTTAGCTATTTAACACAATGCTACAGTCAGACAAATCCTCAGTTTCTTCATTCATTTTAGTTTTGGCGGTAATTCGTACGTAAGTCACACTCATTCACTCTGCACTTATTAAACAACCAAACAATATATTGCTAACGATATCTGCAATGACTTCGCACTCTTTATTTCGGATAAACGGGGTTCTACTGTATTATTATTACCATTATTAGTATTGCTATTATTATTATCATTATTATTATTATTATTATTATTATTATTATTATTATTATTATTATTATTATTATTATTATTATTATTATTATTATTATTATTATTATTATTATTATTATTATTATTATTATTATTATTATTATTATTATTATTATTATTATTATTATTATTATTATTATTATTATTACTATTACTATTCATGGGCGTCGCGAAGGGGGGGGCAAGGGGGGGCCGCGGCCCTCCCTTGGAAAATAATAAATGTATTGTTCAATGAATTACTGTTAGACTACTGCTTAAATTTTGAGGTAAAGTACACTTTTTATTTAGCATAAATTAACATGCTTATCCATAACAAATACTACAACTTCATTTTTGCATTTTTTAGCTACAGAATAATGAATTAATTGCAAACTTCCAACATGCGGCCCCTCCCTGAAAAAAAGTCTGCCGACGCTCATCTTACTATTATTTCTATTCAAGATGCTCTCGGGCTTCGAGCCAGGTGTAGTGATGAAAAGACATCGACGTTTCGGGAGTGTACATCTCTCCCACCTTCAGGATGAATAACTAGCATTTTTTTATTTGAAAAGGGGAGACAGAGAGTTGGAGATAAAAGAGTGGCTTATTTCGCCGGAAGTGCGGGATGTATGTGATTTCAAGGAGAGAATTAGGAGGGGTGTGGCGTTGTGACCGGGTCCCGCTTAGCACCCCGGATATTAAGGTCTTGCTGGCCACATGTGTTAGCATGTGGGTGCGTAGGGTGGTCCGGGTGGTACCCATACCGGAGTCTGAGTAACACCGCGGGGAGTGCGGTATGTTGTTAACTGCGTGCTTCTTGTGCGGCTGGTGTTGGCGTATAGGTCTGGACGGTCAGTGTAGAGTGCGGCTGTTCAACATGTTGATTTCTTGTAGTTTGTTGTGCGGCTGGTGTAGGCGTATTGGTCTTGACGATCAGTGTAGAGTGCGGCTATTCAACATGTTAGTTTCTTGTAGCTTGTTGTGCGGCTGGTGTTGGCGTATAGGTCTGGACGGTCAGTGTAGAGTGCGGCTGTTCAACACGTTGATTTCTTGTAGTTTGTTGTGCGGCTGGTATAGGCGTATTGGTCTTGACGGTCAGTGTAGAGTGCGGCTGTTCAACATGTTAGTTTCTTGTAGCTTGTTGTGCGGCTGGTGTTGGCGTATAGGTCTGGACGGTCAGTGTAGAGTGCGGCTATTCAACATGTTGGTTTCTTGTAGTTTGTTGTGTGGCTGGTGTTGGCGTTTGGTTTCTTGTAGCTGGTTGTGCGGCTGGTGTTGGCGTATAGGTCTGGACGGTGAGTGTAGAGTGCGGCTGTTCAACATGTTGGTTTCTAGTGGCTTGTTGTGCGGCTGGTGTTGGCGTTGAACTGCGATGAACTGCGTGAACGGCGATGAAGCTTCAGATGAGGTACTAGGGTGGCCCAAGAAGTAAGTGTCGGCAGGCCACCTTTTCCCGGACATCCTCGGCGTTGACGGTGATGAACTGCGATGAACTGCGTGAATGGCGATGAAGCTTCAGATGAGGTACTAGGGTGGCCCAAGAAATATGTGTCGGCAGACCACCTTTTCCCCGGACATCCTCGGCGTTGACGGTGATGAACTGCGATGAACTGTGTGAACGGCGGTGAAGCTTCAGATGAGGTACTAGGGTGGCCGAAGAAGTATTTGACGGCAGGCCACCTTTTCCCGGACATCCTCGGCGTTGACGGTGATGAACTGCGATGAACTGTGTGAACGGCGGTGAAGCTTCAGATGAGGTACTAGGGTGGCCCTTTATTATATATTTAATAAAGGGGAGACAGATAGAGAGTTGGAGATAAAAGAGTGGCTTATTTCGCTGGAAGTGCGGAATGTAAGGATTTCTCGGGAAGTATGGGAGGAGTGTGGCGTTGGGATGAGGTTCCGCTGAGCACCCTCGATAGTCAGGTTATTGCCCGATAATTAATTACCGGTAACGTGAAGGGTAACCGGGTGACAGTCATGGCCGAGGCCCTGAATGGCACATCACGGGGAGTTCGGCGGAAGATTTCTAGGTGAATCTGGATTATCTGGGTGAGCGTCTGTTGTGGAAATTTGGAGTTTTGCCGCTACAGCGCATGTAGTCACACATCTCGTCACAAGTTGCGTGACCATGGTCTTAGAAGCCGATTGACTCTTGTTCTCTTCGTTGTGGTGGTGGAGCTTGTTGAGGAGGACTGGACGTAAATGCTGCGGTGTATGGCTGGTGAAGTTGCCGTTGATACTGTAGATGGTGTTTTGTCTGCTGGGGTTGAGGTTTGTAGAGCTGTTCCTCTACTTGTGTTCCTGCTTCGTGTGTTGTGGGAGGAGTGGGCGGGTCTGGAATTTCCTCGAGCCGAGCAAGCTCACGCCGGATGGATTGAAGAAGTTCAGTGTTGTCCAATTCAATCACTGCAGCTCGAAGTTCGTTAAGAAGTCTTGCTGCAGCGTTGAAGCCGGTGGTGTGGTGAGTAAGTAAACGCTTCAGTCCAGCAAGCCTCTTGTTGGTGGTCTTTCTTGAAGAGTTGAGGTGGTGTTGCAGTGTTCGGACTTCTGTTTGTAGGGCTTCCACGGGTTCTTTTGGGTGAAGTTCGGAGATGGTGTTGGTGGTGGTGTTGAGTTGTTGAAGTGAGACCTCAATGTTGCCCAGGCGTTGATTGAGGCTACAAACCTCGGTACGGAGATGCTGAACCTCCTTACTGGGCAGTTGTGTTTCTGCGGTGACGGCGGCGTAATTGAAGTTTGGTCTTGGTTGCTGCGTTGACTGCGTTGGAGTATCACGTTGAATTGGTGCTGTATCATGTTGAATTGGTGCTATGTCTGCGTTGGCTGGTGCAGGTCTGTTATGGGGCTTTGAAGCTGCGACGGCTGGTGTTGGATGTCTGCTGAGTGCCCGAGGATAGAAGGGGCACTGTGCTTGCCTTGTGTAATGGCCGAAGCCATTACAGGTAGCACAGTACCGGCGACGTCGACGCAAGTCGTGCGCGGTACACCATTGTGTGAGGCGACGTGCCCCACAGTAGTGACACCTTGGTGATGCGGTGCAGGATGTGGCGTCATGTCCAAACCAACAACAACGCCGGCAGGGCACTTGACGAGTGGCTGGGCTGGGCTATGCAAGAAGACGCCTCCCAAGCAGGAAAAGTCCTCCATTCAAAGCTGCCTCGCTGTCCCTGGTGTCAGCAAAAACGACTCGCACGAGGGTAGACGGTCCATGCTTGGTGATGATACGAGTGGCCCTCAAAACAGAAGACCACTCGTGCTGCGCTGCTGTTAGGACATGCCTTTCCGGTATGTCTCTAGGGATCCCATGGAATACAACACTGCACCCAGGATAGGGAGCAGTTGGTGTCGGCGATGTATGCTGTTGAGTTGTCGCTGGTTGGATTGTAGCTGAGGGTGATGTCGAGGTCTCGGGGATCGGTACTCTCACTGCCTCCATCCGAGGTGCGGTGACGGCGGATTGAGCTGTTGCAGGTTGAAGTTGTGTTGAGGGCTCCGGGGCCGGCACTCTCACTGCCTCCCCAAGAGGTGCCTCGGTGACGGCGGATTGAGCTGTTGCAGGTTGAGGTGGTGTCGAAGTCTCCGGGGCCGGCACTCTCACTGCCTCCCCCAGAGGTGCCTCGGTTGCGGCGGAGATTGGCGCTGAAATTTTGCGTAGTGTCTTCTTCTTCCCCATGGCTCCCGTCCGCTACTGACAAAGTTCGACCCCCCAAGAAGTATGTGTCGGCAGGCCACCTTTTCCCGGACATCCTCGGCGTTGACGGTGATGAACTACGATGAACTGCGTGAACGGCGATGAAGCTTCAGATGAGGTAGTAGGGTGGCCCAAGAAGTGAATGACTAGCAAGAATGAAGGGACCAGTACTGTCAGCCAGTACGTACCGAGTAGAAAACACCCAGTCTAGTATGGAGGTGGTTCACCGCTCCGTTGGAATCTGTGTGTTCTGAGTCGGTCGATTTCCAATTTTAAGGCTGGTTTCCAAGTTGGACTAAACTGCAATCCAGCGTCCCGGTTCAGCGTACTCTTCTCGGAGGAGATGGCCAGAGCCTCCTTAACCCTCCGTTCCCATAAACCGCTACATTTTGCTACAATGGTCGTTTCTTTGAAGTTAGCTCTGTGGTCTTTTTCAAAGCAGTGCTCCGCCAGCCCTGACTTTTCAGGCTGCATTAATCGTATGGACCGTTCGTGCTCCTTGACTCTGGTGGAAATGGTCCTGCCGGTTTGCCCTATGTACGACGTCCCGCATTCACAGGGGATACGGTATACCCCTGGTACATTAAGGTGCAGTTTGTCCTTTACCGGCCTCACTAGGTGTTGGGTCTTCAAAGGCGGCTTGTGGATGGTTCTGATGTTGTGTTTAGCGAGAATTCTACTGATTCTGCTGGAAAGATTGCCAGTGTATGGGATGCAGGCAGTGGCGGTCGGCTGGTCTGGTGTTTGCTGAGTTTGTGGTTTTCCTCTCTTGGCCTTGGAGATAGAGGCTTTAATATCCTCTACGCAGTAGCCGTTTTGGCGTAATGTGTGCCTCAGGTGCTGCAGCTCTTGTTTTAGGTGGCTGGGTTCGGAGATCGACAGAGCTCTGTGGAACAGAGTGTTGAGTACTCCGACCCGTTGTGACTTATGGTGGAAACTGCGAGCATTCAAATAGAGGTCAGTATGCGTTGGTTTGCGGTATACTGCATGCCCCAGAGTACCGTTGTTGCTTCTGGAGACCAGGATGTCCAAAAATGGCAGATTTCCGTCCTTCTCCACTTCCATAATGAACTGAATTTGGGGTCGGAGGCTGTTGAGGTGTGTGAGAAAGCTCGGCAAAGTTTCTCGTCCATGTGACCATACAACGAATGTGTCGTCAACATACCGGTGGAAATGAGATGGCTTAAGTGGGGCTGTGGCCAGTATTTCGTGTTCCAGGTGTTCCATGTAGAAATTTGCTATTACTGGTGACAACGGAGAGCCCATTGCCACACCGTCTACCTGTTCATAGAATCTGCCACCAAACAGGAAGGAAGTGGACGTTAGAGTGTGCCGGAAGAGCTCAATGATGTCAGCCGGAAAGTGTTCCTTCAGAAGTTGGATGGTTTCTTGTAGCGGTACCCTTGTAAAAAGAGATACCACGTCGAAGCTGACGAGAAGATCAGAAGGGCCAGTAGTGATGTTGTCCAAGGACTGTATGAACTGTGGGGAGTTCGTCACGTGGTGAGGGCAATCCCCTACCAGAGGTTGCAACAGATGCGCTAAGTGGCGTGCCAGCAGGTATGTAGGGCTGCCTGTGGCGTCAACAATGGGGCGTAAAGGGACGTCCATTTTGTGGATCTTGGGGAGTCCATACATTCTAGGAGCCCTGGATCCCGACGGTGATATGAAGTGCTTGGTTTCTGGAGAAAGACTGGATCTTCTAATTAGTTGAGTGGTCCGTCGCTCAATGGATGTGGTAGGATCCTTCCCGAGGACTCTGTAGGCTGGATCGTCTAAGAGCTGCTCCATTTTCTCTGTGTACTGGGCTGTGAGGAGGACCACAGTTGCATTCCCCTTATCCGCCGGTAAGACGACCAAGTTCTCGTCATTCCGCAGTCTCTTAAGCGCAAAGCTTTCGTCTCGGTTGATATTCGGCTTAGGAAGCGAGGTTCGCGTGATGGCAGCGGCCACCGCCGTGCGTATTTCTTCTGCACTATCTACCGTGAGCTCCTGTATAGCGGATTCCACCCCGCTGACAATATCAGCCACTGGAAGAATTCTGGGTGTTGGCACAAAGTTTAGGCCTTTGGACAGCACGGAGGTAGTGGCTTCGTCTAAATCCAATTTCGTGAGGTTGATAATGATCCGGTTGGACGGTAGAGGAGGCACGGCCTTGTTGGAATGCACCAACGAGTCGAATTTCCTTGTCTGTTTCTTGGTGCTCCGGAGAAGCGTGGCGTGACCCTGTGCAAAGGTAGAGAGGTCCACCCTATCCCAATCCGTTGGTGAGAGTCTCGAAGATAACTGCCAGTAGGAATCCAGCAGTCGGCGGTCAATCGAGTCGAGAGTGTAACGTGTGTTGTGAATGCGCTCTCTAACCAGCGCAGAGCTGGCGCGTCTTAGGATCTTGTGGGTAGACGCGTTTTTGATTGGATAGCGTAGTCTAGCAAACCTAGGCGTAGCATGCTCATCTCTGCACCTTAGGAGAATATGTTCGTCGCCAGGAAAGCTTCAAATCATATTTTACGTTCCTTTACGGGAAGGAAACCTACCAGAAAATCAAGAATTTTCATGATCTTCGAGAGAAGAAAGGCAAACTGCTGAGCTCCCTGGCATTTCTCCTCAAGAGCATACTCAAGAGCAAGCCGTAGAAATAATCACCAGAACTATTCACCATGCGACCGAAAAACATGTTCCCTTAACTAGGCCAACGAATAGGGCAACCACACAGTTCCCTCGGGCTGTAAGACATCAATGCAGGACCGAAACAGGGCCAGGCGCAAATGGCAGCGTACGCGAAACCAAATACATCGCAACGAATATGACAACCTCAGAGTCACGGCCGATATACTAATGGGCGAGCACATAAGGGAGCAATGGAACGCCACACTGGAAGACGTTGATCCTCATAACACAACAGTGTGGCGAATAGCGAAGTGCCTGACACGTACTCGCACAAACATTTCGCCCCTTCATATTGACGGGCAAATAGCCGAAACGCCGGCAGAAAAAGCAGAAGCTTTCGCGACCACACTAGAGCAGGTATTCCAACCGAATGCTGAACCATGCGACAGACAGTTCGCAGCAGCAACGGAAGACCAAATCGCTGAAATAGGTAATATTCCAACGCACAACAAACTTCGAAAGACCAGTGCAGGCGAAATTAAATGGCTAATAGCACACTTGCTCACTCGTAAGGCTCCAGGACCAGACAATATTCCCAATATAGTCCTGAAACATCTACCGCCCAAAGCCTTAAAAGTGCTGGCGGATATATTCAACTACGCGCTGGAACACGGAAAATTTCCAAAGCGCTGGAAGGAAGCACGAATCCTTATGTTTCCTAAGCAACATAAAGATCGGTCCATTCCTACTAATCACAGGCCAATTAGCCTCTTAAGCACGCTAAGTAAACTGCTAGAGAAAATAATACTTAAACGCCTTAACTCATTCCTAATTAAAAACAACGTGATAACTGACGACCAGTACGGCTTCAGTGCCAACCACTCTACAACACTACAGATCCTTAGGCTTACCGAAAGTATCACCAGGGGATTTAACACTAAACGATCGACAGGCGTGGTCCTATTGGACATAGAACGCGCTTTCGATAAAGTGTGGCATGCAGGATTACTCCACAAACACATTCACATAGGGGTACAAGATTCAATGGTCGCTCTAATAAAAGATTACCACAGCGGAAGGAGTTTCAGAATCTCAATTGAGAATACCGAATCCTCGTTGCACCCCATAAACGCGGGAGTCCCACAAGGAAGTTTACTCGGGCCTACGTTATTTAATATATATATATATATATATATATATATATATATATATATATCAACGATCTACCACCACTAGTCCGAGTAGATAAATACATATACGCGGACGACACGGCCCTGGCCACGCAATCTACTCAGCCACGCATCATACACCTGCGGCTCCAGAATGCTCTAAACACATTGCAGCCCTGGTTCACCAAATGGCGGTTAAAACTGAATGCAAGAAAAAGCCAAGCAATCATTTTTACCAGGCGAATATTGCACAGACAAAGGAGGCGAGCCGTCCCACCCCTCACCCTAATTCAGGAACCTATCGGGTGGGAGACATCCGTCACGTACCTAGGGGTTAAGATGGATGAGTATCTCACATGGAGAGAGCATATTAACTCAGCCACAGCAAAGGCCAATGGCCAACTCAACAGACTGTACCCGCTGATAAATCTAAACAGCAGCCTTAAGCTACGCATGGGACTTACGCTCTATAAGACGCTGATCCGACCCATCTTAACTTACGCCGCCCCGGTATGGGGATATGCGGCAAAAATGCACATTAAGCTCCTCCAAACGATGCAAAATAGAATACTGCGAATTATTGCAAAACTACCGCCAGAGGCTCCGACGTACCAGTTACATGAAGAGCTAAAAATGCTCACAATCGAGCAGTTTATTAAACACCTGGCATGCAACCTATACGCCAGAAAGAATAAGAACCACAACGAGCAAATACGAATGCTCGGGGAGTATGATATGACTCGCGACAAACACCTCCGCCCTCTATCATTGTTCGATCGCACTATAAGTATAGGCGAACCTGAACTCAACATACAGGAATACCTGAATAATTTAGTACCATGAAATTACTGGTTAGGGGATGAAGGGAAGCACACAACAAACACATAACACTATAAAAACATACACTTACACTCAAGCCCTCACAAGTCCTTGTGCTACCTAGCCAAGGCGGACCCCGGGAGACGAGGGCCTCCTCAGTAGTGGCACAGGCTCGCTCCTGCACTTCAGGCAGACAGCCCGCCATGTGTGCACTTATACGACCAGGCAAGATCAGGTACACGATTAATGACGAAGCCTCTGGCTTAATAACACCATAGTAAGTAAGATTAAATGACACAGTAGAAGTTAGCTCTACAAGTTGTAAAATATCACCATAACTGCACCTAGTTATATAAGCATATCTTAAAATACTTCTAGCATAGATTATAGGACGTAATATAAATAATAATAATAATAATAATAATAATAATAATAATAATAATAATAATAATAATAATAATAATAATAATAATAATAATAATAATAATAATAATAATAATAATAATAATAATAATAATAATAATAATAATAATAATAATAATAATAACAATAATAACAATAATAACAATAATAACAATAATAATAATAATAATAATAATAATAATAATAATAATAATAATAATAATAATAATAATAATAATAATAATAATAATAATAATAATAATAATAATAATAATAATAATAATAATAATAATAACAAAATAAAAAAAATAAAAAAAAATAAAAAAATAAAAATAAAAAAAATACGCTGACAAGAAACGAAACCTTCGGGTGGAGATTTAAAAACTAAACATGCTCATTTCACTCATCCCTCACATCCATCTACACCTAACGATGCCAAATGGCTGAAACACAAAAAGAACACCATCAACTATCAAACACATCACCATTAATTACTACCAGGGGGCACTCAGGGCTTATGTCATGTTTGGCCTCCGGCACATCAGTAATACTCGCTGTTACTGCCACTGGCAGGCAGCTTCCATCTCTCACCACAGAATGCGAAGGTGCGTTATGCGGTACTGCAGCATAGAGGCCTTGACCTCAAGACTTCCGGTGGGGTTTTTAGTGAGTAGGCTGCCCGGGTTCGAAGCCAGTGTAGGAGTCTTACACTCGCATGCGTGCATGCGGTTAGGGCGTAAGTAGCCTTTTGAGCATCTTGAATATGTTCGTCGCCAGGAAAGCTTCAAATCATATTTTATTATTACTATTACTGTTGTTATTATTGTTGTTATTATTGTTGTTATTATTGTTGTTATTATTGTTGTTATTATTGTTGTTATTGTTGTTGTTATTATTGTTGTGGTGGTGGTGGTGGTGGTGGCGGCGGCGGCGTTGGCGGCGGCGGCGGCTGTGGCTGTGGATGTGGATGTGGATGATGTTGATGTGGATGTGGATGATGTTGATGTTGATGTTATTGTTATTGTTAATGTTGTTATTGTTATTATTATTGTTGTTGCTGTTACACTTTGCCTACCCTAAAATTTTGACTGCAAGCCGCCGCTGATAGCAGAGAGGGTTTAAAACAAGATAGCAAAGAATTTGATGGGAAACAAGAAATAGAAAAGGGCAGAGAGAAACGTAGAAGAAACATAGAGGTACGAGACGATATTTTGAAAAATGTACAAAGGAAACAGTAAAATAAAGTGCATGTATAGGAGATAAAGCAAATTACGAAGGAGTAGAAATGAATATAATCCAGACCAAAATGGTAATAAGTAGGGAAGTAGTAATAAAATAATTAGGAACATTCAGAAATAGCGTAGAATGTAAGAATATAGGTTTGATATTTTCAAAGAAAGTTATTATGTAGCACAAAAATGAGCAGATGGTGTACCATAATTAGACAGCCTTCTGAAATGAACAACGGTATGTGAATAGCGATCACAGTAGTAAGAACGAGGACCGATAAAGAAGTAAAATCCTGCACATTCCTCACGCAAGCAAATGTATACATGGAATCACACGATAAAAATCAAGATCACGACCATCTGGAACAAACAATGAAATACGGAAGTCAAATTCAAACACGAGGGATAGAAACTCGCAGAAATAAAATATTAAAATAGACCATAAGCATCAGAACGAGAGGGTGGCACATACAGAATCCCTCAATTTACGCGATCTCACTTTACGCGTTTTCGCTATAACGTGATTTAAAACATACACGTAAAGTTAGCTTGCGGATTCACTATCACCCTGAGAGGCGATTCCAGGATCGTGTGTGCGGTGCTGCAAGGCGGTGTGGAGTCAAGTGTCAAAGAGAGCGCTGAGTAGTTGTGCTGCGTTGTCTCAGTGTTGACTGGCTGCCTGTGGTGAGTATTGAGCAGAGCATTGAGTTAGCATGGCGTGTTTTAATTTTTATACAAACATAATGGAGAAAAGAAGTGAAAGTGATCAAAATGCTTCCAAAACCAAAAAGCTAAGGAAATCAATAACATTTGAAGAAAAGCTGGAAGTTATAAAGCGGTTTGAACGCAATGAGCGCACTGTAGACATTGTCAGAGATACAGGAATCTCAGAATCAACTCTTACAACCATAAGAAATCAAGCAGAAAAATTAAAGAAAGCTGCAAAAGTGCGACCAGAATGACGTCGTCTAAGATAATACAAATAACGGCGCCAGCCATGGACAAAATGAAACGTCTGTTGGCCCAATTGATTGGACATCAAAATAAATGTTCTATCCTGCTATCTACCATGGTTATTCAGGATAGATCCTATCCAGGCTCTAAAATGGAATATTTTGCTGCAAGTGCTGGTTGGTTTGAGCGCTTCAAGGGGTGACATGGTTTCATAACCTTAAGCTAACAGGAAAGGCTGCAGGAGCGGATATTGTTGCTGCTGAAAATTTTCCTACACAATTACAAGTAGTGATTAAGCAGCGTGGATATTTGCCACAAGTGCCCAATCTGGATGAAAAAGGCTTGTTCTGGAAACGTCTGTCCAGTAGAACATTTCTATCAATACGAAAAGAGGTCCCCCGCTTTAAAGCTTCCAAAGATCGTCTCACTTTGTTACTAGGAGAAAATGCGTCCGGAGATCATAAAATTAAACCCCTGTTGATGCATCACTCCGAGAACACACGAGCACTCAAGAGCTACGCTAAGGAAGAATTCTAGTTGTCTGGCAGTCAAACAAGAAAGCTTGGATGACAGAAGCTTTATTTAGTCCTATTTCTCCAACGAACTCCATCATGATCTGCAATGTTATTGTAAGAAAATAAATGTGCCCTTCAAAACTGTACTCCTTTGAACAACGCACCAGCACATCCTCCGAGTATCGTGGATGCCGATGAGAACATCAAGGTTTTGTTTTTGCCATCGAACACAATGTAACTCATTTAACCCATGGACCAGGGTGCTATTGCAATCTTCAAGAGCTACTATCTCCGCACATTCATGCAGCTAATCGAATAAACACATCGAGGAGACGAAACTAATGTCACACGATTTTGGAGAAATGTCGCTATAAATAACGCAATTGAAAACATTGGATCTGCATGGGCGGGTGTCAAAGAATCTTGTATGAAGGGAGCTTGGAAAAAGATTTGGTCTCATAGAGCTAATTCTTGTGATTTTGATCTTGAATCAGAACTTACCAGGCTTTGAGGATCAAGACGAGGAAAACGTGGACGAACTGGTTCAGCCCTACTCAGTAGAACTCACCAGTGAAGACCTTGTTGAATTAAAGAAAGAAATGAATGGTGAACAGGAAGAGACTCAAATTTGTGAACCTATTAAGCAGTTGACAAGAAAAATGGATGAATTTTTAAATCACATTCATAATGAAAAAAAAATATTGAAGAGAATAACTCTAAAGAGGACAGAAGTGCTAAAGTTGCCAGAGAAATGCAGAATTCTGTAGCTTCCTACAAAGAACTCTACAGGGAGAAGAAGAATGCCAGTCGCCAGCTGTGTCTGGATCATTTAATCAAAAGTGGTACCGGTAACAATCAACTAGCTGCCCTAGATCCTTCAAGAGAACCAGAGATGGATAATCCAGAATCACCGGACCCAGTCACTTCATCATCAGAATGAAGACCGTGTAAATTATGTAGGTACATAGAGTTTTCCACTGTACTAATGACAAATAAAAATGTCCATTTGTTTAAACTTCATAGGGTTTTCATTTTCCATTTGAAATAGTCCTTATCCCTATTTAACCCATAATATAAGGCATTCACTTTGCGCGTTTGCGTATTGCTCGAATATTTCTGAGAACCTATTACCCGCGTAACAGGAGGAATAGCTGTATAAGCAAATCTGGTATAAGAAAGGCACTATCAACACCGCTAATGTATTAGTCCACGCTTCACGTGGACAAGCACGTCTGACGTTGCTCGCAGTCAGGAACGAGCGATATCATTAATTATCGTTTATGTGTTACGTGAGATCGGTTATAATATCTGGTGAAATAAGATCTGCTTTCATTTTCGTGTTTATGTGTTTACAATCGTGATGGCATTTATTAAATGTAACAATAACATTTAGAAAGTTAAAACATGCGTGTCTGTTTACATGAATCAGATTCACAATCGTCATCACTGACAGGTAATGCAGCAACTCCCAAGACAGAATCCGAGAATAACCTTGAGCTGTCGTCACCGATGTTTATCACTAAATCAACATTATTAGAAAGCTGATCCAGTTGCAAAAACGTCTCTTCCTCCTTGAATACATGGCTAATGTCAGACTTCTGCATTTGTACAGTGACCTGACCCAGTGCCGTGTCTAACAGCTGACAAACCTCTTCCAGTTTGAAAGCTGTGTCGTTCCTTAAAGTGTAGCCTTTAACATTGCTTCAAACAAGCTCAATGGGGTTCAGTTTACTGTGACACGGGGCAAAATTTCTACAGTAAATTCGGATTTTCTTGCTATGTCATCTATCACATATTTGTTTTCCATGTTGTTCACGATGTTCTGTGCTAATTATAGTAGCTCCACTTTCACATTATCGTAAGATACGCCCGGGACGTTAAGTAGTCAATACTGTCCTGGATCCCAGAATAGAGTCACTCTTTGGTACGGAGCATTGTGCTAGGGCTCAAAAATAAGGACCGCAACAACAAAACTAGTCACTGTCTATATGAAGGACGATTAACCTTTTGCCGTTTGCAGTAGGATTTCGCAACCCTTGAGAGGTACCAGAAAGGAAACCTTGCTTTCTGCCCACTACGTCAGTTTATACTGATGCTTTGGAAGTGCAGTGACCCTCCTTAACCCAATGTCTCGTTCAAGTAATACATATATACAGGGCTATTCAAAAGGAAAGAACAGACTACAAACATTTCTTCCAAACTAAAAAAGATAGAAACATGATTCCAACGTTCATGGACAGAGAAAGGTTTACAATTGAAATAGTGGGGATAGAAGTTCCAATCACGGCCACATTGGCTCAATTTCTCTTGTGATTTGATCACTGTTATGATAACGATAACAATGAACGGTGTCGCTGCCATTTCACTACAGACAAACAACAACCGTGTGATTTTTATCTATGAGGTTACGTAAAAGACCGTGTTTATATCCCTCCTATGCCTGACACTCTTAAGATCTACGACATCGAATTGTTGAAGCTGTGAATTTGATAACTGGAGACCAGCTGATTCGTGTGTGGCAAGAAATGAACCACTCATATTGAATGCATAATATAAAATTATAAACTTTTCCTTCTCCATGAGCTTTCGAATCATGTTTCTATCTTGTGTGTGTGTGTGTGTGTTTGTGTGTGTGTTTGTGTGTGTGTGTGTGTGTGTGTGTGTGTGTGTGTGTGTGTGTGTGTGTGTGTGTGTGTGTGTGTGTGTGTGTGTGTATTCCCACCCCTATAGTGACGAATATTTCAACTATTTACGCCTCCACAAAGCAGTGTCATCTCTGCCAACTATCACGTTCACTGTTTCTTTTCCTGGGTGATCGCATACTCGCAACTGCACACCCACTAATTGTTTCCGCATGCGAATGTGTATAGACATGCATATGAGAAAGTCGAATGTTCAACTTTCTTGTATATGAACTTGCTCGTTTAATTTTCCCGCGTCCTCTTTACCAAATGTCAGCTCATTCAGTCAAACAAGCTGAGACGCATAAACCCGATTTTGCGAAGGTAGCTTTTAGGCGAGGGGTAGGCAGGGAGCGATGCAAAACTTGCATTTAAGAGTACGGTGAGTTAGGGCAGCATAATCGACAAGGCCAACACATGCGATTCTTACCGCGCAAGCGCACTACTCGTACAAGTCCCTATGTTTTCCTTGCTATGAGCATTTCCCTTCCGTTGTTTAGCAGAACCTAATTGGCAGCCAGCCTCTACTAGGTTTTCTGTGCAGCCAACGTGACGGTTCTAAATATAATGTAGCCCTCTTCTATATTATATTAATGGTATAAACACAATTACATCGTCTTACTAAGCGATTATATATGCATATAATTACTCTTCATGTCATAATTTACTAAGGCCAATACTATTTTGTTACTGTGTTTATTACTGTTTTTTCTTCTGGCAGCAAATTGCATGCAGTTGTGTCTGCTCATAGCGGGAAATTTGAATCTAAAAAAGTGTGGAAGTGAATAACATGGCAAAGCTAAAGGAGATAAATCTTTCGGATTTATTCTTATAAGAGAAGCTTAATGTTTGCGAGTGAGAGAAATTATGTCTGGACAAATAATAGTTCTTGTAATATTGGTCATTTAAAACAAAAAAATAGCAAAACATAAGCGTTCAATTGCCCATATGAATTTAGAATTAGAATTGTGTGGTGTGTATTACAGCTAGAAAGGGAGTAAAGGTGGAGAGGATGTAATGTACAGCACACCCACTGCGACAAGTCACGAGCCGCCACTGACCTCATTACTATTGATAAATTACAGAAGCTCATTTTCTTAAAATTAGGTAGGTAAATCCATGCACTCAGCACTTTGTTTACTGTTGGTGTTGGTGATTCGTTTTCAAAGAAGAACTTGTGCACTTTAGAGCGAATTGCACACTTCACAAAATCGTCTGTTTTTCCTAACAATGTTTTAGAATTTTTCCGCTTTTTACACGGAGTTTTAATATAGCCAGTTACATTGAACCCCTTGCGAACATGCACGACTCTGGCCTATGACAACGAGTATATTCTGCAGTTCATTTCACTAAAGCATTCTCAAGTCCAACTGGATTGTGTTCCATTAGCTTGTGAAATACATTTAACACGATTTGCTTTTCACCACTTTGTAAACGTTATCCCTCAGGATGTTTTTGTAACTCTCAGCACTCATTCTTTTACACGGTCATGTTATCGCAGGTAACAAGTTAGCGGCCATGGCGTAGTGGCGTACTGTATTCACAATTTAAACACGACCCAATTCTTAGTCAGTGGAGCTTTTCCTGTTCTCAAATAAAACTTGTAAATGTAGTATGCTACACGGGAAACACTCATAATTATTAACAGATTTTAAACAGCAGTTACATTAAAAAGTCGTGGTATATTTGACTTTCTCCCTGAGAGTGCTTCGGGCAGGCACCAATCAGTGTGTTCACAGCCATAAAACCGCTACGATAGTCTGTGTTTCAAGTGTCTTGCTTATTTCGGCGGCACCTCATAATCCTATATGAATGCAGGAACAATAGAAAAGACGCAAGGGATGAAAATGGCGCACAAACAGAAAATACCAGAATGCGTAGCCTCATAGAATTTGTGAATTATGTACAAGTATTATACCTTCTTAAGGGCTAATTTGTTCGTTCAATTCAGTTTTCAACGCATTAGAACGCCTAAAAGCACATTTGACACAAAATGTAAACTTTAATTAATTGAAAATTAAGAAATTCAAGATTGGGGTTAAATGTAAATTTTTCTATACCTCTCGGTGGCAATCGAGCTAAAAAGGCATGACATTCCTTTCTTGTTTTCCTGATTACCCTTCCCTTATGTAGGACTTACAAGCCAGTGCCTAGGGTCAAACGCCTGTCGGGGAGTAGAGGGACTACCTCTACATTAAACACGGGTTTCACAACTCCCATTCTGCCACCTCGGTGTCACATCCAACATGATTTCAGTTCCGAATGCCAATAACCGTTGGATTGTGTCACATCTCTGCGATTCCTAGATCAAAGATTTGGCCAGCCGTTGAATTGTCTTGAACAGCATACTGCAGCAGATCTAAATGGCTTTCCACGAATACATGCCCGACAGAAATCGCTAATTTTGAACAAAACATTAAGCCTTCCGATGTTGCAATTTACTCGTTTCAGTACCTGGTTTTCACCATGGCAGATATTCAGCCTCCTCCTCACTCCAAGAACTTTGTACACCTTTAATATTGGGGTGCTCAAGCGGAACCCCACCTACATGACTGAATTTCAAATCACGCATTCTTATTCAGCAAACAAAGCGAAGGAACGAGAAGGCTCAGGCAGCGGAAAAGGGACGCGGCGACACAGCACCAGAACGAGGAACCGGCCAGCAATGTTCTGACGTGGACCGGGGAGCATCGCCAAAAAGACGCTAATGACAGAATAAGCCGGCGATCCACCCTCCGGTACGCCAGATCAAAAAGCAACAATGACGAAAAGATTAATAATTATGAACCTATAACACATGAAAGCATCTGGTCCGGATCATATACCAAATGTGGTTCTAAGAATTTAAGAATCTGGCCCTTGTGGTGCTAAAGAACATAAGCAACTATAATCTACAATTTGGATACTTTCCCTAACAACGGAAACATACTAATCTGCTGGTGTTTGCGAATCTAGCGAATGACCCTAAGAAAACTACCAACCAAAAAGTCTTCAACACTACCAGTGCAGTAGAGAAACTGACTCTAAAATGAATAGGGTATAAAAGGCATTTCATCATAACTGGCGTGCAATTCTGGTTCCGAGTGAACCCTCCACCACATTGCAACTGACTTGGTTTGTGCAATATATTATGATGGTAAGAAATCTAAGGCAGGGGCATTTCCAGACACCCAGAGCATTCAAGACACAGTAAATTAATCTGTGTACTGTATCACAGAATCAACAATGCACTCCCCACTCCACAGATAGCCTTACAACAGGAAATGTTTAAAAAAAATGTCTGTTGGATGAGTCAAACCAATTTTTGGCTGGCTTCATAGTTCAGTCGATAGTGCACCTGCCTGCTGTGCAAAGGGTCCTGGGTTTGATTCCTCGCTGGAAGGCTGGCAATTTTTCTTGAACTAGGATTATTCCCCATCCTCCCTAGAGTCTGGAAGTATGAATGGGGGTGAATTTAATGCAATAAATCCAAAATAATGGAAACCCAAAGATCAAAACCACCGTTAAGAGAGTGAACACCATTGCTGTTGAGCAATTGTTTCAAGAGATCAAAAGCTGCCGATGTGACCTTCGATGTTAAAGGCGGCATGTAAATAGAACATTAAAAAGCATCTCCTAGCATGATCCTGCATGTCACCACTGAATTCCACAGAGTTCAGGTGTAGCCCACCAACCGCCCAGCATATTCCCTTGTATCTCGGGCATCTCAATGTTGGTGACAAATCTCTGGTCACTGTGGTACTACCTATAACAATTACTTTCCACCTGTCTTACAGGCAGTAAGCCTTAGTGCATTGTAGGAGAGGCTTTGTAGAGTCTTTTGTATAATTGGCTCTGGGGAATAGTCGAAGAGGCCTATGCCATCTTAGACTGGCATTTACAAGAGGGAGAGAGAGAAAGCGAAGGGAAGGGAAAGCAATGGTGAGGTTCAGTGTTCTCTGCAGTCACTCAGCAAGATCTCTGAGTCACAAGACCTGTGTTCGACAGCTTATCCAGCATCTCAAAGAAAAGAGGCTAGTCCTGTACCCAACACGTGAATGTGAGACTGGAAGAGAGAACTGACTCACTTGCAAGTCGTTAACTGAAAAGTTGTGTGCAAGGAAAAACTGAAGAGTAATGGTGGTAAATTCAATGAGTCACACTTGTCTCAGAAGGGAGATTTAAACAACACCATTGAGAAAATGCTTTATTAATTACTGGCCAAAACAAAATCATGAATCAATTTAGCCAGAAATGAAACCTGGAATAGTGAAGATGAAAACTGAAATAAAAGTCGTGAAATCGTAATGGAGAAGCTATCAGAAATAGAGAATTAGGAGGAAAACCTGTTATACCAGCAGTGAAGGAAAGCCAGAGATTGATGAACACTGCAGTATAGAAGATGCACCATTACCTAGAGGCCAAGATACGTGCTCTAGTTATCGAGGGTCCCATACTCATGAAATCGACAAATACTAAATCAATGAAGCTTCCAAAATTCAAGATGCTTGTGGGAGGTGTGCAAAGTGTGCTTGAGAAAATTGCTATCCACAATGGATTGACCCTGGCAGAAAGACGACACTGCAATGGGCTGCCCTGCATGGGAATTGTAACACTTCATTTTTTCCCTTCTATCCACACTATTTATTTCAAAGTTCTATTAGATATGGGATACCTTTATAGGGTAATAACCCCCATATCAAAGAAATATTGTTGTGCCAAAAAGGTTATAAGGATTATGCTGAATAAGAAACCAGATGACATTGCAAACCATTATTTTATAAATTGAGAATATTTACTGTTTTTAATTTTTGACATACATATGTTGTTGTTAGCTAATGCTGGATTTCTGACAATGAAGTCCTCTTGCTCTCCAATATTTTTCACTGATGGATGGGGCACTAGAAGTGGCCGGGTATATTTGAAGGTGGTCTTGATCCATTTCCTCTTGCAGATCACATAGAGGACAGAGTGGTGAAGAATATATACCAATTCTGTTTAAATGTTTTGCCAGACAATCATGTCCTGTAATCAACCTGAAGGTTGCAACTGCTGTTTTTCGAGGATACTCAGGAATTACTGTGAATTGTCTCTAATGCCAATAATTTTAGAACACTAGTTGGAGTATCACTTTTCTTAACTTCTTCTGTCAGGTATAATATGTGATGTCTAATGTTTGTGTCGGATTGACTTTAGATATGAAGTTTTCCTTTGAATTGGGAAGGTATATATTTCTCTTGATGTCTTGAATTTTGGAAAGAAAGCTCTCCTGAGTTTGTTCCATGTATTGAATGGGAGTCTGATCAACTTTTCGAGTTGTGTAAGAGCTGCTTTTTCTATTTCATATTCAATTAAAAAATATATCTTATGTTATAGTAAAATACAATTTTATTGAGTTCTATTCGTTTTGTTTGGGTGAGACCACCTGTGTTCCATTGTAGAAGTCTTATGTTAGATCTTCTATTAATATGTTTTGGTTCTTGAGAAGTAGTCCCTGCCCGGAGATCCGAATGGGGGACTATTTTAACTCCGGAACATTTTACCCCTTGAGTCATATTTCATAATTTGATATTGAAGAGAGCAATAGCAGTAATAGTAACCGCTTCTTAGAGAGCACCATATTTTTATGTTTTGGCAGTCACATCACTCTCTCACAACCCCCAGAATGTCTGGAGGACCACACCTGTCGTTGGTTTACGGGTCTCACCGACCTGGCCAGGAGAGTTATCAAAATAAATTCACCGACCATATCCTCTGATTACCAATCAGAGGATGTATTACTTGCCATGACAGTTCAGCATGTTAGAGGTTAATATTTTATAGAGAAATTAGAAAAATGGAGAGGTGGGAAAAATATAGACTCCCTAGCCCTCGGGAACCCTAATAGCATGAGGGTCGGAAGAGAACAAGGGATGACCAAGGTAAGGTCAGCACGTACATCTGCATCAATATGTGCCTAAGCCTAGAAACTAATAGTGTTGATACCAGAAATAAACAAATTAAATATAACTTACTGCAGATTTGCTTTGATGAAGGAGACATTATTTTATGGGACTAGAATGTTATAATAAATTATCGCTGATGCTGCATTAAGTGGCAAAAATGAAGAACCATTTTATAATAAATTAGACATAAAATATAAATCACCATGCATGAGTGTTTTTAAAAAGAAAGCAATTTAACTGTCTAACTGAAAGGAAACTTTATTCTATTAATGTCAAGTACTACAGTGTAGTTGATTAATAATTTGTGTTTGTGTGTTTGTATTGACAATATACTATTCATATAAACGACTTTAGACAAATTAAATGATGTATGTCCTATCTCATAGCAGGCAACACGAATCACTACCACCGACACAGATTAAACCTTTAACAAAATTAACAGAGGAAATAGTAAAGCAGAGGTTCTTCAGTTAAAAGGGAGTAAAACAAAATAGCAAAAGAAAAACAGGAAAAGAAGAATATTATTTTAGTTGACTCTTCCGTTTATTTAAGTCAGCTGTTTAACCTCTTTGGACCCATCTTCACTTGCTTTTAAGGGCAACAGTTAAGGTATGGTCCTCAAGCAAAAACAGGCCTTATCAGTCCTGAGTTCAGTACTGCTTAAGGTAAATGTTTATATATACCCCCATAGCGTATAGACAACCTTAAGACATATGTCATATGACACACAGGATCTGAAGACGTTAAGAATGCTAGAGAAACTGAAGTAAATCTACTTTGCATTATTTTAATTCTTCCTTATAAAGAAGGTTAATGGGCAGTCCATCTCAAACAGCCAGGAAACAGAAATAAATTACCTAACATTTTTTAAAATCAGCAATATTTTGTGTGCGTTGAACCACATGATCCAACAATTCCTGTGAAATTTCATAACTCTGCGCAAAATAGTTTTCGTTATATTAATGACATCTTCGAATATAAATATATCATAAACAATGTCCTCTGGAGTCACAATACTCCTAAATAAATATCGTAAAAATCAGCACATGTCACACATTAGTTCTTAACAAATGAAATTTTTAAATTAGAGGTTAGATGCAAGTCACTTACCTCTACAGAAGTACTGACACATAGAAGCAGGAACAGCAGTCAGATGTTGGGTACCTGGGTAGTTACTCTCATGTTTCTGCACTGTAAATAGTACAGTATCTACAAAGCAAATTGCCACACTACCGGTGATGTCCGCCACATGTATTACACTATCAACCTTACAACTTTACACTGTTTGACTACTCAGTTTTTCCCTTTAGTCTTGACATTACACCAGGCATTGTCACATTAGTAAATAAGCAGCTATTAAAAGACTGGCAAAGACATACACCTGTACCACACAAAACTTTGCAGTCAACTGTGCTCTGTACTTTTGGAATGTAACATACAGAAACAGAGCTGTTTGTTATCCTAACATAAACTATTTTTTGATTTGTTGATTAGTACCTTCACTGAAGGACATTTGTCTAGAATGAATGACCAGACTATACTATTATAGACATAGTATTTTCTTTAGCTATATATTTATTTTAATATAACTGAGTTTAAATAGGCACCACAATTTTAAAAACTAGGAAAATATATTAAAATATTCTGCTCATACTGTGGAATATTTGTCTATAAAAATAATTTCGGTACATCAGTTCATGCCAATTGAGATAAAACATTTGCAGACATTATCTTATTGCTAATTTTCTTCTAAATGCAAGGAAAATATTAGGATTGCAGTAGGTTTTAAGCGATAGACAAATAATTTAAGAGCATAGCTTGTAACTATGAGTTTCGAAACTCTGTTCTCTTTGCATGACCAATTAAAAAAAAAAACCTAAAAGAAACAAAACAAATACAAACAAATAACATATTCCTTCCTATTTAAGTATTGGCAAATAAATGAACTCCTATGGGACAAACTTGTGGCATACTGGCAGCACTAATATGATTATGGCAATTGCACTGCGTATGGCAAAAAAGTCATTAGCAGTCTAGCCTTCTGGTATTTTGAGATATCTTCAGAAGGAACAGCAGGGCAGGACCTACGATGTATACTGTCCATGATTTCGTTGGAGTTACACAGGGTGCAAAGTGGAGATTGTAAGATGTTTATTCTATGCAGATGATGTGCCAGGCAGTCGTGGCCAGTAATCATTCTGAAGAGGACTACCGCTGATCTTCTCAAAGCACACGTGACGCTTGTTGATTCATCATTCAGGGACTTCCACTTCTTACTGATTGCAGCAATTTCTTTTCTGGACATGTCTGAGTTTCTAATCTTGTTTTTAATGTGATGTTTAATTGAGAGATATGAGATGTTCTTCACTTTGGCTTGTAGAATTTGGGATCCTTTCTTTGGTATTTGGTCAGTTGCCTCATTCTCCGTTACCCTGCTATGTGATGGGATCCCTGTAGAACTAATTCTTTGCCGGAGTACTGTAACTGGGAGGTAAATCTGTGACATTCTTTTGTGTCCATTGTGTTTGAATTGAGAATTGCTTGGGTAGCTGCTTTGGAATCAGTGAGTATTACTATTCTGTTGAAGTTGCTAGTTCTGTATGTTGGGTTTTCAAGAGCACATCTTATTGCTTCTATTTCACTGTCGAAATTTGTAGTAAATGCTCTGACATAGTTGTATAGAATGAGAATAATGTGCATGTTCCGCCAGCTCCTGCTCCATTTTCAAAACTTGTCATAGATCCATCAGTGCATATGTGCAGCCATGATTCAAGGGGATAATTACTATGTGTGGTTTCCAGGCTCATTTGTTTAAGGTTGGCAATGCTGTTATCAGTTTTCTTGCCAATATCTTCATTTAGCATTATTTTGACATTAGGTAGCACGTATTATTTGAGTGGGTTTTCTTTCAGAGGGAGACGTTCTCTGTTTGTTGGGATGATGTAATTCTGTTGCAGTTCTTGGATTTTCTCTATGAATGCTGCCTGAGTGACTAGTTTTCTTCCTGGGGGATTTTTTTTTTTGTGTCCTTTGCCTTCTGGGGGTAAGAGAAGCTCTTCATGCTGGAGCAGTGCTTGTTCTTGTATTTTCAAGGGAGTGGGCAGTTATTAGTGATGATACACATTACTTCTATTGGTGTTGATTTTATACTTCCTGTGATGATTCTCACTGCTTGATTTTGGATCTTGTCCAACTTATCCATATTTCAAGGTGATGTGATCATGACTTCATTGCAGTATTGTTGTTGTTGTTAGCTAATGCTGGATTTCTGACAATGAAGTCATTAATCCTCTTGCTCTCCAATATTTTTCACTGATGGATGGGGCACTAGAAGTGGCCGGGCATATTTGAAGGTGGTCTCGATCCATTTCCTCTTGCAGATCACATAGAGGACAGAGTGGTGAAGAATATACCCCTATTCTGTTTAAATGTTTTGCCAGACAATCATGTCCTGTAATCAACCTGAAGGTTGCAACTGCTGTTTTTCGAGGATACTCAGGAATCACTGTTTGAATGTTTGGTAGTTCCCATCTTTTATTCTTTGATTTTTCATAGTAATATTTTGCAATAATTTTTTTGAATTCAGAGTTGACTAATCTTTTAGCTGCATAAAATGGTAGATTAACTATAGATTTTTGTACACCGCTGGTACCCTTTTTTGCAAGAAAATCAGCTTTCTCATTACCACTCAGTCCACAGTGAGCTGGTATCCATTGGAAGACTAGGTGTTTTTGAAGTGCTGTTAGATGGCTAAGCATCTTTCAACATTCTATAATAGTTTGGTTTTTTGGTGACAACTTGGAAGTAATTGCTATAATTGCTGCCCTGGAATCTGAGAGAATAACTGCTTGCTGAAAATGTGAAATTCTGTACAAAAGATTTTGTAGGGCCATTCGAATTGCTTCAATTTCTCCATCAAAGTTTGTAGTTCCATAACTTAAAGATTTGTAATAGGAAAAGAGGTGACATGTGACTCCAGCACCTGCTCCATCTTGGTTTGATATCAATGATCCATCAGTATAAATATGGAGCCATTCATGTTCTGGAAATCTAGTATGGATTGTCTCTAATGCCAATAATTTTAGAACACTAGTTGGAGTATCACTTTTTTTAACTTCTTCTGTCAGGTGTAAATAATATGTGATGTCTAATGTTTGTGTTGGATTGACTTTAGATATGAAGTTTTCCTTTGAATTAGGAAGGTGTACATCCTTCTTGATGTCTTGAATTTTGGAAAGAAAGATCTCCTGAGTCTTTAGTGTATGTGTAAAATTTCTCTTGTGCCATGTATTGAATGGGAGTCTGATCAACTTTTCGTGTTGAACAAGAGCCGCTTTTTTTATTTCATATTCAATGGGGTATTGGTTGGTTAGTATTTCCATAGCTGCTATTGGTGTGGTTTTGATAGCACCTGTAATTAATCTCAGACTTTGGTTTTGAAATATTTGAATTTTTTTTGTGTTTGCTGTTACAAGAACTTCGCTGCAGTAAGTAAATAATGGCTTTATATATACATTGTAAGTTGTGTTAAGAGTTGCTCTGGAACATCCCCACTTCATTCCTGTTAGACGTTTTAACAGTGAAAGGCGGCTCTCTGCTCTTTGTATTACATTTTCTATTTGTTTGGTCCATGTAAGTTTGGTATCAAATGTAACTCCTAAATACTTTGCTTCCTTTGTTTCTGGTAATTGTTGACCCTCAAAATTTAGTTTTATTTTTAGTGGTTTGTTTCTTAGTGAAAAGATTTGGTAGTTTGATTTTGTTGTATTAACAGTCATTAAATTCTCTTTGGTCCACCTCTGTAAGTTGGTTAAGGATTGTTGCATGGTTTTTTCTAGTTGTATTGTAAGACAGGCTTGTTATACATGCGATATGTGGTATTGAGTGTGTTTAGGGAGCAACTCCATTTAGTGCAGCATAATCTTTTCAATATATTAAGACGGATTGTAGATTTCTTGCAGACTTGATCTGTATGTTGTTTCCATGATAATTTTTTGTTGAAAATAACACCTAGGTATTTTGTTTCATCTGATTTATTAATTTCTTGGTCATTGAAGTTTATAGTGATCTCTCTTTCCAGCCTAGTGTGAAGAGTTTGTAACTTGTTTCTCTTATGTTCACTGTCATTTGATTATTTTTGCACCACCTTGCAGGTTATTTAGTCTACTTTGTACAGTTTTCCAATACTTTCAATTTTTTGGTTGGTTCTGAGGACCATAGTATGAGGACATCTGCGAAGAGGGCTGATTTTACTTGAGGGGAATTTACTGCAGCAGGTAAATCGTTTATGTACACACTGAAGAGTGTATGCTCAGGACTGATCCTTGAGGAAGACTGACATGACTTTGTATTTTGGTATTTCATTGTGGTACTTGGTGGCACAGAATCTTTGTATAATGAAGTCTGACAACCTGAAGTATGTTGTGTTGGATTCCAACTTCATGCAACTTCTGCATTAATTTGCAGTGCCAAACTGAATCGTAGGCTGTCTGGAAGTCGAGAAATACTGCTCCTGTATCTTCCTTCCTATTGAAAGCTTCCTTGATGCCTTGACTTACTGTGATTACTTGCTCATTTGTGCTATGATTTCCCCTGAAGCTAGCTTGTTCCGGAGTTATAATGCCATTAGTTTCCGGGTAAAATGTTAGTCTTCTGGCTATCATGCTTTCCATGACTTTAGTTACCACACTTGTGAGTGAGATGTGGCAAAAGCTATTTATTTCTGTGGCTGGTTTGTGTTTCTTCAATATCGGGATTATAATTGCTTTCTTCCAATCTGAGGGCACTACATACGTTTCCAAGTCATATTATACAAGAGTAGAAGTGTTTTGCCTTTTTGACCAAGCCTCATCAGAAATTCCAGGTGAATTTTATCAGGTCCAGGTGATTTTTTGTGATACAGATGGTCTAATGCCGTTTCAAGTTCTCTCATTGTGAAGCGTTTTGAAAAAAGTTTTGTCTCCTGTTTCTGGAAGGTTTGTTTCTTTAATGTTAGATCAAATCATTTTATGCTGTTTCTTAGCTTATTTAGGAATTTTATATCTTTTGGTATAAAATTTATTGAACAGTGTTGCAATAGTTTTGGGAGATGTATATGTTTTCCCATTATGTGCTACAGGTTCAGATTTGCGGGTTTCATTTGTTTTTATGTTATTATGTAATTATAGATTTTGCTTCCATTTCTTCTCTAATCCATATTTTCAACAAAGTTATGGAAAGTGTTGCGTTTGGCTAACTTAGGTGCTAGTTTACACCATTTTTGAGCATCTTCATATTCATTAGATTGCTCTGATTTTCTTCCAGATCCATTTCATTCTCATTTCATGTTTTCTAATTCTTTGTTCCAAAAGGTTTGTATACTTCGTTCAGTCTTTTGAGATAGTGGAAGGTTATATCTCTACCTTCCACTGTGGGACTCTATTTTCTAACTCTTCCTCTTGGTAGCATTATTTGAAGAGATGGTACCGAGTTCAACTGATGCTATCACAGGTCCGTGTCCGGATCCAGGGTTATTTATGACCTTTCTTGTGACTTTCTCTCTTATATCTGACGAAACTAATAGTAGGTCAAGGTTTGTTGTTGATCCTGAGTGGTGCAAAACTGTAGTGGGAGCCATTATCATACACCACTTCAATGGGGTGTGAGTTGATAAAGTCTTCTACTACTCTCCTGTGGTATTAGAGGTGTTCCAGTTCCAGTTTGGGGGATGAGCATTTAAGTCTCCCAGTACAATAGTCTTTGGAGTTATGAGTATTTGGTGCAGATCAGGTATGTTATTTGGCGGGTTATGGCATCCATATACTTTAAAATGTTGTTCATTCTGAGATATATCAATTTTAACAAGTTCAAGCTTATCATCGGCATGTATTTACTTCAGAGCATGGAATTTTGACACAATGTTCTTCTGTGTGTCAGTGAGAATTCCACTGGCAATTTGTCTTCCTTTGTCCAAAACTTCAAGTGAGTAGTTAGGGATGTTAAAAAATACTAGTTGATTATGCTTTAGGTTAGCCTCTTAAATTATAAATATGTCTATTTCATTATCACGAATGAGTTTAGTTAATTCACTTTTCTTTGCCTGTGTGAGTCCTCCTGCAATCCATTGAAGTATGCTCAGCCTACTATAAGGTTGAAGGTTGAGAGATTTTTCTTGTTTTGGCCCCATCCCGGAGATCCTAATATGAGACCATTACTCCAGATTTCTTCTTAGCAAGAACCATCTCTGCTTAAATGTAGACCGTTTCGTCTGGTATATCAGAGTTACACCAGTCCAGATGTACACTGATACACCAGTCCAGGGGCACTGTGGGGAAGCGGTCTACTTTATCCTTCTACATGCAGTACAGTACAGTTGCATGCAGCAGGCAAAAACATCACCAGATGTTTATATCACAAATCTGTTTTTGTCAATGATAGTGCATGTAAAGGAAAAGAGAAACCAAATTTTCATAATATTCCATCAGGTGATGCACTTTGACATTGGAAAATATAAACCTAATACTGGATCTCTCGGAGATCCTAATGAGACCATTACTCCAGATTTCTTCTTAGCAAGAACCATCTCTGCTTAAATGTAGACCGTTTCGTCTGGTATATCAGAGTTACACCAGTCCAGATGTACACTGATATATCAGTCCAGGGGCACCGTGGGGAAGCGGTCTACTTTATCCTTCTACATGCAGTACAGTACAGTTGCATGCAGCAGGCAAAAACATCACCAGATGTTTATATCACAAATCTGTTTTTGTCAATGATAGTGCATGTAAAGGAAAAGAGAAACCAAATTTTCATAATATTCCATCAGGTGATGCACTTTGACACAGGAAAATATAAACCTAATACTGGCAATATTTCAAAAATGCATAATGCTACAACATAGCCTAACTGACACTGATTGTCATATTTTTATGAATCAAAGTTTCAAACTAAGTCAGGCACCTTTTAAGGGCGGAAGGCAAAGATTTTCACAGAATTCTCTCTGCTCCAAACAAATATTTACAATTAAAATGCTAGTGGCAGGTTGAATCAGAGTAACAAAACTCAATGCCAAGGCTGGGATGTTCTGACCTCTATTGGTATGAAGAGCCAAAAATGCATGGTATGGATTCCAGTCATATACTGCATATTTTAATGATTTTTTATTATTTTTTTCCGATGGCGACCGGTAGTGTTCACGTGCTAAATGTTGCCAGTGAAAACGTGATAAAACTAAACCATGGTGCTACATTAGTGAATAAGAACAACATAAATAAGTTTACGTGTGTAAAGTGCGGCTATGAAAATGAAGATAAGTTCACCTATGCAAATGTTGCCCAAAAAACTACCATATTGAGTAGCAAGGTGGCCTCTCAGGACAAAGAAGAAAGGATAGCATCGCTGCAAAAGGTACTTGAAGTGCTAAACAAAGATTTAAAGCTTCTACAAACTGAAAGAGAACGCCTAAAAGAAGAAAACAAACAGCTAATTTCTCTTAAAAACGTGAGTACTCCAAAGACGGAAGAAATAAAATGGTCTATACCCCGGAAAACGACAAGAAAAGTACCGGCAAATGTTAATTTCTCAGTACCGGTAAAGAACGCTTACGATCCGTTAAAGGAGCCTGAATGCCGTCTGAATTCTGAACAAGAACAAGTGGGGAGTGGCACACGGCAAATTAAGGGAAGAAGACCAAATAAGCAACAAAATGGAAAACTGAAAATCGAAATACATGGGGACAACCATGCACGTGGTGTTGCGGCGAAAGTGTACGACCGGAAAGAAAATTTCACCATCTCGGCTGTTGTGAAACCCAATGCTAAATTTGCCCAGGCAACGAATGATGTTCAGAAGGATACCAATGTCCAAATGGATATTATAATAGCTGGTGCCAATGATGTATACAAGAATGAAGCATGTGAAATGTTAAACAGTTTAGAACACTTACTGGTAAACTATCCAAAGAATAGGGAGATAATAATAACTAATATTCCTCATAGATATGATCTGTTGCAATATTCCTGTGTTAATAAGGAAATAAGGAAAACTAACCTAAAATTAAAAATGTTATGCTCTAGATTTAGCAATGCCAAAGTAGTAGATATAGGTAAATTGGAAAGAAACTTACATACCACCCATGGTTTACATTTAAATTCTGCTGGAAAAAACTACTTAGCTCATGAAATTAGCAAAATATTATCAAACACATTAAGTAAATCTGAAAAAATAATGGTTGCATCCTCTACAGGCGAGATTCACTTGCCACAGTCGGAAAACTTGGGGAGAATACAGAGACTAGACGAAACGTAGCAAACAGAACACTCAGAATAGTTCACCAAAATGTCCAATACCTATCTAATAAGACTGATATGTTGAAGGTAGTGCTTAATGAAATTGATGCTAGTGTTACTGTAATCACTGAACATGGCCTCATGAGTAATGAAATAGAGTATGCTAAACTACAAAACTATACTTTAGCCACATATTTTTGTAGAAATAACCATAAAGGTGGGGGTGTAGCAATACATGTAAAAGACAATTTAGTTTTTAAAGTACTTCCATACATATACCACTTTAGTAATGAAATGAATTTTGAATGCTGTGCCATAAAAATGTCTACTGAAATTGGTAAGATTGTAATAATAGGTATTTATAGGTCACCTAATTCTAATATAAATGTGTTCTTTAAGAATCTAAATAGTATATTAGCTAAGATAACTGATAAGGAACAAAAAATTGTGTTAACAGGTGACCTTAATATAAATTCCAATGTAAACTCTCGAGATTATATGCAACTATGTGATATTCTTGCCAGTTTTAACTTATATAATGTAATAGATTGTCCAACGAGAATCACAAATATATCTGTAACTGCAATTGATTATATAACCACAAATATTGACCCAATATCACACACTGCATTTGTCAAAGAGTTTCACATATCTGATCATTGTGCAGAAATTATTGATATTTACAACTGTAATAGTGAGGTAAGAAATGTAATGTGGACACATAGAAGGTCAATCAATGACCACAACTTAGGCCTCCTACAGGAAATGTTAAAAATAGAAACCTGGGACTCTGTGCAATTGACAGCTGATGCTAATGAAAAATGGGATGCCTTTTTTAACACTATGTTAGAACACTTCAATCTTGCGTGCCCTTTAAAATTAAAGCGAATTAATACTAAAGCTAAACAAAAAGTGAAAATGAATAATGAAATAAAAAATCTGAGAGAGAGGATGAAATCCATGTATGAATTTTATCAAATGACAAAATTTGAAACATATAACGAATCCTACAAAACTTTGAAAAAGCAATATACCAAGGCCCTAGCTAGACAGTTATCGCTAACATACGGAACTATAATTAGTCAGTCAACAAACAAAACTAAAACTGCATGGAACATAATAAATAACCAAAGAAAAGTAAAAAATGAAGATAATAATATCTCTTTGCAAATAAATGGATTAATGATGTCTAATCCTAAAGATATATGTAATTTCTTTAATCATTATTTTACCAATGTGATTAACCCATCACAAAATATACCGGGCAACTCTAAACAAAAATCCACCGTTCAAAATTCTATTTATCTTACCCCCACTACTGACATTGAGATTAATAAAATAATTAGGGAACTGAAAAATCAAAATTCATATGGATGGGATGGCATCTCCACTAGGGTTATAAAGTATTGTAAAAATGAACTGGGTAATATAATAACTCATCTAATAAATACATCAATTGAACAAAACATTTTCCCAGAATGCTTAAAGAATAGTATAATAAGACCAGTTTTTAAAAAGGGAGATGAAAGACATGTAGAAAACTATAGACCCATAACTCTTACTTCTGTTTTTAGCAAGATTTTCGAAAAAGTTCTAAATACAAGACTGGTCACCTTCCTAAATAAATATGGCGTTCTAGTAGAAACACAACACGGGTTTAGGAAGAATTACTCTACAAGCACTGCAATTGTTGAACTTCTACATAACGTATACACTCAATTAGATAAAAACAATCATTCTGTAGCACTGTTTCTCGACCTTACTAAGGCATTTGATAGTGTATCAATAAAAGTATTATAGGACAAATTAGAAAATTATGGGATAAGGGGGAAAATGCACAAAATAATAACATCTTACTTAACGAATCGTAAGCAGTGCACAGTAGTTACACACAAAGTCAATGGTTCAATGAAAAGTTTTTCATCTGCATACCATACTGTTAGGTTTGGTGTACCGCAAGGTTCAGTTTTGGGTCCTCTATTGTTTTTATTGTATATAAATGACCTCCCCCAGTTTGAGAATTGTAAAAATATTTCTTATGCTGATGATACCACACTTCTATACTGGAATAAATCCCTAAATGCTTTGGAATATTCAATGATGGACTCATTAAGTGAGATACAGAAATTTTTCAAGGATAATAACTTAAACATGAATATAGGAAAGACAAAATTACTCCACTTTCAGTATTCTAATCAAAACACTAATAACTCTGTAACTATAAATGTACAAAACACAATTCTCGAACACGTACAGAAAATTAAATTTTTAGGACTAATGTTAGATAAAAATTTGTCATTTGCACCTCATATAGACTTAATCTGTGGTAGAGTAAGCTCAGGCTTATATCTACTAAGGAGGCTTTCCAAATACCTCAATACTGAGGTTCTAAAAATTGTATATTTTGGGGTAATATATCATAACTTTCAATATGGGATCGAGGTTTGGGGAAATGTTAGTAAACAAAATTTAAATAGGTTGTTAATATTGCAGAAGAATTGTATAAGAACAGTGTATAAACTTAATAACAGGACTTCGTGCCGCAGTATTTTTAAAAATAATAACTTGTTCACTATTATTTCATTATATGTATATAAAGTAATAATACATATTGTAAGTAAAAATATACATATTATTAGTAGTAATAATCAATATTATAGTTACAATACACGAGGTATGAATAATATACATAGAATTAATGTTAATAAAAGAACAAGTGAATCTGATCCATATATAAGTGGTGTCAAACTATATAACAAATTGCCACATACTATTAAAGCTAAGCAAGGAGAAAGTTTTAAAAAAGAACTAAGGAAATATCTTATAGGAAAATGTTTATACTGTATAGAGGAATTGTAAATATGCTGTATATGACTCTACTTAGTGGTATTTCATAGAATATGATTATCTTAAGTCTTTTTGTAATTTTTGTTTTGTTGTATTTGTAGTTTGATGATGCTCGAAACAATTTGTATAATTGTCTATGGGCTAATAAACAATCTGTATAGTATTGAACTTTTTAAGTCTGATTCATCATACCACTTACTGCTTACACCATGCTATCCATTCTAACTACCCCTCAAACATTGCCCACACAGACTTGTGTGTTTAAAAACACTAGCAATAAGTTGAATGGCATAAAAAATAACAATTACCATCTAAAGGTTATTTAATCTGGGACATAAAGTAACTACTTAGGACTGTAAGTTGCCCTTGGGATACTTATCTCTACTGGGAAAATACGAATCAGTTGGGGAATTTAATGTCATACTAGCAAGTTTGCATGGTAGCTTGGTGGTTTGAGCAGCTGCACATGGAGTGGAAGATCCGTGGTTCAAATCCTGGCAATTGGCAATGAATTTTTCAGTCCTGATTCTACATCTCAAACATTGCCCACACACAGCTTGTGTGTTTAAAAACGCAAGTAGTAAGTTGGTTGACATAAAAAAATTACCATCTAAAGGTAATTTAACCTGAGACAAAGTACTTATGCTTGTAAGTTGCCCTTGGGGTTCTAATCTCAAGTGTGAGATTCCCTTGGTGGTCTACCGGGAAAATATGAATAGGTTGGAGAATTTAATGTCATACTGGCAAATTGGCCAAGGTAGCTCAGAGGTTAGAGCAGCCACGTGTGAAGCAGAAGATTGTGGTTCAAACCTGGCTATGGCACTGAATTTTTCAGTCCTGATTCCACCTCTCAAATACTGACCACACACAGCTTGTGTGTTTAAGAACATCACCAGTTGCTTGCCATAAAAAGTAGCAATTACCATTACAAATAAGGTTCAAAATATGAAAAGAATTACGCAAGTATTTTAGACCTTTGAGTAGGTCTACTATAAATTCACAACCATAGTTTAACTTTTATGTAGTATTACAGCCAGTTATAATAAACAATGTAAGCGTGTTCATTTTTTTATTTAGCTTAAAAGCAGTGACTCAAGCAGGATTTGCTATTTTTATATCTACACTAGCTGAAATACCTAGTTTTGCCCGTAGTTTCACTACTGTATCCCTACAGCTTTTAGACATACGTTGTATACTATAAAGAACACAAAATAAATAAAATAAATAAATGAATAAAAACAACACTATGCAAAAGCACTGTTGAACAATCCCAAATACCACAGGAAGAAAATCAAGCAGAGAAAGCTGTTGAATGCAAGATGTTGCACTTTCAAATGCAAACATATAGAAAATTGGACCAATTGAGAAAGAGGTGTGTTTGAGTTTCATAAAAGAAAAGTGTGTAGAGAAAACCATGTGAATCTAATATGTTGCATTTCTATTTCAGTCATAGAAAATTGTATGAATTCTATGTTGAAGGGCAAGTAGAGAAAGAAATGTGACTGTGTTTAGTAAAATAAAAGTGAGTAGAGAAAACCGTGTGAATGTAATATAGTGCATTTCTATTTCAATCATAGAAAAATGGACACGTGCTATGTTGATGGGCAAATAGAGAAGGATATGAGAAGAAAAGCTATCAGAGAAAACCATGTGAATGTAATATGTTGCAAAGTAAAATGGATCACATAAAAGCTTCCATGAAAAAACACTTATATGTGCCAGTTTTCATGGTGATCTGTCAACCTTGTTAAGTTTATCAACTTCATACATACCAAAATCCATTTAATTCTATGTTGAAGAGTGAGTAGAAAAAACACGTGAATGTGTTACATAACAGAAATGTTAGTAGAGAAACCCATATGAATGTAATTCATTGCATTTCTATTTCAATCACAGAAAAGTGGATGAGTATTATGTTGAAGGGGGAGTAGAGAAGGATATATGAATGTGTTATGTAACACAGCTATCAGATAAAACTATGTGAATGTGTGAAAAAACACTTAAATGTGCCAGTGTTTATGGTGAACTGTCAACCGTGTTAAGTTTATCAATTTCATACATACTATTCAATTGTATGTCGAAGAATAAGCAAAGAAAGACACGTGAATGTGTTACATAAAAGAAACTTGAGCAGAGAAACCTGTATGAATGTAATACTTTTACATTTCTATTTCAATCATAGAAAATTGTATGAATTCTAACTGAAGGGCAAGTAGAGAAAGAAATGTGATTGTGTTTTGTAAAAGAAAAGTGAGTAGAGAAAACTGTTTTACTGTAAAATGTTGCTTTTCTATTTCAATCATGGAAAGGTGCATTACTTGTGTGTTGAAGGGCAAATAAAGGATTTGTGAATGTGTTTTGCATAACAAAAGCGATTAGAGAAAACTATGCAAATGTAATATGTTGCATAGTAAAATGAATAGCATAAAAACCTTCTCCATGAAAAAATGCTTAGATGTGCCAATTTTTATTGTGTTTGGTCAACTGTGTGGAATTTATCAACTTCATACATATCAACATCCATAACATATGTATTGACTGCATGAATTGTATGTTGAAGAGCGAGTAGAGAAGATGTGAATGTGTTAAAAGAAGTGTAGATAAAATTGTGTGAATGTAATGTGTTGCATTTTTATTTCAATCATAGAAAATTGAATGAATTGTATGTTATAGCATGAACAGAGGAAGAAATGTAATTGTGCTTCGTAAAAGAAAAGTGAGTAAAGAAAACCACGTGAATGTAATATGTTGCATTTCTATTACAATCATAGCAAATTGTATGAATTGTAATAATACAATATGGATATGTATATGTCTCATGTAAAAGAAAAAGGAGTAGAGAAAAACATGTGAATGTTACGCTGTATAGTAAAATGGATAGCCTAAAAATCTTTTCTATGAAAAAAATACATAAACATGCTGAATTTTGCAGTGATCGGTCAAGTGGTGTAAGAGATAAGCAGTTATATACATACACACACATAACCATTTTTCTCGGTTTGAATGGGAAAAGAAAACTGTGATTTTTATGTTTGTCCAATTTTTCTCTTCATAAGAACCTTCCTCAGACTTCAGCAAATATTTGGAAAAAAATTAGCTAAATTGGTCCAGCCATTCTCGAGTGTTGTGCTTAGCAAGACATTTAGCCATTCATTTTTACTATGTAGATTAACTAAATTTATAGACATTATTGTTTCTTGAAGGAATAGAATTGAAATATCATGCATAAAACAGCCTGTGTGCAAAACTTAAGTTTAATTAAATTTAAAATTTGTAACAGAAAAGTTTCCATATTGCCATGCCCGTTATACAGAGAGATCCAAATACATGTGAACCGCTACACAGTGTTTTTCCACTGTGCATGCGGAAGAACATAACAGCAGTTGATATTCACAAGGTCACGAGCATCACTTGTTTTTCTCTGCTCTGCTCACAATTAGTATTGAGCTGACGCGATATCATTGCTATAATAATACCAATGTGCTTTATTATTTAGTCCTGTACTTAGTCACAAACTGTATTATGTCTCATCTACTGCACAGTGTGTATTTATTTATGATTTGTATGTGTTAACTCAGCTCGCCAAGGTAAAGTACGATTTGCAGAAATATTTCCATTTAATATTTTTCATGGACGAGTGTACACAAAATAATCGTCATTGGAGCTCTGAGAAACCTAATATTGTTCATGAAGTACCCCTTCATGATGAAAAAATTAGTGTATGGCATGCTATTAGTACAGAAAGAGTTATGGGCCCAGTTTTTTTCGACTTAACAGTTGACGTTCGTACATATATGAATACAATTTTTCGCCCTTTTTTTAGAAAATTAACCGACAGGGGGCGTGATTTTTCCTTTTCTCAACAAGACTCTGCAACAGCTCATAAAGTCAATTTTTCAATGAAAACAATTGAAGTGTGTTTCAGGACAGAATTATTAGTAGAGATTTGTGGTCCCCTTGGTCCCCCAACGTAACCCCCTGTGATTTCTATCTCTGGGGTAACTTAAAGCATAAAGTGTACAAGATAAACCCACACACCCAGGAAGAATTAAAAGAAATATCTGTCAGGAAATTGCTAGCATTTCTCAACGTTATTTAATCCTGGGACATAAAGTACTTGCAATAGTAAGTCACCATTGGGGTAACTGTCTCTGATGTGAGACTGCCATTGTGGTTTACCAGGAAAAATATGAACTGGTTTGAGAATTCAATCCATTCTGGCAGTTTGTCACAGTAGCTCAATAGTAGAGCACCCGCCTGGTAAGCGGAAGGTCTGTGGTTCAAAATCCCAGCTGTGGCATTGAATTTTTAAGTTCCAGTTCTACCCCTCAAACATTGCCCACACACGGCTTATGTGTTTAAAGACACCAACAGTAAGTTTGTTGGCATAAATAAATAATAATTACCATGTGAAGGTTATTTAATCCTGGGACATAATGTACTTGGAATAGTAAGTCACCATTGGGGTAATTGTCTCTGATGTGAGACTGCCTTTGTGGTTTACCAGGAAAAATATGAACTGGTTTGAGAATTCAATCCATTCTGGCAGTTTGTCACAGTAGCTCAATGGTAGAGCACCCGCCTGGTAAGCGGAAGGTCTGTGGTTCAAAATCTCAGCTGTGGCATTGAATTTTTAAGTTCCAGTTCTACCCCTCAAACATTGCACACACACGGCTTGTGTGTTTAAAGACACCAACAGTAAGTTTGTTGGCATAAATAAATAATAATTACCATGTGAAGGTTATTTAATCCTGGGACATAAAGTACTTGCAATAGTAAGTCACCATTGGGGTAATTGTCTCTGATGTGAGACTGCCTTTGTGGTTTACCAGGAAAAATATGAACTGGTTTGAGAATTCAATCCATTCTGACAGTTTGTCACAGTAGCTCAATGGTAGAGCACCCGCCTGGTAAGCGGAAGGTCTGTGGTTCAAAATCCCAGCTGTGGCATTGAATTTTTAAGTTCCAGTTCTACCTCTCAAATATAGTAATACATTCTGTACTGTACTGTAAAATGCTACCTGTGGAGTTTAAAAAAGATTTAGCAGTGTGTCACATGGTGTTGATGCAGTATTTCTCACCAGCTATAAATAACACTGGAAGAAAGTGTTGACCTTGATCACTATACCTTAATCTCCTCAATTTTCTTACTATTTTCAAATGGCATGTGTCATTAAGTTTATAGAGTGTGTTTCAACTGGATTGTTTTTGTGTCGTATTGAAGTGTTTACGAGAGTAATTCAGTGTACAAGTATAAAATGACATCAAAGCAAAAGAAGGTCTTGGTTTCAATGAATAAAAGGTTGGATGGTATTGATAAACTTAACATAGGAGAAATATAGAAGAAAATAGCTGCTGAATTGGGAGTTGCTATGTACCAGCTGTGTTATTTTTTGATGACCTGATACAGTCCCTAGTTGATAACTCAAACAAATAGATACTCTTTAAGAGCTGCCTTAGTCCTAATATAACCTACCTCCTCAGCATTCTAATTCTAAGTGGTTATAATTCTCTGCTCAATAAGAGATAATATTGGGATTCAAATTTAGACACAAGAAATGACTTCATATGCAATGCAATGAGAAGGAATGTTTCAGACATATTTTCAGATACTTGATTGTAACATTAATACATTTGATAAAAAAGACAAGATGTGGAAAATTGGGCCACATTAGAAAGAATAAAGACAAATGCAAAAAGCCTTTTGTTTCTCAGCAACATCTCTCTTCTTATGAATCAATGATAAAATATTTTAGAAGACTCTTGCAAGCAATTCATTATGGGGAAAGTTCCTTTTATCAAGGAAAGTCACCAAATCCAAATACAGCATATGAAAGGCAGTTTTGCAATTATCACTAATTCAGATGATAGACGCCTTACTATTCTGTCTTTCCTAAGAGAATAAAGTTACAGAGGAACAAGTACATTCAGAAAAAACAGAAATCCTAAATATTGTCCCATTTCTTCAAAGCAATAGTTAAAAAGGAAAGAGGACTTTTGAATATTCCTTTTGCAAAGATAATGGTGTCATTATTTATTTATGCCAACAAACTTACTGTTGGTGTTTTTAAACACACAAGCCGTGTGTGTGCAAAGTTTGAGAGGTAGAACTGGAACTTAAAAATTCAATGCCACAACTGGGATTTGAACCACAGACCTTCCGCTTACCGGGCGGGTGCTCTACCAGTGAGCTATTGTGACAAACTGCCAGAATGGCATTAAATTCTCAAACCAGTTCGTATTTCTCCTGGTAAACCACAAAGGCAGTCTCACATCAGAAACAAATTACTCCAATGGTGACTTACTATTGTACGTGCTTTATATCCCAGGATTAAATAACCTTCAGATGGTAATTATTATTTATTTATGCCAACAAACTTACTGTTGGTGTTTTTAAACACACAAGCCGTGTGTGGGCAAAGTTTGAGAGGTAGAACTGGAACTTAAAAATTCAATGCCACAACTGGGATTTGAACCACAGACCTTCCGCTTACCGGGCGGGTGCTCTACCAGTGAGCTATTGTGACAAACTGCCAGAATGGCATTAAATTCTCAAACCAGTTCGTATTTCTCCTGGTAAACCACAAAGGCAGTCTCACATCAGAAACAAATTACCCCAATAGTGACTTTCTATTGTAAGTACTTTATATCCCAGGATTAAATAACCTTCAGATGGTAATTATTATTTACGAGGGCCGTTCAGAAAGTAACCTCCGGTTGATTGCAAAAAATTCACCAAGTTAAATAAAAATATTTTAATATATACATCTTACAACTACATCTTTGCACTATTTTTCTACATAGTCTCCATAACGATTGAGGCACTTATCGTATCTGTTCACAAGCTTTGAAATTCCTTCTGCATAAAAATCACCCGCCTGCGCCTGGAGCCAGCCTGTGACCGCATCTTTGAGCTCTTCGTCATCATCAAACCGCTGGGACCCGAGCCATTTCTTCATATGCATGAAGAGGTGATAATCGCTTGGCGCCAGATCTGGGCTGTAAGGCGGATGGTTGACAACGTCCCACTTGAAGGACTCAAGAAGGGCTGTTGTTCTGCGAGCAGAGTGAGGACGTGCGTTATCGTGCAAAAACACGATACCGGAAGTCAGCATGCCACGGCGTTTGTTCTGTATAGCCCGTCGTAATTTTTTTAGTGTTTCACAGTACACGTCTTGATTAATGGTCGTCCCACGTTCCATGAATTGAACCAACACCCCTTTTGCATCCCAAAACACCATTGCCATCAATTTTCGGGCAGAAAAATCTTGCCGGGCTTTTATTGGTTTGGTAGGCGAATTTGAATGTGCCCACATCTTTGATTGTTCTTTTGTCTCAGGGTTCACGTACTTAATCCAGGTTTCGTCCCCGGTCACGATTCTGTTTAACAATGGTTCACCTTCGTCCTCATAACGTGACAGAAAGTCTAATGCAGAGGCCATTCTTTGAGTTTTGTGGTGGTCGGTAAGAATTTTGGGCACCCATCGTGCACAGAACTTACGGTAACCCAATCTTGTTGTCACTATCTCGTACAAGAGAGTCTTAGAAATCTGTGGAAAATCAGTAGACAACTCCGACATTGTGAAACGTCGGTTTTCACGAACTTTTGCATCAACTGTCTGAACGAGTTCGTCCGTCACCAATGATGGTCTACCACTCCTCTCTTCATCATGAACATTTTCTCGTCCACTTTTAAATAAACGTACCCATTCACGGACCACTCCTTCACTCATAACTCTTGGTCCGTACACAGCACAAAGCTCACGATGAATAGCTGCTGCAGAATATCCTTTGGCTGTAAAAAACCTTATAACAGCACGCACTTCACATTTGGCGGTGTTTTCTATTGCAGCACACATTTCAAACGGCCACAAACACTAAACTAGCGCAGGTACGACGTTCACTCGACCACGGCTTGATGCCGACTGACCTGCTGAGTGCGTGAATGCACAGATGGCGTTGCTACTCCCCCCACTACCCGCACTGTGACCGATCGGAGGTTACTTTCTGAACGGCCCTCGTATTTATGCCAACAAACTTACTGTTGGTGTTTGTTGGCATAAATAAATAATAATTACCATCTGAAGGTTATTTAATCCTGGGATATAAAGTACTTACAATAGTAAGTCACCATTGGGGTAATTTGTTTCTGATGTGAGACTGCCTTTGTGGTTTACCAGGAGAAATACGAACTGGTTTGAGAATTTAATGCCATTCTGGCAGTTTGTCACAATACCTCAGTGGTAGAGCACCTGCCCGGTAAGCGGAAGGTCTGTGGTTCAAATCCCAGTTGTGGCATTGAATTTTTAAGTTCCAGTTCTACCTCTCAAATCTTAATGGTGTCATTATCACAAAATGGGTGGTCAATTCTGTGATTGCTGTAGCATCCACATGTGAAGGACTGGAACCTGAATAAATTTTAAAAAGATACTTTGTGCAGGAGAAGAAGACATCTCAAGTACCATGTCCCCATATTATTGCAGCTTATAATAAACACATGGGGGAAGTGGACAGAATGGATGAAAACATTGACATGTACATGATAATCAAATAAGAAATGGTACTGGGCTTTACTTTCTTGGCCAATTTAGCATCTATTCTTTATGCCTGGCAGCTGAGGAGCAGGAGCTAGCGTGAATTCACATGTACCTAGAGAACCATATGAATCCTGTAAAAGGAGCAGAAAGGCCTTCTTAACAGTCCTTGTGTGCATATAAATTGCATGTTCCAAGTGACATAAGATACGATGGTATAAAACATATCTAGAGAATTGAAAAAAGAACTGTACGGCAAAAAGATGTTATTAGCACTCACACAAAATGAGGGAAATATGACATAGGATTATTGTCGAATGTTCTGAAGTATACCATGAACATCATTAGGTGCTATTTTTGTTATATAAATAAGCTTATAATAATCATTTTGTTCAAATGCTTCCTTTCATATTATAAATTATGTTCTGAAATTATAAATTATATATTATCTTGAAATTATTTGTAGTTGAATTTCAGTGGCACTGAAAAAAAAAATTGAAATAAACATCCAAGTGCCCAGCATGTCCATATGGACACATTTTGTTTGAGCCACACAGACAGAGGGATGTCAAATTACACCTTTTATGCATTATTTAGATATATAAGAAGGTAATAAACAGAAAATATACTAATATACAAGATTTTGAAAAATTCAGACAGTTAAGGGTTAAATTCACAGAAAAACTACCCACATAGACAACTACAAGAGTAATAGCTTCAGCCCAAACACCACCAACACGCTATTTTCAATAGTCCTACCTACAGATTGGTGTATTGTATATACCTCTCAGCAAAGAAGAATATCAACAACAATATGACCACACCCTTTCCACAGCACAACAGAATTGTTTCAAACCCAAGCTATGGATGAAGCTTTAGTCACTAATATTTATTAATATTTGTTGACAAGATTACAAAATTTCAGAACCTTAAATGCATGTAAAATTCACATACCACCCTAGACTAAATTAGTTCCAACAAAATATTCAAGAAATACAACATGGATTTGACTCCACAGAACAAGTATGCAGTCAAGAATTTGCTTTACTCTCCCCTGAAAGAGAATACCATCAGAACAAAAATCAGGTATTTACTTAATAAACTCTGGAAATTGTAACGTGGTATAAGTAGGCAAAACAAAAAGAAGTATTGAAGCCAGAAAGAAAGAACACTTCAGTTGCATTTTCAATTGACAAATAGAAAAGTCAGTGTAGTAAGCCATTTTTGGACAGCAAACCATGATATTGATCCTGAAGTGACTACTGAGAAACATCACTAGGTCTGCAGAACAGGGAAAAAGTCTGGGAAAACATCCACAACATCAAAAGGACGGAATATGTTATGAACTTTAAAAATCTGCCATTGAACAACCTAAATAGTTTCATCTCAAGAAGACCAGATGACATCACTTCTGCAATCACCACCTGTAGTCCTGTCTCCAGTGCTGGCAGTTAGGCCCAGCTGAGGATGAAAGGCAATAGCTTCTGAAACATGTTCTGCATGTAAACTTAAGTAAGCGAAGCTAATATCACAAATGCAGTTCAACAATATTTCAAGTTGAAGTACATATCCATTTTACTGGATGCTTGGATGTAGGGGATTCATATATACTGAAGCAGAACATTTCATGCACAATGGTGTGTGTCTTTAAATCCATAATTTACTTTTTAAGATTTTAAATAGCAAAGGCTAATTTACTACATCTAATAAGGATCATGATACTTCAAATCTCCATAAGCTTAATAAACATAGAACTAGAATCTATTTGATAATTCTACTTTAGATGGGATATGAGCAGGTTTAAATGTTGATAAAAACAGGTGTATGCAATAAAGTTATAATATTTATTGTAATTGCAGATAATCACAAATAATTACAATCAAGACCAGTCTATTCAGGTAGGCCCTGAAGGAGGATAGTATGGTCTACTAGGTGGAGGTCCTGATGGAGTTTGGTAATACTGTGAAGCTGGATACTGATGAGTTGGAGGAGGAAATGCTGTGTAAGCACCAGTTGTACTGGTATGCGATGTTGGAGCTGCTGTAACCACTACAGGTGGTGGTGGTGCTGCTGGACTTGGTACTGGGGTTGTATATGTTGGTGGAAATGTGGGCGTCAGAGATGAATGCGAGTATCCAGCATACTGGTAGTGGTTACCAACATCGGAAACTTTGCCAACAGCTACATCAGACTTGTCCATACTTCCTTCACCATTGCTAGGTACAACATGCAACTTCGTATCTTTGCTAACTTTCACAGGAATAGCTGGAAACAAACAAACTCAAACTTAAAAGAAAAAACATGCTGTGTAACAGTCACACCTTTTCTCCAGCAATTACCAATTCACAGCTATCCAATTATACCATTAATGCAAAAAACCTCATTCTTCTAGCCACTTGTCATTCATCAAAGTAAAAATTTGGCTTGAAAATCTCCAAATTATTAATTATTATTGTTTATGTTGTTGTTGTTATTATTATAATGATTATGATTATTATTATTATTATTATTATTATTATTATTATTATTATTATTATTATTATTATTATTATTATTATTATTATTATTATTATTATTATTATTATTTCCTTGGTTACTTACAATTATGTGTGGAGTACAGATCTAGCAGCGGACATACACAAAGGAAGCTCCTGTGGCTGAGGGAAAAAAGGAGTTAAGTGACATGGCAGCTAATGGGCAGGTAAACAAAATAGTTTTAGCAAGAGATACAGGACTGGCAGAGAGATTCAGACAACAGTAAATGAAACATGATCGGGAAAACAAAGAAAAGAATACGTTAAAACTGGAAATTTAAAACTTAAAAAGAACACTGGAAAGAATGGAAGATAATAGCAGAAAATACAATGTAGTGATTTCAGGAGTTGAAGAAAAACGTGGAGTGGGAGTATATCAGGATTTAAGAGGCCTACTAGTGAATAGATTGGAAGTACATCTGAGAAGCTACGAGATTTGCAACACATTCAGAATGGGCAAAATACCAGGGAAAAGAAATATTCTGGTGAAGTTCACAAACACAAACTGCTACAGAAGCACTAAAATAGGCAAAAAAATTGACGGGATCATCTATTTACATCAACAAGGACTTAACGTATGCACAAAGGGTGCTAAATAAAGGAGTTAATCAGTGAAGACAAGCAAGAAAAGGCAAAAGGGTACACATTAAAAACTTCAAGCTCTATAAAGTTGACCAGGGAGCAGAGAGGAAAAACAGACCAAGTGACAGGCAGAGAGAGGACCAGCGGTCATTGCACCAAGAGAGGGAAATGATCAAGCATCAGCAGTAAATACCACAGAACAGACAACTTCTTAGCATCTTGCAACATATGTGGCTTCAGAAACAAGTGCATCAAGGTCAAGTGTGAGCAAAATGCAAGATGGGGAATGGTGGGATGCAGAGCACGAAAGAAACAGGGGAAAGAGCCAAGGTGGTGGATAATAACAGTGGAAGATGAGAGGAAGTGAAAAAAGTGTGAATTCAAGAAGAGATACAGAAAAAATAACAAATGAAATCAATGAGGGTCGGGAGGAAAGGGAGAGCTAAGCAGGAGAGAAAGAATGGGATATTTCGCTGAGAGTAACAAGGATAATGGCTGGATAATCCATAAATGAGGAAGTAGAGGGTTTTTGTATGCGGTGAAAGTGAGGTTATAGCAAAGTGTGTAATTGGGATAATGAAGACTAGTGAAGTGTACAATGTAAACTGATTAATAAAAGTTATAAGAATGAAGCTGATAAGAAAAGTTGAGAAAGTGAATAGGGTTGGGAGATGAAACAAAGCAGAAATAAAAATTAAAGGCATGGAGCAGAAAAAGATTAGTGAAAAGGTGTAATGTGTATGTAAAAGGCAATTATACTGAAGGGCTACCCTTATAGCAAAGGGGCCAGAGTTCAGCTCAGAGGTAACTCAAGGTGTATAAGATTTGGTACTTAATAAATCATTAATTTACTCTTCACTTACAAGTATGTGACTTAAGAGAATCACTCACTTTCAAATGTCCACAGATGGTGCCCTAAAATAGATTTCAAATGGAGAAATTTAGACTTACATCGGTTTTGGAAATAGTTAATGCCATGCCAAAAATTATGTAACACAAATTCATTTCAAGGAGCCTACACTTTTTCCTAGAATTTTTTTACCTTTTACAGAGTTCTGATTAGATAATATTAAAAAGAAATAAAGAAGACTTAATTACCATTTACAGAACAAAATAGTGGTTTAGGAGGGACATTCCCAAAAATCTTTGCCTTGCATGATTAGAAAGGTGCCTGATTTAAGTGTGGAAATTTGTATTCATCCAATTTTTTTATTTTTGAGCACTGGTGTATTTATCTCTCACTCCCTTTAATGCATGCATGCACACATGCATGCACACTCACACACACACCTCATACAAAATTACCTTTTTCTGTAAACTTCTTTGGGGGAAAAGAATTCAAGGTCCTTAAAATATACATTTCTGGGCAACCTCTCAATATTCTATTTATCAACTGAATGCAATATTTCTTCTACCTTGTGTATATGTTACATAAATTAAAAAGGAAGTTGCAGGAAGCCTATAAGTTTCATTTCAAATTGCTCTAATCTTACAAAGGTGTATTACAGAGTGTCATTGAGCAACACAATTGGGTCTCACATTTCTCAGAATGTAGGAACATTGCATAAAATGGATAATCCTTATGTAGTGAGATAGGTTTCTATTAAAGAAGGTATTTATACTAATCAAACAGTTTAATATCTGAAATATGACAGAACCCTATCTAGAGTCTCAGTCGCAATGAACACGAAGACTGAAAGTACTGCACAGATGGTTATACTGTTAGAAAGAAGGGGAATGGCTGCAAGTGACTCATAGTTATGAAATAAGTTACACATTATTTTGTTGATAACTGTTAATGCACAGCATACAATTCATGACATATATCTTTAGCATTATTTACTTGCAGTCAACATAGCAGCTACACCTATTGTGTATAGTGAATAAAGGTTACTTGTATGTAAACACGATAACAATGCCACCAGACCAGCACCATTCCTAAATGTTCTGAGTAGTAATTACATATCTTGCTGTATTCTTTGTCACTTAATTTTCCTGCAGAATCTGAATCTACAAGATTAACTATGATGGGTCTCACATGAGTCAATTTATAGCTTGGAATTATTAGATGGATGGATGGATGGGTGGTGTTTAAGGGCCCGTCAACAACTAGGTCCTTAGGGCCTGTGGAATTAAAACAGAAAGCAAGTTCACACAAACACACTCTGAAAGAGACTAACACTGATTGAGTGGAAATCATGGGACAAGATGTTGCAACGTTTTGCTAGTGCACTATCATCTTCATTCATGACAGAGATTAATGAATCTATTGATAATACCACCATAGTAGTATGGTTGCTAATTATGTTCTACTTTAAAAATAATAGAGACCAACTACCTAGGAAATTTAAGTTTCCTGATTGTTATTTTAGTCACCGGAAAAAATGAATGTCAAGCAATTTGACGATCAAATACCTGGGCTCAGTATCATGCATCCTTTTATCTAACATGGTGCATTGAATGCACGGAAAATGAACACAGTGCTCTTTATATTTTATGCAATTTGAGTTAACAACAGAAAGAAATCGTCACCATTGTATTTGATTCTATTGCTCATAGCATTATTTAATGCACGCATAGGTTTTCTTGGGTGTTTGGCTCCTAAGCCCTTTCTATCCGAGGAAACAAAACATCCTGCTCAAGCTGAGCTAATCCCCTGTGAGAGGTCCAGATATAAATATGGCACATCCAGCCATTGATTCTGTTGTGACTGAACCTTTGCCAAAAACACTAAGATCACACCACTAATGATGTCTACCATAGTTGTGGACGAAATGCCTGGAGTTCAAAACTCCAGCAGACCACAACTTCTAAGCCTGAAAGTAATTTGCAGCTATAATTCTGACCCTCGCTGTGAACGCTTCCAACTACTCACTAACTTTGGGGCGATACAACCATCTTCACAGAGTTCACTACTAGTCTACCTCTCTCCCTACCAGCTACAACCTCTGAAGTAAAGCTGCTATGAGCAATATTGCAGATTTAGTAACTTCAAAAAATCATTTACCATATTTTTATTACATATGGTAAATATATTATTCAGGTATCTAGACTAAGCTTTGAATACACAGGAAAGAGTTCTGGAGGTGTTTTAAGAAACTTTATTCAGTTGTTAGCAACACATTATACCTGTACAGAAATTCTCACATTTATGATCACCTAATAATCAGAAGGGTTGTGATATGATTTTCAGTAAAGCATCACATTACTGTCCCATGTTTCACACCTACCTGATGCAGCTGGAGACATCACAGCTGGAGAAACTGGTCTTGAATGTTTTTCCTTTTTGGTTGGTGGTGAGCGTACTGAAGGCACTAATGGAGGTGAGTCAGGAGTTATACTTGGTTGCGGCTGTGAATACAGATCCAGCACCTGGTGGCAAATATCTGAAACAGTTGAAAACACATACGCTTAATGACAGTCTTAATGACACTGCTTTATTTTTATGGAACATTTGTTTTAAAATATCTATAGTTTTCACAATCATTTTTAATTTAGTAGCTCCGTTCTTTTAAAATTATTTAAAGGATAGTCTAAATCCTGGCTTAGTACAGCAGACCCTCATTTAACCAAATTTCATTGGACCAAAAAATAGTCAATTCGATTTAATGAAGTTTGAATTAGCAAGGTTCTGTAAAAATATGTATGTAGTACCTTATTAACTGAAACAGCAAAATATGACTTTTGAGTTCACTTTTTCTCTTTTTATGGGTGCATACCAATGAATGAGTGTACTGATGTACACTGTTTTTATCAAACTTTAAATGACTAGAGAGCAAGTTTAGTTTGAGTTACAGGAAAACTACAACTACAACTTCTCAATTTCTTATGGAACAACAGTCATACATATATGGGATAAATCGTCTTCTGAAGATGAGGATTACGCAGCAATTTTCAGAAATAAAAATGTTTCGGAAAAGTTGATTTTTGCTATTTATCTGGTTTAAAATGCTGTTCACTCACTCACACATACTCGCGCACACACACACACCCACGCACGCACACACACATGGATCTTTTTCTAAAAATGCTGTTTCATGCATTCAGGGGCCCTCAAAACATATATTTGCGGTGAAATCTTGACATCAAATTTTTGGGTGGAATACAATACTACTTCTACTTACTAGTAGAGAAAGTAAAAAAGCTGCCACAGCTCTTTTAATGGAATTGCTTGCAAGAGCTTTATCCAATTGCACATTACGATACAGGGCATTTGTCTATTACTAAAACTGATTTAGGAGGGACATTAGGAATGAGTTTCTTATTTTAAGTTGGAATAAATAGATAAATAAAAACAGGTGGATAAACCAACTATAGGAGATCACTTTTGGCCATTTAATCATTAAATAAACTCAGAGGTTAAATTATTAAAATAATTAAATGGATCCATAGATTTGTGGCAGTTTTTATTGATGGCAGGACAGTGATGGGACTCTTTATCTTGGGTCTTAGTGGGTAGCGGATGAAGATGGCAAAGACTAATATATTTTCAATGAATATTCAGATTTCTGCCAAAATTAACTTTATTACAATTAAGTAACAATATAACAAATCATTTTACTCTTTGACTTCTTTCTTCATCCCTTATGCCTTTAGGCAATAGGTTTATAATCTGAATAGTTGATGTTCGATTAGGTAGGTTATTAGTAAAATGTTGAGCTAGCCTGGTGGAGGGGCTGCCTCTTAGGACCTCCAGACCTATCCGACCTATTTAAGATTTACTTCTCAAGCCTCCGTGCCAGGGATACAGTAAGCACAGTGCCCACTGTATCCCTGGCATGGACACACACACACCAGCACATCCCAACGCAGCTTCACAGCCTGCACAAACGACAGCATCTTACACCGCAGCTCCACGGCCGTACACACATGCGACCCCAACTACTACAGGAACACCACCAGTCGCCGCAGTCACAGTCAGATTGCCACAGACCGTAGCAGTCCCAGCACCCGTCGTCGCCGATAACATCCTTCGAGACGCGGTTCAAGGCCTCCACTCAGAGGTTCTGAACATTGGCTCTCGCCTGGAAGCTATCACAGAACACTACAACACACCGGCAAACAACACCAACGTCACTGAGCTCCTACAGCGCCATGACCACGCCACAACCAACGCCCTAGCAGCAATCCAGACACACCTCACGGAGCTCATACAGATTCTCACCAAAACAAGCGAAGAACTCGCCCAACTACGCCAACATACAGAGACCATCTAGCGCAACACACAGAAGATCAAAGACACCACAGCAATAGAGACTAGAGTCAACCTGATATTCAACATCATCACACTCCCCAGATTTCCCAATGGTACCCCAATGCCACACACAAACGCCCAAAGTCGCAGGTCAATGTCAGGGCATCTGCCATGATATTAGACCTGCCTCCATGCACCACCCATCATAATATGCACCCACAATCATCCGGTTTGCTTTGGCGGTACCGGACCTCATGTCACCCCTTGTTAAAAATAAATTGTATCACCACAGAATAACTTTAGTACAGGGAAAAAAAAAAAAAAAAACTTTGGAGAACCAACTCCCTATGCTACAAGGCAGCAGCAAACCAAGGCCTCCTCTGGCAGTTTTCAAGGATGGGCCTTCTCAGTTACTGTAGTGGTCTTAGGGCACACGAGGTCCCCACTTTACCCCATCAGTCACTCCCCCACTTCCTGTTGCCCACCTCTTAGGACGAGGACCACAGAGGTTGGATTTTGAAGGGTCACTTCACTCTTCACAAATATAATTGTGATAAATTTCCAAAATTTTGCACATGACAAATACTATCGTATGATGTTTAACGAGATATCTCTTGACAATGCAATTCTCAATTACGAATTGCTAATACATAACCTGTTATATGTAATTGCTCAAATACATGTCTATCTTATACAATGTCTTAATTAATAGTGTACAGGTTCTCCTATTTATTCGTCCTAGTTACATGACTAACAGCCATTGTTCCTCCTCCGCTATCAATTGTAATTTTTCCTTATGATTGATATCAACCCCATTTTCCACTGGCGAACAGCTTCAGGTTTGGTACTGGCGTTCACAAAATATAACCTCGATATTCACATTACACAGGAAATTTACACATATTAAATGGATAAACCTGACATGTGAAATATTAATGTGAATTTTCTCATTAGTTTACACGAATACATACTTCCCGGTACAGATTTAATGGCTTGGGAAAAGATATTCACTTTCAAAAATGAATGCATAATGAATTTTGAAATACTGCCAATTGATTCTGTTAACAAATTTGTTTTGTAAACTACTTTGTCGAAGGATGTGATGCATAATGGTATTTAAGTTTGTTTTGCTTTCAGGGTTGGTAATGCAATAACAATTGCTACCCAGCATCTGTAGTGATGGCAACCAAGATAAACAGTAACCGTATATCCAACTTAAAATAAGATAAATGAACTCTAGTCTCTAGATATTTATATATCTAGATTGTTGATTTATATTGCTTCACTGTTAATAGCTTTAGTTCTTTCACTGAAATAGTTTCTTAGTTAACCATGTTTTGTACTTCCTCCCACTCATTTCATCATGGTCTCCAGCTTTTTTTAACTGGGACATTAAAAATGCACCAGGAAGAAATCCCATTTAATAATTCTTGGTCCCTTTGCAACAGGTGCTAATAAACCAGAGGTGCTGACATCACTCCAGTTATTAGGCCTTGTGTGGCTGCTATGAACGTAAGTTTCACCTTCATAGATAATCGGCCTTCTCTCATCTGTAACTTCTTTATGCCATGCAAACATGACATGTGCCAATCTCTTACATCATGCCTTTCCTGTAACAAGATCTTATTGTTTCCCATTTTTTTTCAATTGAAACCCATGTCACATAAGATGGTCTATAAACTAGTACTTCCTCCTTGAAAGTTAACAGAATCTTTTCAGGAGCAAATTTCTGATAGTAGGCACAGTTTTCTCCTGAATATAAACATCATAAATGGTTTGCTGAATTATGCACCTATAAAAGTGAGACAGAATATTGACTAATAGAAAATTGTTCATGTAAATATTTTTGTAAGAGTGTGTAAATTTCTAATTCTTTTAATTAGGGTGTATCAGGAACTTATTTTTTTTAATAATACTCAAAATAGACAATGTTTTCTCGTCACTTTGAGTTCAACCAATGAGAACTGTTGCGCGGATGAATACATAAGAATGGCGGTGTTGCGTCATAGGGACGCTCGGACTCTTTTATTATTAGCGTCTGTGAGCTCAAAGTGAAAGGATGTATAATTGCTGATAGCGTGTGAACATGTAAATTACACCCAAACTTTTAACCAGCGTAGATTCTATCGAATTTTGAAAGTTGTTAACTAATTGGTATGGTGTTGAAAGTGTAGATGAACGAATAAATGTGTTGTATAAAAGGAACGTTGATTTGTGCATTCCATTCAGTGACCATCAACCCTGTAGATTAAAACCGCGTCCGATATCAAACTATTACAACATTCAGTAAGAACATTATCTCCGGTATGCTACGTAAAGAATATTTTCCTGCTGATGTGTAAAGACTTATTTTTATAAAAACAGCACCAAAATGGCTTGCCCAACGTGGAGCGCGAATTTAGAATGGAATGCAAAATTACGAAGTGTTAACATCGAATGATGCCATCTCATCGCGCAGGAGAAAGACGCCATTAGACCATCGACTGATATCAACAAAACATCGATACACGGAGAATCAACGTGGGAAAAACACCGGAGATCATCTAGCGAAGCCAACTACCCAGGAGACGTAAATAACTGGACGGAGAACCAGCAGAAAGGAAAGTAGGATCAAAATTTTTTGTTTGTACATACATTTTATTTCCATTGCATATGCTACTGAGAAGTGGCAAAATATTGGGACTTTCAACATTAAGTGAATTGGATAAAGGAATTAAAATGTCGCGAAAAGAGATAGAAACAGGAGTGGGGGAAGGGGCAGATAGGCCTAGTTATCAGATAGGATTAGAGAGTGAGGAACAGGCGGAAATAAGCAAAGACCAAAGGTTAATGATGATGATGTTTGAAAGACTAGAACAAAGTTTAGGTCAGAAACTGGAACAAAACAAGGTAGAATTAGGTCAGAAAATGGAGCAAAATAATGCAGAATTAAAACAGGATATAGAACAAAGTTTAGGTGAAAAAATAGAGGGAGTGAGAGAGGACTTGGAAAATAATAAAAAAGAGATAGGTCAGAAAATGGAGGAAGTGAGAAAAGACTTAGAACAGAAAATGGAATTAGGTAGACAGAACTTAGAACACCAAATGGAATTAGGTAGACAGAACCTAGAACAGAAAATAGAATTAGGAAGACAGGAGTGTAAAGAAAATATGAAAGTAATGGAAACTAATTTAAAATTAGTACATAAAAACTTAAATGAAACAAAGGAAGCCTTAGAAGCTAGGATAGAAATTGTAGGAGATAGGATGGGAAAGATAGAATCAGAGATGAGAGAGAATAAAATTGTGTTAGAAGGAGAAATTGCTAGATGTAGGGATGAAATAACAGAATGTAATACAAGTGTAGACTGTAAGATAACAAATGTAAAAACAGAAATAACTGAGGAATTAAGGAAAGAGATTGAGGTAGTAAAGAAAGACATTATTAATGAAACTGTAGAACAAATTGTAATTCCTAAAATTAAGACAATGAATGATGTGATGCTTTCACAACAGGATGCTATAAATGATATGAAACAAAGCCACTTAGAAATAAAGAATGATTTAAAATCAATTTGTGAAGAAATGAAAAAAGGGAAAGAAAGTTTGGCTAATGTAAATGATGTTGTGAAGGCATTACAAAGACAAGATGATTTAGATGTAAGTAATGTACAAGATGAGAGTTATTTGAGTAATGTACAAAATGTTGACTCACCATACAGAGAAAGAGGTTCACAACCAAACAATGACACAACACATAACACATGTTACACCAACAGCATATTACATGAAATCACACCACCTACATTTGACGAGGAGAAGGGAGACGATCCAAAACTCTTTGTTAAAGAGATGGAAGAATATTTTAAAGTGAAAAGGATACCAAACGAGCTTAGAATGATGATAGTTAAGAAAAGCTTAAAAAACAAGGCATTAGAATGGCTCAGGTTAACACTAGCTGGTCATGAGTCGTATAGCTCATTCAGAAATTTGTTCCTATCAAAGTATTGGGGCCCAGCTAAACAAAACCAAACTAGGGTAGAGCTAGCGACAGGTAGATACGATCCAACCAAAGGGTTGTCGCTAGTCGATTATTTTATGAAAGTAGCCAACAAAGGAAAGCTATTAGACCCCAACTTGTCGGAGGCAGAACTAATTGCCAGCATAACAAGACATTTCCCAGACACAGTGAGAACAGGGTTAATTGTTGCGAGGCCAGTAGATTTTGCAGATATGATAGAACTGCTGACAGCCTTCGAAACACAAAATGGTCGGCCTAATGAGCATAGACATAGGAACGGTCACCCAAACTCACCCATCCTAAACCGGAACACGGCTACGAACAACCAGAGTGAGGGAGAACATAGAAATACTAGGAGTACCCATGAAAGGGGGAGAGGGGCACACCATTTCCCACAACCACATAATCATGGCGAGAGGATGGAGAACACAAGACAGCGGTACCACGACACCATACCGAATGGTGAATCAAGATACAGAACGTATACATATGATCGTGGAAGACCAGGAGACCGTACCCATCAAGTGAATCACATACGATTCAGTAGGGAACACTCGAACAACCACAGACCGTCACATGACAGGGGTTCACGCCAAAGGGGCAGAGACCAATGGTACACTGACAACATAAGACAGCAGGAAGTAGATGAAAATGTGCCAAATAGGGCAGATGCTGCACAGAATACAGAAACAACCACCACCACCAACACTCAGGGAAATTACAACAACTAAGTTCGTCCCAACCGAGTGAATGACAAACAACAAAATCTCAGCAACTTACAATTGACATCGACACCACGATGACTACACGAAGAGAGAGATGGAACCACTGGTCATAACAAAACAGCTGGGTGACCACACATATGAGCTACAGAATACAAATGGCAAGTTGGTAGGAAGATACCATAAAAATAAATTGAAGCCATACAAAGAAAGAACCAAATAGCCTTTGCCAACGAATGTGTAAGGCAGGAGTAGTAGAGATGAAAGAAGATAACAATTTTAAATGGGTTACTTATAGAAAATTATGTTCAGATTAGGAATTACAACAAGGAAGAAAATCAACATAGTCATTGGCTATATCGACCACTAAGAGCATTGTCAACAAAAACAGACGAGGACACTGATTGTCATTAAATAAATGAATTATAGCGACGGAAGATGATATGTTTTTGACATAAGGATGTCAGGGACAAAAATAAAAATGAATCAATTATGATGAAAAAGATATAATATTTCGACACAAAGATGTCGAGGGTAAATTGAGAGGAAAAATAATACAATTACAGAATAATTGTAAGTATAGAAGTTTTCTTATAAAAATAAGAGACAAAGAAATGACAATTAGTGAAGTGAGGAAAACCATAACCAGAAAAACAATGCCCATGAATTGAGATGAATATAGCCAATGCTAAGCTCGAAGAAATGTCGAACCAAACAACAATGAATAATAACCCAATTAAGAAAATTAGTATCATAAGTAACATCAGAGTTTAAGAACCGACTCAACAACCTGCCTATACATAATAAGCTTATAAGACAAAGAAGGCAAAGAACTGAATAAAGTATTGCCATAAATATGATCATAATCATTAGCTCAAAATTTGTATCCTGTTTTTCTCTCCTCATAGCAATGAATACAAGTCAAAAACCACATGAAACACTTAAATTATATTTGTGTCAATGTCAAATGTACAATAACTATGTGCTGTATAAGAACTGAATATGTGTTGTACAATAACTGAATATGTATTGTATGATAACTGGATATATTGTGTAATAACTGAGTATGTTGAGTAATAACTAAATGCGTTATGCAAAAACTGAATGTGTATTGTGTAATAACTGAATATGTATTGCATAATAACAGAACACATATGTGTTATGATAGCAGGATATATTGTACAATAACTGAATATGTATTGTGTAATAATTGGACATGTTGTGTAGTAATCAAATGTGTTGTACAATAACTGAATATGTATTGTATAATGACTGAAGGTGTATTGTATAATAACAACATATGTGATATGATAACTGGGTATATTGTACAATGACTGAATATATATTGTATAATAATTGGACATGTTGTGTAATAACTAAATGTGTTGTACAATAACTGGATATGCATTGTATAATAACTGACTGCATTGTGTAGTAATCGAATATGTGAAATTTATAAAGACATGCTGTATCATGTCAAAACGAAGGACAAAGACAAACAGTGAAGAAGACTGGAAAAAAAAAAAAAAAAAAAAAATTGTACAAAGTGATTGAATCATAGAAGTAGGGAGAAGTATTGTATTGTGTTTCAAGATTGTAAATAAGGTGACAACTTGAAAAACAAAACAAGGGGCATATGAGACAGAATATTGACTAATAGAAAATTGTTCATGTAAATATTTTTGTAAGAGTGTGTAAATTTCTAATTCTTTTAATTAGGGTGTATCAGGAACTTATTTTTTTTAATAATACTCAAAATAGACAATGTTTTCTCGTCACTTTGAGTTCAACCAATGAGAACTGTTGCGCGGATGAATACATAAGAATGGCGGTGTTGCGTCATAGGGACGCTCGGACTCTTTTATTATTAGCGTCTGTGAGCTCAAAGTGAAAGGATGTATAATTGCTGATAGCGTGTGAACATGTAAATTACACCCAAACTTTTAACCAGCGTAGATTCTATCGAATTTTGAAAGTTGTTAACTAATTGGTATGGTGTTGAAAGTGTAGATGAACGAATAAATGTGTTGTATAAAAGGAACGTTGATTTGTGCATTCCATTCAGTGACCATCAACCCTGTAGATTAAAACCGCGTCCGATATCAAACTATTACAACATTCAGTAAGAACATTATCTCCGGTATGCTACGTAAAGAATATTTTCCTGCTGATGTGTAAAGACTTATTTTTATAAAAACAGCACCAAAAGTTATCAATGTCTGTTATCCATTTTAGCACATAATGTGCCTTTCCAGGTGTTCCAAAGGAGATCACTTGTTCCTCACTTCTTTGATCATTTTACATCATGTCCTCTCAGATATTTTTGTTGATGCACTCACTCTCTTGCACTTTCTTCATTGTGCATTAGAGTGCCACCAGAGGCTGCTTCCCGTTTCATGAAGAAACAGAGATTATCAATAACCTTGTGTTTGGCTGTGCAATGTTTTTCCACCAAGTTTGCTTTGAATGGGAGGCATTTTAGTTTAATTAAGCAAATACATACAAGCGCATGCATTTACACTGAGAAAAAATACTAATCACAGTATGATTAATAAACACAGTTCCTAAAACTTGTGATAGCTTAACATGCTGGCACTTAAGTGGCACAAGATGGATCAAACCTATCCACTATACTGTTCATTTCGGTATATTGCACATGAGTGAGACTGTAAGCTCAGCAATTGGAGAAACAATTGTACACCTAGTCTTCACCAGCACAAATCCATCGTACCTGCTGTAGTTCCAAGTCAGACTATGGAAATTTATTTTGTTTTAATTATTCAACAGTTTATTTTGTTAAAAAGCATTATTTGAATATTAAGTTTTGATTCAAATTGTATTTTAAAACATATATATGTAATTAATAAAAACTAAATGAATGGAGATATGCATATGCACCATTTTCTATTACTAAAATATAGTTGGTCAGACTTGTTGCATTTAGCTGTGTTCACCTGTTTTCAAATTATTTATTACAATGTGGTCAAGATTAATAATTTTTTGCATAACTAAAATGTATATGCCAAAAGAAAAAGTTTGAAAAGTGGTGAAAAATTGATTGTATTGAATGTGTGCATAAAGTTTTGCGAGAAATATTCGGATTTAGCCATTAAAGACATTTACTTAATGTCCAAGTTTGCAGGTGTTTCCATTAAAAATGTCAAAAACTGTGCTTGGCATGAAATCTTATGACTTTATAAGAAATGGTGTGCATTAGTTTTTCTTGGACTGGGAAAGTTTACTTACAACTACTGGGAAAGTTCTAACATTTGTTAATAGTGATTCAACCTAACCTGACTTCAAAAGAACAAGTTTTAGTATTCTACTAAAAGAAATTGGGTTTTAATATGTGAATAATAGTTCACAAATAAACATTGCTGATATATATTTATGCCAATCAAGTGGTTCAGGTCAGAAGCACACCATTCACCAAGGTGTATGCTCTGTCCAGGGCTTAGTAATACAATTTATAGACTAGTATTTCATGTGCTTTTTTTTACAAGTTCCCTTCTAAGCCCACCAAAATTATAGGTTGAGATCTATGATATAGTCTGTTTTGTGGACCATGGTGCACTGAACAAGAGATTCTATGAAAATGAGGATGCATATGATGATATCAATGGAACAAATAACAAGAGTAAACTTTTGATAATTCTAATTTTATTTTCTCCTTACCTTCAAGAAGGTCCATAGTAACATCCTCGACAAACATATCCCACCAACGAAGATGTTTGGAAGTGCGTCCAGACCAGTCCACTACTTCAAACTTACTTAGTTTCCCTGCTAGGTACATGAGTGCAACAGCTATAACTTCTGGCTCCCACTGTAGACTGAGTGTAGTGCACATGCTGAAATAAAATTGTAAAACACATTCACACGAGTATTGCGACCTAAGGTACTGTGAATCTTGTAAGCTTTCAAATCAAGAACCATTTGTGAGACAGGCCAAATGTACAGAAAATGTAACCTATAGCTGTCACAAAATTTGATGGCAGGTGGCTTGATACCAAATTCAATCATAGGCTTGTCATGCCTTGCTGTGATGTATAGTTAAACATGCTGGGAAATCATTCTGTAAAGTCAATGATATATCATTTGCACCCACAAAATTTATTTGCATAACAGAAAAAAGAAAAGTAGTAGTCTGCTTTCAGATGGCATTATTCTCAGGCTACCATAACACCCATTTCAACATCCCAAAAACATGTGTCACTTGTCAGTAGAGAAGACATTTTGAAATGGAAAACTTTCTGTGATTATTGTGCCTATTAAAGTTGAGTTTATTGCATTCATTTGTCTAGTGTGTCATCTGTCACTTTCTGTCAAACAATTATTTTGACACTCTTCTTCCAACTTCCCAGTTAAACATTATGATGTTTTGTTTAATAGACTGTATAACTTGTGGATTCACTGGTCTGCTTCTTCAGTGATTTTATTTTGCAAAAGTTGCCATTGAAAAACGTTGTGCTTTAAAAATATTATATGCTTTACCCCAACATAATTTGTAAATATATAAGCCAAAAAAAATAAATGTAACTACTAAATGCAAATAATATTGCACATTAAGATCATTTGAAAATGTGCAATAGAGAAAAGCAGAAGTGCATTAAAATTATGAAAAGTTCAGATAACCTCTTGGCCTAACAGGCAAATATAGCTTTTATTCATTAAAGATAATCCGTTGTGCATTATGATCAATATAATTATTTTATAAACTAAGTAAATAATAAATTGCCAGTAAACTGGCACTGAATAGTTTATAGCACAAATAAAACATTTACTTTCACTGATCAAATATAAGCATGTATTTATTATACGTGTCAGTATTTTAATCATCTTACTGTGCATGGGCAGTGAAAGTAGCTATTTTTTATCAAATTAGTAAAAATGTAGATAAATGTATTTCAAATTCACTACTGAAATGTTGTTGGCTAAAGCTCTGAATCTTGGACTTCATCCATTCTCCATCTGGCATCCCAATAATAAGTAGTTAGAGTAGCCATCAGGAACGAAGTGACAGATAATGTGCATGTAGGGGAAAGAGGGGAAGTGCTGCGTTGCAACTGTTTCCCATCTTTCTCAGGAAGTATTTGTACACATTATACACAATTTCCCTGGCTTGTTTGTGAATAACGCAACTTTTTTTTATTCTACCACCTTCAGAATGTTAAATGAACTTACTATCACACAACAGAGTGGATTTATCGCTTGGAATTACTTAATATCACTGTAGACATTGAACATAGTAATAAATGTTCTTTGTCCATATTAGAATCTGACTGTTTACAAAGGGTGGACTGAGGGATACTATATATATTTATTCTGTGAAGGTGTGCAGCTAAGGAGTTGTGACTGGTAGTTAAGTGGAATATTGCCACTTTTTTTGTGGGTAAACAGGGATGTATTTCTTCTCTTCAAGTATGATACTCCACTTTTTTAAATCTGCACTTGCAGTTTTAAACTCTTCTTGTTGGAATGATTTATTTTATTATAAATTTGTAATTTGGCGGAATGGAAAGACAATTTATTATTTTTTGACTGTTAGATTTGAGTGCCCCCCCCCTTTTTTTTTTTTTTTTTTTTTTTTTTTTTTTTTTTTTTTTTTTGCTAGCAAATCAGCCTGTTTATTTTCAATAATCCTGAAATGCTAACACATCTACTACATTCATATCGTAATTCATGTTGTTTCATGTTTGGTCTGAGCTGCAAGAGCCCAGATGATTATACCTCACTGGTTTTCTATATCACAGCTAAACATTACACCATTCTGGCCAAATTCCCCTTTTAATTTAGGTCATTTGCAGGGAAACAAATATAATGCAGAAGATTTTTATAAAAAAGTTCTGAGTAAGGCTAATAAATAACAATGCCACATTATAAGAAAATCAAAACTTCAACTTTATGAAACCACAGGTAGTAATGCCTCAATCACATCCATTCCAAATTTTACATTTGACCTCGAGTGGACATTAGTAACAGCCCTTCAAACACGAACGCGTGAAATATTCACAGCATTTTTCAACTCGTACACTATTTATTAATTCATGTTGTTGTTTATGTACTTCTTTCAGATCATAATCACTGCCAATCTCAGACACAATAATTTTTCATAATGTTTCAATTTTCATTATAGAAGAAATGTTAATAGCAACAATGTAACTGATAAAGACTTATGAATGCAAGGTCTGTGATTCACATCACACCAGGATCCTCCTCCTCGACTGAAGTTTCTTCCACTTTTTCCTCAGTCCATGTACCTAAACTTAAGTCACGAATGCTTTTTTCCCCCAGATATCTTATGTAGCAAACAAGTACACCCCCCACCCCCCTAAAAAAAAAGAGGTACTATTTTAAGTTGATACAATATAGTTAAAACTAAGGTCAATAATTACAATATTCTGCAATTGAGCAATGTCAAATGTGCACATTGTTTTTCCTTTTTACCAAAACTCAGTTTTCAAATGATTTCTATGAGTAATTTATCAATCTCATTCATAGAATGTTCATTTGAAGACAGGTATGCTACTGGTTCATGTCCACATTCTTTGATTGGTCAACTGGAGACCAATACAATGCATATGTGCTACTAGTAGATTTACTGATAGTCAAAGCCAGTTCAATGCAAGCTCAGTACTAGTTAAATGGAATAAATTTTCAGCTTAATATGTGTGCTCCAGACGTCAGAAGGGGCTATTGGGATGAAGTTTATATTAATTTAATTTAATAAATGTCAACATTTGTGTCACTTCCTACTAGTTTCTATCCATTACCAGCTACTGTTACCTATTGCTAGAGCCATACCTGTCATTCACAAATGTCCATGCCATCTGGACCATTTTTTGCAGCTTTGTTTTATCACCTGAAAAATAATATGTCAAATTTCAGTATAGTACTCTCTGCAAACTTACAAAATAACCAGTTGAACGAAGCATACTTATAAAGAAATTTTAATGCAAAGAAAACTGCAAAACGTTTAAAACATTAACTTTAATTTGTCAATGCTTACCTTTAAGACATTTTGCATATTTTATAAGGTAGCTATAAGGATGTTCCACTTGAAGATCAAATTTTATTGTTTGCAGCAAAATCCTCTCTAAAGTCATCACTTCTTCCTGAAATCATTACTCCAGTTTATTAATATACTACGCTAAAGAGTAGCAGTATTTGTATCTTTCACTAAATTTAAATGCAGGTGTTTCTGCAGCTGAGGAACTTAGATAAGAATAAAACAATGTAGTAAAAGTATAAGATTTAAAAATAAAATTGCACGAGTAATTAATAACACATTGAGTATGGGCAGACAAACAATCTGACATTTCTTCAGTGTATAACACTGCAGAGGTGAGCAAAAATTTCTGGCACATATACATTTTCTTCTCTTGCTAAAAAAGAAAAGTTTAAATGGAACTTGAACTTTATCACCTAGGATCTCAGTATGCATTCCTTCACATATGGTACCATATCCTTATACAAATTTTGCAGAATAATAAGAATAAATCTCTGCTATCACAGCTTTCAGTTTCAAAACTTTCTTGGTGAGGTCATGGACTGCTGATTCCAACTTATTGGCACATCTTGTGGATTTCATTGGCAACCTATCAATGGGAGCATAAGTTTCTAGTTGAGATGTAGTTCTTTCACTTTGTAGCATGTCTTTTATATTTCTAATAATGAAAGTTTTATGCTTCTTTTTCTCTGACCACTTAAACCAGTGTCTTACCAAAATGAGCAGCCCTAAAATCCTGAATATATTACTCAGGGGTCTCCGTCTAGGGGATATGTGAACGGCGACCACAAGGTACCCAAGCTGAGCAGAACATTACTTCCACTTACTGGTGTTTTGCTCCTCACTGTAACTTTTCTATCTGATGTTACCTTGGTCATCTCTTGTTCTCTTCCGACCCTGATGCTCTTAGGGTTCCCGAGGGCTAGGGAGTCTTTATTTTTCCAATCTCTCCATTTCTCTAATTTCTCTATAAAATATTAACCCTTAACATGCTGACCTGTCATGGCATGTAATGCGTCCTCTGATTGGTAATCAGAGGGTATGGTCGGTGAATTTATTTTGTTAATTCTCCCGGTCAGGTCGGTGAGACCCGTAAACCAACGACAGGTGTGGTCCTCCAGACACTCTGGGGGTTGTGAGAGAGCGATGTGACCGCCAAAACATAAAAATACGGTGCTCTCTAAAAAGCGGTTACTATACTGCTATTGCTCCATCAGTGAAAAATATTGGAGAGCAAGAGGATTAATGACTTTGTTGTCAGAAATCCAGCATTAGCTAACAACAAAATCCTGAATATCACTTTTGCATTTGGTGGCATGTGGTAATTCAGAGACCATATAGTAGCTATCCTTATTTCCTCCAAATTACAGACACTTGTGTCCACCATTCCAAAAACCATCGATGTAGTGTTGACTACGTCTTATTTTATTTTATTTATTGTTAACTGTAGGAATTACAATAACACGTAGTACCGTCTAAAGTTCAAAAGTGAAAATATACATAAGAGAATAGTACATACATAGGTTAAATACATAAAAGTAATATATAAATTAACAAGAGGCATGATTATTTTCAAGATGCTAAACTAGATACTTAATACAATAAATCAACATAACTCCAGGAATTCAATTATGAAGTAAAAACTGTACTGTAATAGTAATATCATGCTGTTCAAATGATTAACATGCATTTTATCTTTGTTAATAAAAAACCTCGATAATGCACTGATTATTTTCGGAAGTCGCCAACAGTTTACATTGCACCAATGAGTGCGTCACTTCAGCCAATGAATGCATAGAAATCATAAATGACAGATACATGTTAACTCTGTGTGGAGTAAAACACAGCATTACAACTCCTTTACTGTTTTCTCTCTCATTCATGTAGCCCCAAAAAATAATGTTATGTTTTTAAGTATATGGAAGCCAGTAAAACAGTGAAGGAATCAATAATTTAAACTGCTTAAGCAAACAAGCAGCCAGTGAAGTTGTGCAGAGACTTCACATATCGCCAAAAGGAAGGGGAACAGTAAACCAAAGTTAGGGAAGATTGATAGTTTCACCTCTAACATAGTTCATAGAGAGGTCTATATATACACCAAACGAATTTTAATGGTGACAGACGGTCCATAGGCAATCAATTTGAGATAGGAAACCTATGGTCTCCTTATCTATACGTACGTATAAAAAGCGCAGGCTCAAATACCCATCAGCCCACATTTTTTACCTACCTACCTCTTTCTTTCTCTCTTCCTTGCTTCCTTCTTTCTTTCTGTCTCTCTTTCTTCCTGCATAAGCACATGCTTAATTCATTTTGATTTACACGAAACATTTGTGTCGCCTTGTAATTTTTTGTTTAATTAATGTTTAAACATTTTGTTTCAAGTTTAACCATTATTTACACCTGCATGACCTGAACAGAAGGTATACACTGAGAACTTAGTTTTTACTTAAATGAGATGGTTCAAGCCTAACTAGCAGCTTAGAAACAAGTAAATAATTGATAAGACTTGAAAGAGCTACATGCGATTGAATTATTATAAACATAAGTTGAATTAATATTAACATTACAATACAATAGGTAGATACAAGCTGAACAAAGCTAAGGTAATAAATAATGAGTAAGTGCAAGTTTCATATTTTGGTACCATAATTAAATCTGGAGATAAATTAAGTGATAAAATAAGAGAAAGAATACAGGCAGGGAATGAGCATATCATGCAAATAAAAAGATTTTCTCTAATGGAATAATAACCAGCAATACTAAACTCAAAGTTTATAAACCATTGAGACAGAATATTGACCAATGGAGGGTCGTTCATGTAAATATTTTTGTAAGAGTGTGTAAATTTCTAATTCTTTTAATTTGGGTGTATCAGGGACTTATTTTTTTTAATATTCAAGATAGCCAATGTTTTCTTGTCACTTCGTGTTCAACCAATGAGAACTGTTGCGCGGATGAATACAAAAGAATGGCGGTGTTGCGTCATACCGACGCCAGGGACTCTTTTTTTTTCATTAGCGTCTGTATGCTCACGACGGAAGGATGTATTTTTTTTGGTAGTGCGTGAACATGTAACTTTCACCCAAACTTTTATACAGTGTAGATTCTACCTAACTGTGAAGATTGTTGATTAATTAATATGGTGCTAAAAGTGTAAATTAACGAATAAATATATTGTGATAAAGGAACGTTGATTTATGCATTCCATTCTGTAACCACGACCCTAGAGATAAAAATAGCGTCTGCTATCACACTATTTCAACATTCAGTAAAAACATTATTCCTGCTGCTATATTCCCGCTGCTAGGTAAAGACATTATAAAAACAGTACCACCATTAATAAGCCAGTAGTAGCCTATGAGTCTGAGGTTTGGTGTACCACAATGAACAATTTCCGATGAAAAGCTTTGTGATCTTTCAAGAGAAGAATACTCAGACAAATGTTTGTACCTGTAAATTGTGGTGCACAGAACTGGAGAGTGAGAAACAATCAGGAAATAAGTTATTTAATAGAAGTAAACAATACTATGTGTATTGCATATGATGGTGGTATTTTGCTATTTTAAAGCATAACATTGCTCTCAAAATGGAAAAGAAAAAAAAAAGGTTTACCTATCTCCGGGTTTGAACTCAGTTTCTTGGATTCATTAGGTACACAGTCAGTCGGCATATTCGCGCGGCCAAACCAGTCTAATACTGTCCTATATTTCTGTAGCCATTCGTCACAACCTGTTATCCACTGCAGTGGTGTGCAGCCAAATGTTAAATCTCCAATTTAAGTGATTTTGTTAACTACAATTTAGAAATGCTTCTTCACCAGACAGAGTTTACGAACTTTGTAATGAGCACTATTTCAATTCCAGTGAATAATATTGACATATTTCTTTCTGTTTATGATTTATTGGTCACAATCTTTAATTACTTTGAATATGTATAACTTATTAACTTGTCATCATAGACCATTGGTTTCCTATCTCAAATTGATTGTCTATGAACCCTCTACTACCAGTAAAATTCGTGCGGTGTTATTCATTTACTGTGTGCGTGTGTGGGGCATGCGTGTGTAAAAAGAGCAATCACCAACAGTGCTAGAATTGTTGACTAAGCTTCAAACCATGTGCGATTTTCCTTACAAAAGGGATTCACTTAGACAATTGTTAGTGAAGTTAGGTCTTTGTTTTTTAATGTTAATTACCAGGAGCATGCTTATGGCATGGAGATATCAGTACTTGAGTAGACTAACCTATTTCAGGCATGAAGGTATCATATAGTTCATTAAGATGACTCTTGGTACAATACTCATGATGTTGGCAGTGCTGCCCCTGTCATATGAAAAAAGAATAATGATATTGCATGCAGGAGGTAGAGAGGGTTGGATTGATACCTGCTTATACTTCTCCTCTAAAAAGATTTGAGAATCTTTGGCTGATTCATATCACGGGATGAATGCTGAAATATTTGAAGCTTGGTTCAAGAACACACTTTTGAAAAGTATTCCTCCTAAGTGTGCTAGTTATCATTTCCGGCTAAAGATAAAAATTCCCACCATGTCCAGCAGAAAGGACGAAATGATCAGATTCATGGAAGAACATAATTCGGAATTGGCCAGTCCAGTTCCTATAAAAGAAATGCTTTTGGCGCAAATTCGGGAAGCCAATATAAATATGTACATGTATGTATAAATATGTATGTAATAGATGCAAAAGATCATGGCCATGGAGTCCTCACGTTACTGCCATATCACTGTTGTCTCAATCTGATTGAGCTGATATCAGCATACCTTAAACATTAAGTAAGAAAGCAGAATGTGACTCCCTCTATACGTCACAGTGTATGCAAAGTGTTGAGAGAATGTGTACCAAATATAGATTCAAGAGTATGGGAAAGATGTGTTTGGCACACCATGTGACAAGACTGAAAATGTCAACTGCGGGATGTTACACACAACAATACTTTGTTCGTTATACATGTGAGTGAAAATTACAGTGACAGCAAAGATACAGCCTAATGTAAATACAAAATACGGTTTTATATTATTAGCATTCTGCAATGCTCTTGTTGCACTTAATAACAACCTTGTTAATTATTTATTTATGCCAACTGACTTACTGTTGGTGTTTTTAAACACACAAGCCGTGTGTGGGCAATGTTTGAGAGGTAGAACTGGAACTTAAAAATTCAATGCCACAGGTGGGATTTGAACCACAGACCCTCCGCTTACTAGGCAGGTGCTCTAACCATTAAGCTACTTTGACAAACATTGCCCACACACGGCTTGTGTGTTTAAAAACACCAACAGTAAGTTTGTTGGCATAAATAAATAATAATTACCATCTGAAGGTTATTTAATCCCGAGACATCAAGTACTTGCAATAGGAAGTCACCATTGGGGTAATTGTCTCTGATGTGAGACTGCCTTTGTGGTTTACCGGGAGAAATATGAACTGGTTTGAAAATTCAATGTCATTCTGGCAGGCTGTCACAGTAGCTTAATGGTTAGAGCACCTGCCTAGTAAGCGGAGGGTCTGTGGTTTAAATCCCAGCTGTGGCATTGAATTTTTAAGTTCCAGTTCTACCTCTCAAACCTTGTTAATGCTAATTCACTTGCTACTCTAATGTCCATGCATGTAATGTGGATGCTTAGAGTTAAGAAAAAATGCAATTGGTCTGTACAAAGAAAACAAAATTAAAAATTTTGTGTTAGTTATAGAGAAGCAAAATGTATGTATAAGAAATTATGTATATGACAGGCTAAGAGCCTGGGCTGAATGTCATATTCAAGTATGTATTAATTTAAAGTAAATAAATAAATAAAAACAAATGTGGATGCTTCCTTGGAGAAAACGTGACAACATTGCTTTCTGTAGCACTGAATACCTTTGATGCCACTATGCTAACCATTTGGGTAACACGATAATAATTTAGTTCCTCTGCGTGCGTGGGTGGGGGTGGGGTGTGTGTGTGTGTGTGTGTGTGTGTGTGTGTGCGTGTGTGTGTGTGTGTGTGTGTACGTCTATTTGTAGAGGGGATATTTGAAGTTCAATTTATTCCAAGAATGAGACATACACGATTTCCAAGATCCCTTCCTCCATTGATTGAACAATTTAAAGCTTTGTTAATGCTGACCTTTGGATCTTCTCCGAACTGCAAGAATTTCTGATCTGTGAGCAGGCTTCTAGCAGTCTTAATGATATCTTTGCATTTTTTCGGTGTCTCTTCCACTTTGCCTGCCAGGAATAAACAGCAGCAGGCAGTTACCTGTAAGATTACAGTACCAGACATCATACATTATACTTTGAAGAGTTTTCATGCAAAGTAAAACAAATATCTACAGAAATCCGTAACTCACTAGAAGTTTCTAAAAGCTTTCAATTCTTATATACTTACATAGCGAGGGAAATTTCTGAAGGAATGGAACATATAGAACCTGTGGAAGTACACCACGCCAGTCGCTGTTGTGTTGTAGCCAAGATCCATTTTAGTTCCAGTGTCAATGATGAACCTGGCACCTTCTTTCCTGTATCTGCATTCTGTTTCATAATCAATACCATCCTGAATGGACGGTGTATTCCTTAATTCCTTTTTTTCATAATACCAGCATGGCATTTCTGAAACACTGTGTTTAAATAGTGCATTTTACTTGACTGATATGTGAACAAATAAATACAGAACTTATGCTGGGGTCCATGCCAAATCAAGCAAATCTATGCACAACACTACCCCCAATTGGAAAATATGTTGTTGGCTATAAATATTACTAAAGTAACAGCAATGACAAAATAACGGGGGAACAAAATGCCTCCAAATGGGCTGCACTGTTTTTTTTTTTTTTTTCAGTGGGCGTGTGGAAACATGAAAATGGACTGCTACTGTATACAAGGTCATGCTGCTGACGAGGTTTTGTTCTGCAATTGATGGAGATGTGTTTCAGTTCTTATGAGTAACATTATTTTGTCCTGACTTAGTCACACTGTGTAACTTCAAATTTTTGTCAAATGAAACATCGTTATTCATTTTTTGATATGTTAGCTGTGCATTGAGAATGGAATTTGAAAGTTCTATTTCTCAAAGTCTACTGTATACCCATATTCCCTTTCACCTACAAGAAAATAGGCAATAAGATAAGTTCTGAAAATGTTTATCTCAACTAACACAAAGAAGATAATAGGAATAAGAGTTCATAAGAATGGTCAGTACAAGAGTAGAGAAAGTTATGTGAGTGCAACATATCAAATTTTTTAGAGAATTGACAGACAGGGAGTGTGATTTTTGCATTTTTTCAAGAAAACTCTGCAACAGCTTATATGGACAATCTTTCGATGAGAACAATTGAAAATATGTTTCAGAATGGAATTATTAGTAGAGATTTCTGTGCCCCTTGGTCCCCCAACCTAACCCTATGATTTCTAACTCTGGGATAACTTAAAACAAAGTGTATAAGACACACCCAAACACCCTGGAAGAATTAAAACAAAATATCCACCAGGAAATTGCCAACATTTCTTAATGTGAACTATGGCAAATGATGGGTAGTTTTCTAAAGAGGTGTCAAAAATGTATCGGTAATGACAGTGGCCAGTTTCTGCATCTCCTTTCATAAAGTTTGGTAAGTAAAGCCTTTAAAAATAGTTTTAAAAATGTTGTATGGTTTCATCTGCGCCTTTCTATGATAGTGGCAGACGGCAACAAGCAGCAAGGATGCAAACAGGCAAAACACCACGCAGCCCATTTGGAGGATTCTTGTTCTCCCTGTGTTAGTTCAAAATTATAAATAGATTGTCAAATGTAATGCAAGGAAGTTTATTTAATTTTATAAGTTTTCATTATAATATGCTAGACATTTTTGTGCAAAACATAAGGAAATTTTACAGAGAAGTTGCATTTTTTCTCTATAAAGATGTATATATAAATTTTGCAATATTCAAAATTATTTATGCAGATAAGCTCTCTTAACAATTCACTTCAAAAAATAAAAGATCAGATGTGGCACATCTAGTATAATGATGAACACATGATATATTATTACAGTTAAAAAAGCATAATTCAATGCACTTCATTTAACAGTACAGTTATTAAATATTCAAATGTTTAAGGATTGGTTGTACAAATGGTTAACATAATTTTTTCTATAGTCGATAAAAGTTTGATGAAAAAAGTAAACATGATTTATACAGAATGCGCATTATTTGACACTGAGGTTGTATGCTCTATGACGGTGTGATGATAGAATTTTGTTGCCCTTTAGATATTAATTAGGGTGAATTTTTTTCTAGATTCTAAACAATTTTTTTATCTTTCATGAAGCTTATTGTAATTCCTGTAATTACTGAGTGACAATAAAGTATTATTATGATGCTGGTCTGAAAATAAATAAAAGTTCAGATGTAGCACAGCCACCATAACAATGAACATGTAATATTTTGCAGTTAATAAATCATAGGTGTATATTCAACTTAATGTATGCGAAGTGATATAGACAATGAAACTTTTCCAATGTTTTATAAGTAAATGAGTTGACCTATAGACTCTTATAGTTTCACTTACACTTACTTTTGTCCAGATGCATTTCAAAGACCAGCGCCTTCATTCTCAATGGATTCTCGACTGGCGGTTGAAGAGGAAACATCTGTTATGGTAGTGACTTGCTGCTATCTGAGTTGCTGGATATAAACTTCACTATGCTGTCTGCTTGTGGTATATCAAAATTCATGGTTATGTGAACATTCTTCATTATACAGAATATAACATTCATATTCGCACACAATGCCTTTGCAATGAAAAGCCATTCTACATTTGCTTAAAAACTTTTGTTTTCTTGGTGAACCATATATACGTACTTGATGAATCTAGTTCAAATGTATTCCAATAGAAAATACATTCCAAAGCGAATACCACTGTATGAAATAACAAATGCTAGAAAAATAGCCCCAACTTTTGTGTAACTTTCCTATTCGTAGTACATACTGAGTAAATTTAAGGAGCAAGATTCTACAATGAATTTATGAAGAAAACCTAAAGAAAGTAGACTAAATGCACGAAAGGAACGTTTCATTATAAGGTGAATCTCAGAAAATCCAAAATGAAATATTCCTGTTACGACCATTAGTAGAAAATGTGTCTGGAAAGAAGATGTCTGATCAAATGATTCATCATGTGTAATGGAAGTATGGATATCATGGCCAAACACCAAGGAAGAAGCCATATGTATGTGCAGCAAACAGGAAGATATGACCTGCGTTTGCTAAAGAGGACATCCATAAGGACCTGAACTTTTGGAACGTGTTATGGTCAGACGAGACCAAGATAAACCTCTTTGGTTCAGATGGAATAAATAGGGTCTGGAGAAAAGCAAATTCAAAATATGATCCCAGAAACACTTCCCACAGTGAAACATGGTGGTGGTTCTATCATGATTTGGGCCTAAATGTCATCCAATAGCGTTGGGAATATCAGTAATGTGCAATTTATTGATGACATTATGAACAAGCATGTCTACTTTGACATTCCGAAGAACGTAAAGCAGAGTGTACTGTATGCCCAGCACAAGAAGGAAAGGCTTAGGAATGTGTAACGTAATCATGTTTTGCTTCCCGCCCGGTGTTTATGTCTAGTTTCCGAGTATGATAAGGATGCTAGGTTCGTTTAAAATACACAGTGTTGTCACATAACCCTCCTAGAAGTCCAGTTGTCGTGCAAGATCCGAGACGGAGAAGTCGTCACCTTCGCTGCTGTCACTACCGCTCTCTGCATCTTCGTCAGACCTCCTAGTGATAATAAAATTGTCTATTGCATCTTCCACTAGCCCATCCTTTTGCCTGAACTCATCCTCAAGTTTCTTAACGTGCCTAACATAGCCCTCCCAATCAGCTGTTGTAACAGAGTTCACTGCACTTTCACACACCTGCTGAAGATTTCTTAAATGTAGATCGCCGGTTACATTATGCTGTCTTACATGTCGTTTTATTGCTGCCCATGCCAATTCTATAGCGTTCAACTCGCACATATAAGGAGGTAATCTAAGAACCGCATGCCCATGCATTTCTATTATTCTGTCGATATGGTATATTTTTTCCTTTGGTTTATGTATTTGAATTAAATCAAACAAGTCGGTCTTTCGCATTGCAGCAGAAGATTGTTGTTGTTGTTGTTGTTGTTCTCCAACCATTGTACCATTTCTTGCTTTACAGCATATTTCGACGCAGGCTTATTTTCTTGTACACTGTGGTATGGAGCATTATCAAGCACGATGACACTATTGCAGGGTACATTAGGTAACAGTTTCTCCTCCAACCATTTCTGGAAATTTTCTCCATTCATTTGGCCATGATAATCGCCGCTAGCAAGTCCAGGTTTGAATATCAAAGAAGCTCCGTGTATGAAACCTTCGTTGCTGCCTGCATTTACAAGAATCAGGCGGTTCGAAGAGCTAGTGTTTGTCGTAATCCCGTAGATATCATCACTCTGCCAGCACTTCCCAAATGTCAAATTATTGTCCACCCAGGACTCATCAATGTAAAGGATATTTCTCCCAGCATTTCTGTATCCATTTATAGCTCTTAGGTATTTAGCTCTCCAGTTAACTATATCTGGACGTTCAATAAGTAATTTCCTCTTGCTTCCACATCGCTTCCATTTGAAATCCATATCGTGCAATAGCTTCCGCAGAGTTTCTCTTCCCCAAGGAAAATTTATTTTTTCCCTAATTGCTGCAAGTAGCTTCGGTACAGTGGGCACTTGTTTTTTAACCAAATAAAAGCCTCGAATAACTTTTTAATTACTGTTCTATCAACGTCATCACAATGAAATTTGTATTCCTCGGCCTTTGGTCTCTTTTTCCCCGGAGTATGAAATGACTTTTCACCAGCTTTAACACCTTCTCTTCTTATTCTTGTTACACTATGTTCCGATATCCCACAATAATTTGCCACACGTAAATTTCTTTATGATAATAAACATTTCAATTGTCCTGATTTCGCTTCTTCGTCACATACTTCTATCACTTTTCTAATTACCTCCCTTGCTTCACTGTGAATACTGCGTCCCTTCTTTCGAACTGCCGCCATATCTAAATATTAGGCCAAGAAAAAAAACTAAAAAAATACGAGTATATAACTGTAGTGCCGTAGCGCGTGTTAGAGGGTCCAGCCACAGCCGCCGCAGAGACAACATGGCAGGAAGAAAGAAGAAGCGAGCCGCCGCAGCAGTCCAAGGAGCCTCCGAAGAACCTTCTGGGGAGACTGAAAACGCCAGCGCCGTCCCTGCCTCACAGCCAGCCTCCTCGCCAACTCCTCCATCTACGCCGCCTGACCAAGGTATCTCAGCCTGCGACACCACGCCGACATCAACCACCCACCGCACACAGCCGACACAGCCAGAGGCTGAATATCAAACGTCCAGAGAGAGTCACCCTAACCTCACGAGGCTGCAGAGTTTCAGCGCAGTTGTGCGCGGAGTACATCGGCAGCTTCCGGACTCTCTCCTCCTCAACGCAGCCCGACGTCGCTGGCCTTCTCTCATGAAAGCGACGCGCATCATCACAGCCAGAGGACCGTCGCCGCTGGTGCGCCTGGAGTTCTGGGATGGGGCAGATTACCGCGCTGCTTTGAAGGACGGGCTTCCTGCCCTTGGGCAGGTGCTCCCAGTCGAGGCTAGTCGTGGTGTACGCCCTATTCCCTGCCGACGCTGCTGCCAGTATGGTCACACCGCCGATACCTGCGCCGACCCCCCACGCTGCCACTACTGTGGCGCCGGCACCTACACCACATCCTGCACCAGCCACGACCTGACACGTCGCCCAGTGTATTGTGCCACGTGCAACTGCATTGGCCACTTCACGGGCCAGGCGGCGTGCCCCAGGAACCCACGCCGTCAGACGCCTGTAGTTCACAGGCTACCTACGCAACAACCACTCTCCGCCTCGCAGACCTTCACCGTCACACACCAACATACCACGACCAACCGCCAATCTGCCGACCAACACGACGCTGCAGACAGTCAACTTCTCACCGCTGTACTCCACAACACCGCCGCACTACAGAAGATACAAGACACACTTCAGACTCTCACCGACCGGGTTGCAGCATGGGAGACAGCCCTGACTCGTGCTCTCGAGGACGTTAAGGATGTCACCCATAACCTGCAAACAACGCTACCTGCCACAGTCCATCAAGACAACAACAGCCTCCGTGACCACTTCAACAAGCAGCTGGAGAAAGTGGTCACCTACATCAACGACACACGTATTCACAAGGTCCATAAGACACTAGAAGAAATTTTACAAGGACACACATTAATACTACAGGACTTACTGAATCAAATTTTGAATCGACTGACACTCCTCAGAAATGTACTCGGTCCTCCACCCGGTCCTTCAGTACGACCCGATCCTCCCCCAAACCGCAGGTCAGTGTCAGGGCACCGCCATTACACTTGACCTGCCTAAGCCAACGACCCGACCTTAACATTACCCACAAACATTCGGTTTGCTTCGGCGGTACCGGACCAACTCCACCACTGTAAAAATTAAAAAATAAACAGAGTCACCACAGAAGTAAATTAGTTAAGTTTAAAAAAAAAAAAAAAAAAAAAAAAAAAAAAAAAAAAAAGCGTGTTAGCAGCGAGAGCCAAATAATGCATAATAGTAAAAAATCTCTGCACCTCTAATACTGCAAAGCGCATTAGATCTGGCAACATGGGTGACTCATATGCATTCTCATGCACTGATTTCCTAGTAAACAGATACGCTACCGGAGCAGATAAACAATTGAAGCCCCCTCTGCCCTTCATTCCCCTCTAGCCTTCTTGTCGTGGGCATACAGTAGAGAAAATAGGCACGGCACCTGGTCATAGGTTTCAGTAAAATAATGACAGTAAGCACAAGGCAGGACTAAACCCTTATTGGCTGATATTGAATGTTCCCAAACTGCTACAAACACCTCCTCAGAGTCCAGACTTCGCTTTTCACCAAAGTGCCCTGGGTTCGATCCCAGGCAACCGCATGTGGGATTCGTGGTGGACGAAGCGGCACTAGGGCAGGTTTCTTCCAGTTTTCCCCACCATCTCATTCCACCGGTGTTCCATCTTCATTTCATGTATCATCAGTGTCACCGCCTGCGGTGCCATAGTAGTAAAAGCGGGCGTTAAACACTACAAAAAATAGTCCAGACTTGAATCTCGAGCACTTGTGGCAAATTTTGAAGAATCGAGTCCACAAAAGCAGTGTCATGTCTAAACAAGACATTAAAGTCTTGTGGAAGAAGAATGGAATAAGATCAGCCCAGAGGAATGTAAGAACTTGGTTACTTCTATGAAGAAAAGGTGTGAGGATGTTATCAAAGCCAAGGGATACCCAACAAAGTATTAGTTTATCAATTCTGTCTTTGTTATTATACTGTTATTTCTAATGTACGAATACAAAAGTTGTACAAAAATCTGATGTGCTGCACTCACATGGTTTTCTCTACTCTTGTACTAACCATTCTTACAAACTCTTATTCCTATATCTTCTTCGTGTTAGTTGAGATAAATATTTGTACAAATTATCTTAATGCTTGAGAGGTAGAACTGGAATTTAAAAATGCAATGCCACAACCGGGATTTGAACCACAGACCTTCCGCTTACCAGGCGGCTGCTCTAACCATTGAGCTATTGTGAGAAACTGCCAGAATGGCATTGAATTCTCAAACCAGTTCGTATTTCTCCTGGTAAACCACACACGGCTTGTGTGTTTAAAAACACCAACAGTAAGTTTGTTGGCATAAATAAATAATCTTATTGCTTATTTCTTTGTAGGTGCAAGGGGAATATTAGAATGCAGTAGGCTTTGAGCGATAGTTAAATCTTTTAAGGCTTTGAGACCCTGCTCTCTGTGCACGCTTAACATATAAAAAAGTGAACAATGATGTTCCATTATTTATTTATGCCAACAAACTTACTGTTGGTGTTTTTAAACACACAAGCCGTGTGTGGGCAAAGTTTGAGAGGTAGAACTGGAACTTAAAAATTCAATACTATAACTGGGATTTGAACCACAGACCTTCCATTTACCAGGTGGCTGCTCTAACCATTGAGCTATTGTGACAAACTGCCAGAATGGCATTAAATTCTCAAACCAGTTCGTATTTCTCCTGGTAAACCACAAAGGCAGTCTCACATCAGAGACAAATTACCCCAATGGTGACTTACTATTGTAAGTACTTTATGTCCCAGGGTTAAATAACCAGGAGAAATACAAACTGGTTTGAGAATTTAATGCCATTCTGGCAGTTTGTCACAATAGCTCAATGGTTAGAGCAGCCACCTGGTAAGCGGAAGGTCTGTGGTTCAAATCCCAGTTGTGGCATTGAATTTTAAGTTCCAGTTCTACCTCTCAAATGATGTTCCATTTCACAAAAGTTTTAAGCTTTCCGAAACTGATACAAATAACAAGGAATATCTCTGAAATGGTTCACTCTACAAAAAAATTTATTTAGAAATATATTGTGTGTTTTAGTGAGATCTACATGTTTTTGTATTGTAAAATTTTGTCTATCTCTTGTGGTTTACGAATTATTCAAAAGTCATCCAGAGTAAACAGGACTACATAACCTATAGCCAGAAAATTCAAAATATACATTTCATTCGTCATACAAATGTCTTAAACATATGGCACTTTAATCAAAATCGTTTGAGCCATTTTCAAGAAAGTAAAAATTTTCAAAAAATATTCCATGTAAAAGGTGTTTAGGGTGGGTCTATTTTCTTCAAAATCTTTGTGACATATCCTTGTAAGACATTAAACTTAAATACCGACTTTGGTTTTTAAGCGACTTTTCATTTCTGAGTTATGCTGTTCACAGACTGACAGACACACACACATGGACCTTTTTATAAAAATGCTTTTTTTGCATTCAGGGGCTCTCAAAATATATATTTCCGGTGAAATCTCGATATCGAATTTTTGGGTTGAATACACTCTACTTATCAGTTGAGAAAGTAAAAATGATCATGTTTCTTTTACAACATAATTTAAATTAATTTATAACTGCATAAATTAGTATTTATTTAAATCAGAATAAAGCATTGGTTATATTGTTCAACATATACAATATATATATATATATTAATTAAAATGTATCTTCCTATAAATATTAAAGTATTTTCTTAGAAAATTGAAGTGTACAAGTAGGACTATTATATACTGTATGCATTTTCTCCTAAATTATCAGTTCCGCTGTTGTTTTTATGTGTTTTGGTAATTTAATATCCTGTTCTATGGTGTGCTGAGTTGATAGAAGTGATGGGCTATAGCTGATATATGGAACTGTTTAAATATTATGTTTCTGATGTGCTCCTTCGGTCATGTTTTAGGATTTCTTTTAGTTTGGTTGAAGTATATTTTTGGGCAATCCTCACATTTTATCTGATAAACACCATATTTTGAGTTAGTTGGTATTGTGCCCTTTAATGAGTGGTTTAGCAGGTTTCTCAGGTTAAATCTGTTGTAATGCTATGACCCTGGAACAGTTTCTAGAATTTGCTGTATGCAGTTTGTGGATTGGATCTATTGTTCAGTGTTGTGATGTTCTTAATCCGTTTTTGTTTTTCATATCTTTTTTAAAGTCTTTCAACTAAGTCTTTTTGAAACCGTTTTTTTTTTTTTTTTTTTTTTTTATTGCTACTGTCTTGATGTGTTGATGTTCCTTTTTAAATTCTTCATCTGTCAGTGGAGTGTTTATTAGTCTATGTATTAAGCTGTGGAATATGTAATGTTGATGCGGCTTTGGGTTAAGATTATTTTCTTTGATGTAGCTGTTCGTATGAGAGGGTTTTCTGTAAATGCCAAATTCTATTTTGTTGTGCCTCACGACTTTCAGGTCCAGGAATGGTAGGCAACTTTCTTTTTAAATTTCAACGGTGAATTTTATGGCTGCATTCTGTAAGTTAAGTTGTTTTAGGGCATCTTCTACCAACTTCTTTGGGATGATGGTGAACACGTCATCCACATATTGCATCAAATCTTGAATGGGTGTAGGAAGGCTTTTGTTACTCATATTTCCAAATTACTCGTGAACAAGTTTTGGAAGATGGGCTACGGTTGATTTGTATCACTTCTGGTCAACTCAGAACAACATAGAAAAGGATATTAAATTACTAAAACAGGCAAAAACAACAGCAGAACTGATAATTTGGGAGAAAATACTTATAATGAAGAATGCTCACATAGTCATGAATTTTGATATGCCACAAGCAGACGACATAATGAAGTTTATATCCAGCAACCCAGAGAGCAGCACAGTCACTACCACAACAGATCTTTCCTCCTCAATCACCAGTCGAGAAACCACTGAGAATGAAGACGGTTTTAAAAATACATCCGGATAAAAATAAGTTTAAGTGAAACTATAAGGTCTATAGATCGACTCATATACTTCTAAAACATTTGAAAAGTTCTCACTGTCTATATCACTTCAAATATATTAAGTGGAAAAACAGGAAAACACTATTTTGGTTTCACTGTTTGTTGTATGGTGGTGATGATTCATGGATAATTCATGGTATTAGTGACTTAAAGCATCTTACAGAAAGAATTAAGTTGCATGAAATAAGTTCTTCTCACAGTGGAAACTCCTTAAAATTAAGTTTGTTTGGAAAAGTTAATGTTCAAACACAAATTGATGAAGGATATGCACTATCTGTTACACCACACAATCAATCATTCTGGAAATTGAGGCAGATATTGAATAGAATTATTGATTGCCTAGAATTCTGCGGTGAACATGAAATTGCTCTAAGAGAACATAACAAAGGTAAAGAATCATTAAATATGGACATATTCTTGGATTTAGTACATGAAATTGCCAAGCTAAATAACAATTTATGTGAACATTTGAAGGAATCTAAAGTAAACAAACATACATCAGCAATAATACAAATTGAGCTACAGGAGCATTATACCAGATTTCCAAAGAAACCCTCCAGGATGAAGTAAACAAAGCAGTTTTGTGTCTGTAAAAGTGGATGAAACCAGTGGTAATGGTTCATTTTGTTCAGTGATCACAAGCAGTGGAACATTTTCATGATTTCGTACTCCATACTGAAAGATCCACACCAGGGATAGCCTAAAACATTTTATAAGCATTGGAGCTGTACGAACTAAAATGTAATCTGGTCTCTCAAATATATGATGGCAAATCTGCATAAACAGAAAGTGTGAGTTGGTGCAACGGAACATTGGTGCACTTGGCAAAGTGTTGGTTCCCCCTTCCTGTAACTTCACTCATTGCGTAACAAAAACTTGAAATTTTCAATTTGTTAGACAAAACTCTTGGCTTTATTTAATTTGTAATAAGTACTACTGATGTTAATAAATAAATTAATCAATGCATACAGTTAATCTCAAGTAATTAGAAGCTTACACAAGGAAAAGCTGATGAAGGTGGGAGGTTGGTGCTTTTGTTCAACATTCGGAAATGTGCTTACTGGTGACCAGATAGAAATCTGTTTTCAATATTAGATTAACATATGCGCAATCATTTTACTGTCCCAAGCCCTAATCTTTTAAGATTTTTCACACTACTTAGATTACAAAACCCTCATTCTGTTTTGTAGTGATTGGTTACTTCATGAAAATCCTTGATAAAATTTCCTAGTTATGAAGGTGATGTCTACAATAAGAATAGAGAAAATTGAAACTTTTCTGATCCATATGACAAGATATATGTTAAATCCACTCTGTAAACTCAAAAAAACTTACAGGAGCCACACAAGTATGCAGACTAGTGACCTATATAAACTAAACCCCGGCGCAACAGCCCATGAAGGGCCAAGGCATACTACCCAGCCACTGCATCCCCCACCTGTCCACTACAGGCATCATTGGTGGGGTGGGACGTGGTCAGTGCCCTGAGCCCTCCCGGCCAGTTATGCAGTCTTCTCGACCTGGGGCCGCTATTTCTCCATCAAGTAGCTCCTCAATTGGTTTCCCCGGGACCTAACGAGGTTGAGCGCACCCCGTGCCAGATCTCCCAGCAGGGATAAAATCTAGGTCCTCTGTCCCACAGGCAAGCATGCCACCAAATGCACTACGGAGGCGGTCTAGTGACTTTTATACTAGCATAAAACTGCATCCAGATAAACAACAACTTGACTATAGTCTGATTATTAACAGAAGATACATGACAGATATTAGCTTCTCCATGTGGAGAGCCTCTTTAACCTCAACACCCGGAACATATAAACGAGCGTTCAAGTTTACTTCACAGCAGCAAAAGCATGCAGATATAATCTACATTAGCCTGCCTTCAGAGCAAAAGTAATTTGTTCTCAATTTGCTTTACAACAAAAGTAATTTGTTTTCAATGTGAAAAAGTAATGTGTTCTGAATACAAACTCAGTGAGCCTTTGCAGTTGAATTTTGCAGTTCTTTTAAACACAAAGCTCTTAGCGCTACAACATCAGTAGTATCAGCATTTGCTTCAATAGTTGTGACAGTGAATTTTGTGTCCTTATCCTTAGTTATTCTATGTAATTGCCCAATTGGTTTTTGTTTTGTTGAGTGAAAATTAAAATGGAAAATTTGCACCCCTTTTACCTAAATTAAAGCACTTTTTTGAACCTTTTTAATCAAAATTTTGCATCTAAAATTCCTAGCTCTAGTCATCACAGATAAATGGATAAAGTAAAGGTAAATCAGCATACCTTGCATTCCTGGGTCTGCAAGCAGCCTTTAATTCTGTACCAAGAGTAGAGATATGGAATGTACTATATTAGAAGACTCAGGGGTCTCCGTCTAGGGGATATGTGAATAGCGATCACAAGGTACCCAAGCTGAGCAGAACATTACTTCCACTTACTGGTGTTTTGCTCCTCACTGTAGCTTTTCTATCTGACTTTATGACCTTACCTTGGTCATCTCTTGTTCTCTTCCGACCCCAATGCTATTAGGGTTCCCGAGGGCTAGGGAATCTTTATTTTTCCAACCTCTCCATCTCTCTAATTTCTCTATAAAATCTTAACCCTTAAGACGCTGACCTGTCATAGCATGTAATACGTCCTGTGATTGGTAATCAGAGGATATAGTCGGTGAATTTATTTTGATAATCCTCCCGGTCAGGTCGGTGAGACCCGTAAACCACGACAGGTGTGGTCCTCCAGACATTCTGGGGGTTGTGAGAGAGCGATGTGACCGCCAAAACATAAAAATATGGTGCTCTCTAAAAAGCGGTTACTATTACTGCTATTGCTCTCTTCAATATCATTAGTGAAAAATATTGGAGAGCAAGAGGATTAATGACTTCATTGTCAGAAATCCAGCATTAGCTAACAACAACAACAACAACATTGTTATTTGAACTTAAGTTCCAGATCATGAAGGATTATGTTCAAAAAGCTAAGGCTTCACTTGAAAAGTTCTGCTTCTTTACGAGAAGAAAGAAGCTTACATGTAGTAGAGTTGAATTAATGTAACTTGCAAATCCTGACAGCTGCTTTACTGACAAGTGACTCCCCACTGCGCTATGTGCAAAACATGTAGTGTTGCCAATCCATTGGTTGTTTGTCAGTCATTCTCCAGCTGAGTGCAAGAGGAGATGTAAGATGTAGCAACATACAGGCATAGCATGTGGAGGAGGTCGAAAAAGCAATTGCATGACCATGAAGGCTATTAACTGTTTCATGACAACATACCCATACACTACCGATAGGTAAACCTAAACTAGCATATGCAACCATTGAGATTCTAAGAAAAGCACACCCTGAATGCATGCCAAGCGAGCTGTAAGAATGGCCAAATTATGCTAATTCAAGCACAGGATGCCCCTTTCGGGTATAACAGCTATGGATGTGCCTTCTTATGGCATCTGGCTGAAAACTGTCCAATTATCTAACTGGAGACTCTCTTGGAGTTGCAATTTGGGATGAACCTGACTGTAGCTGATTCTCTTTACAGATTCTAGAAACAGTCACCGCACTCATTTTAAGAGCACAGGCATTCTTTTCCTAGAGATTCATTGAAGGATCATATTCTCTTCCTGTTCAAAGCATTCCCTATGAGAACATACAAATGCTCTGGCTTGGCTGTGCAATGCAACACCCCAACCAGAAATTGGGTGTTCTCTTGGGCAATGATCTTAGGTGTGCATTTACCTCCAACACTTGCTTCCATAATTGTCTTTTAATATGAGTTTTAACACAATAGGCTAACAACATACAACTGAATGCACAAGTGAGGTCGGTTTCTTGCAAACAACTAACGATAACTGACCAGAGAAGTACATGATTCACTAGTTTAACCAATGTGGCTACCTTTGTTTACATTTCCATAGCAACGGTCTTCCCCTCTTACTCTTTATTCCACTTGCTTGACATCCGTCATGTATCTTCTTTTAAAATCTAGATTGTAGATCAATGGTTCAGCCAAATGAAGGTGTACTATAGGGATATCCCAATTACTATTATTGAATGACGTAACCCACAATATAGTTCAAGCAATACAGAATAAAGCAATTAGTGTAAGAATATACAGCTATCCAAATAAGAAGCTAGCCACAAACAGGAGTGGGTGAGTGAGGTTTAACGGCCTCAAGGTCAACAAGGTCATTTGGACCTAACAAACAACAGGATTAAGGTGACCACTAAACTGCAAAGACCAATATATAATTAACCAAATAAGTGTCAGAGACCAACAAACTACAAATTAACATGGACACACAAGGCTAGTAATCTAATATCTTCAATTGAGCAATTCTTGTATATATATTTTGCGTATCTCGGAAATGGCTCTTAATGATTTGGATCAAATTTTGTATTCAGATAAGATTTTGCTTTTTAAGTTTATCTATATAGGTATCTTTCCGATTTTATGCAAAAAGAACACTTTTTAGTTCCCTCTTCCACATAGCAATTCTTGTATATATCAGAAATAGCTCTAACAATTTGGATCAAATGTATTCAGATAAGGTTTTGCATTTTAGGTTTATCTGTGTAGGCATCTTCCTGGGAGAAAAAAAAATGTGATTTGACACAAAAAAAATTTTACTGTTCACTCTTCTACAAATAATTCATACAGTTTTCTGCCTGGTTGAAATACAAATGCTATGTATTACATTCACATTATTTTCTCTACTTGCTTTTAGGCTTCACATTCACATCTCTTTCTCTACACACTTTTCTACAAACAATTCATATATTTTTCTATACGTTTAAAATATAAATGCAATGTATAACATTCACAGTTTTTTCTACTCATTTTTATTTTATGAAATAGAATAACACTTCTTTCTCCATTCCCTCTTCTACAAACAGTTCATACATTTTCTATATGTTTGGAATAGAAATGCAGCATATTACATTCACATGATTTTCTCTACTCAATTTTCTTTTACTAAACACAACCACATTTCTCTCTCTACTGTATCTTCAATAAACAATTCATATAGTTTTCTATATGATTGAAATAGAAATATGTATTACATTCACATGGCTTTGTCTATTAGCTTTTCTTCCTATGGTATTTGTTATTGTTCAACAGTGCTTTTGCATAAAGTCGTTGTGGTGTTTTTATAAAACATAAAGAAATAGCTAAACAGTAAAATTGTTACAACTTGGAAATGTGACAAAAAACAATATGGAGCAATGTAAAACAAATGTTAGCCAAGATGGACATACTGGGAAATGAAATGAATTCCAGAAAGCAGCAGATGGAAGCCAAATTGAAAAATATAAACTTCGGAACGACCACCTCTGAAATGCACCTGCCTCTGGCATGATGGACCTGAGTTTGAGTCCCCCCCTCCTCCCACTGGGAGGTCTGGCAAGGGGTGCACTCAGCCTCATTAGGGGCCAACTGAGGAGCTACTTAATAAAGAAGTACCGGCCCCAGGTTGCAAAGGCCTCATAACCGGCCAGGGAGCCTTGGTGCGCTGACCATGTCTCACCCTCCAGTACTGCACCCCATTCATGACGCCTGTAATTGGCAGGGGTGGGGGACGCAGCAGCCGGTGGCAAGCCTGGCCCATCAGGGCTGTTGCACTAGGGTTTGGTTTTTAAACTTCAGAAAGGAAAAGATGGAAGCAAAACTGAGACAGAAGCCAAATTGAAAAATATGCAATGGAGAAGAAGAAAACAGCAATGTCCAATATGATGGCAGAGCTATCAGAGACAAGCAACTGGCCAGGGTGAAGGAAGACATGTAAGAACTCAGAAAGATGAAGGCCAGAGTCAATGGCTGCACCAGAAAACTGAAGTCCATGTTGGAACAAAAATTCTTGATGAAACACAAAATATATGGATGTCTATGGGGGAGACCTATGTTCAGCAGTGGACATCTTACAGCTGAGATGATGATGCTTATGAAATGTTTATATGTATCTATATCTGTTGTATCCCGGAAATGGCTCTTATCGATTGCAATGAAAATTTTGATTTAGTTAAAAGTCTAAGGGGTGTTAGTTCTATATAATGGGGAGGGTAGCTGACTAAGTAAGTTAATGTTTTGCTTTGCAAGTGTATCTAAATATCTTCTCCAAAAAAGCATAATTTTACAAAAAAAAGAACAATGAGCAAATCTTGGTCCAACAGGTACTCTTCCAAAACGGAGGAAGAGTCGCAATGGAAGACACAATCATGCCCAATGAAAGAATCTATGACTAGTCAAATCATTTCAATATCTAGGAATCGCCCAACAGACCAAAGGAAAGATCTTTACAACTTACACAGAAGACAGAACAGCAATAAAATCCATATGACATGCGAATTAGCCTGGAAATCATAGCATAACACCTAACAAGAAAGTAGTGGGCTGTAAGTGAAAATACAAGAGCAAGATGATTAAAAACAGTAATGTGTGTCTCCAAATTCACAGCTTCTAGATTATCTATGTCCTAAATAGGGAAACCTTCCTACCAGAAGATTCAAGTCAGCCCTATCTCTCATAGCCCAACAGGATGCAGCTATCAATGCAAGAAGAGAAAGAGGTATAGGCAGAATACCACACCAGACATTATGACCAATAACACCTGAAAAGGAACCAACCTATGATTTGCACCACCTAGTAACAATATTGGCACATGGCTTCCACAACATCTGCCCAAAATAAGTGATATATGACACTACACCTACACAACTTAACCTGTCAACTGCATGTGAGTGTATCTGTGTATTATGGACTTAAATGTGAGTACAAGCTTAAAACTGTTTTAAATAACAGCAAGAAAGAAAAAACTCTTCGTGACAGTTTTATAAAGCACAACAAATAAATATTTAATTATATTTTTAATCTTAACACAGTAAAACCTGCTTTCAATGGACTCCTGTTAATCTGTATAAAACAGAAATATTTCATGGTACTGTGAATTTAGGGTTGAAAAATACACTAAATTCCCTTTATTAACGGAAACTTTCTCACACGGGCAACGGAAATCATAATAAGCCTTTTAACAGAAAATTTCTGGTTTCGGAATGTAGAGTATAGATAATTTTCAGGCACAAAACTACATCAATGAAGGTGCTTTCAATTGCAATGCCATGGAATATGTAAAATAGACAGTGATGCACAAACTGAAACAGACACAGTTGATATAGACGTCTTAATTGAAAATATGTAAAGCCGGATAGAACGGAAAGCAGAAGAAAATGAAGAGGAATATGTACCTTAGGTGGAAGAAGAGTGTACGCTAAAGACTTATCAGGATGCTCTCAGAAGTTTAAAGGAACAGCAACAATTTGCCATGTCCAAATGACTTGGATATGTTTGGTGTGATTTCTCAGGCCAAAGTGTTTGTGGAAGTTGAGGAGCTAAGCAGCAATGTGTCCAGAAAGATCTCTTTGACTACTGGAAAAAATAAATGAATTATGTATACAGCTATTTTTCGTTCATTATGTGTTGGTGTGTATTACATGTATGTATTGCAGCAGAAATATCTAAATATACACAATAGAGTAATGTATGTACATTTCTTACCTCATACTGTCCATTTATACATATTAATAGTTTAATTTTCTTAACAGCCTAGGCCTACCTTCATTAAATGTAAATTTGTCTTTCACAGAAATTTTTGAGAGTCCTGTCCGATTCTGCTGAACAGGTTTACTTGATTAGCAGGAATAAAATTTGCTTCATTTTTACCTTAATGGTATTTTAAGAATAATATTTTTAGTTAATCTCTGAGGTGTATAAACAAACTTGATTGTTTGACAACCTTTGAACACACAACATAATTGGCCATGTGCAGAGCACGGATTTTCTAGATCCAACCTACAATTGACAATGTTTGACCTTGGGACTAATAGTCATTGCAAATGCCAAGTGAATTGGTAATTGTAAACATATGAACAGAATGGGTGAGTCTGAAGGAATCATTGGGATCCATGGTAGAACAACTTCACCTTGAAATTTGCCATTTAAAGTGGTAGCTTCAAGAACATTGCCCATGATTTTTTTATGACCAACCGCGTGCCATTGCATAGATTTGGGGGATTCAAATTTCGAAGCAAAATGATTGGTGAACCAATCTTCAATCGCAAGTTATGTGGTGGCACTCCAGGTAAATCTGCATACATAGCACATGGAATGGCTGGCAATGTCTGTCTGAAATCACTGGAAAGCAGCAGTAGAGCATCACCAAAAAGCCTGGTATTATTATTGAGATCTTTCAGCATTCTATCAAGAAAAGTGATTGCTTGTGGGCAATAGTACATTCATCCCAGATAGTAATTTTGCATTTTCTAAAAATTTCAGACATGCCTGAATGCTTCTTTATGTTATACATTCCATCTGGATTTGTGTGAATATGCAATGTCAAACTGAGTGCTGAATGCACAGTCTGCCCACCATCAAGCAACATTGCTGCAATGCCTGATGAAGCTATTGCCAACACAAATGATTATGTAATCTAATGCATGCAAGTATCAATGAGATAAATGTTTTGTCAGTGCCACCTGGTGGGTCAAAAAAAGAAAAAAGAAGAGAATCGCCTTGTTGCGCTGCAAGTGACAAATTAATTTGATCATATATATTCTTTTGTTCAGCAGTGAGCAGTTGCTCATTATTAGCAACAAAAGTAGCCAAAGGTGTTGTATCAAACTGTTTTTGGAACTAAGCATCGCTCTTAATGACTTATGATGCTGATATACGACAGGGCAGTAGACGATGGCATGCCGAAATGAATGAGTGCGATATTCGAAATGAGAATACAAATCTCCTTAATCTTTGTTAACACCTCTTATATATTTGTGGCAATGCACAAGCCGTTATAGGCTATTTTCTGTGATTTAATGCAGTATCAACATTTCACTATAAAAGAAAAAAATCTGATATGTTGCACTCACAGGACTTTCTCTACTCTTGTACTAACCATTCTTACAAATTCCTATTCCTATATCTTCTTTGTGTTAGTTAAGATAAACATTTGTACAAATTATTTTATTGTTTATTTCCTTGTAGGTGCAAGCGGAATATTAGAATATAGTAGGCTTTGAGCGATAGTCAAATCTTTTAAGGCTTTGACATCCTGTTCTCTGTACATGCTTAACATATAAAAAAAGTGAACAATGATGTTTCATTTCACAAAAGTTTTAAGTTTTCCAAAACTGATACAAATGACAAGGAGTATCTCTGAAATGGTTCACTCTATAAAAAAATTTATTCAGACATAACTTGTGTGTTTTAGTGAGATCTACAGTTTTTGAAGTGTAAAATTTTGTCTATCTCTTACGGTTTACGAGTTATTCAAAAGTCATCCAGAGTAAACAGGACTACATAGGCTATAACCAGAAAATTCAAAACATACATTTCATTTGTGATACAAATGTCTTAAACATATGGCATTTTAATCAAAATCGTTAGCCATTTTCAAGAAAATCAAAATTTTCAAAAAATTTTCTACGTAATGAGTAGTTTAGGGTGGGGCTATTTTCTTCAAAATCTTCATGTCACATCCTTGAAAGACATTAAACTTAAATACCAACTTTGGTCGTTAACTGACTTTTCGTTTCTGAGTTATACTGTTCACAGACTGACAGACCACACAGACCTTTTTCTAAAAGTGTTTTTTTGGATTCAGGGGGTCTCAAAACATATATTTCTGGTGAAATCTCGAGTTTCAATTTTTGGGTGGAATACAATACTTCCCCTACTTACCAGTAGAGAAAGTAAAAAGATCAAAACATTGCTAATATCACATATTACACTTCTCTTTTGAGTTAGAAGTCGCCATTGTGAATGCACTGTAGTAGCAAGATGGACACGTTTGTTGTATAGTTACATGATTATATTACTGCATAAGAAAACGTGCTACAAAGGGTGGGAGGGTGGGTCCCAGGCTGTATCTACAATGGACAACATCACAACACCCCTAAGTAATTAATTCATTCTCTTTAATCTGAACAATTTACTTTAGCTTATATTATAAACAGTGAATCACAAGCATATTACTAACGCATACTCTCTTTACTCAAGTGATTTGTTATGATCTGTAGATCCTAATTACACTCAAGACCATGTCCAGGGGTAGTGGCTTATTATCTAGACGGGAAATGTCGCATTGTGCAGGAAAAGCGCTTAAACCTTTTTCATCTATCTCCTTTGTTTTATAATGGTTAATATCATTTGTTGTATAATGTTCAATTGTTTTTCCCCTCTAGCACAATTTACACAATATATATTTTTTAATTAGACTTTAAAATACTACTTTAATAAATAAATAATATATGAAAGTTGGTTGTGATACAATGCATGTGTTTACATCATTGGAATTTATGAAAAATCATGTAAAATACCTACCTCTATACTGCCACTGACACATTTGCAGAATGCATAAGTTTTAATTATACTTTAACACCTTACTTCAATAAATATTAATATATTACATTTGCAGATTAAGCTGATTGTTATAGATAGATAGATACTTTATTTCACTGCTTAGAGCATGGCCCGGTGGCAGCGCTGTCAATATAATATACAATTCTTTACAATATGATATACAATTCTTTACAATATAATATACAACTCCTTACAATATAATATACAATTCCTTACAACATATATACAATTCCTTTCATGCACTATGGTAACTATACAGGATTTCTTTTTAACCTCTCTTTGAAATTATTTACATTTGGAGGCAAAGTCTCCAGTAACTCTGCAGTCAAATTGTTCCAGTCATTAATTGTTCTATTGGTAAAGGAAAATTTACCTATATCAGTTTTCTGTTCCCTATTTCTTATTTTTTTAGAGTGATCATTCCTTCCCCTATATGATGGTGTCAACAACCGCTTTGTTATATCTTTCCACGCACGTTCCCCCTTATATGCTCTAAAAATTGCACATAGCCTTGCCCGTTTTCTACGTTTCTCCAATGATTCCCAGGAGGTAGCAGTGCCTGTAGGGTTTTCAAATCGCTTTCCTCTATCAACAAATTTAGCTGCTCGTTTTTGAACTCTCTCGAGTGCTTGTTTTTGATATGGATCCCAGCATGCCGCGCTATATTCTAATATTGGTCGGACTAAGGATGTGTAAGCTAAATTTCGCGATTTCCCATTGCTGCGTTTTAATATTCTCATTACAAAGTGCAATGCTTTGCAGGCTTTTCCAGTGACCGAGTTTACATGTTCCCCCCATTCCAATCTTTCATTTATTATTACACCTAGATATCTAGTGCTACTTACCCTGGGTATTCTCTTGTTATCTAATTTATACATCACATTTTCTTCTGTTCTTGTCCTTGAAAATATAATTGTTTTACATTTACTTGGATTTATCTCCATTTGATTGGATTGCGCCCAGAGTTGAATTTTGTTTAAATCTTCTTGTAAGTTATTAACGTCACCTTCGGTCTTGATATTTCTATAGATTATACAATCATCCGCAAATAGCCGAATTTGTGATGTTATCCCTTTCCATAAATCATTTACATATGCTAAGAAAAGCAACGGCCCGATCACGCTACCCTGGGGGACACCTGAGGTTACTTCGGTAGGGGACGATAGTCTATTTCCCACCCGCACTCTTTGGGTTCGTCCGCTCAAGAATTCCCGAATCCAAATAATCACTCTGTTGTCTATTTGCATATTGCAAAGTTTTTCTATAAGTGGCCCATGAGGTACAAGGTCAAACGCTTTAGTAAAGTCAATAACTATTGCATGCACTTTACCGCCTGCATCGAGTGCATCAGCTACATCCTGACAAATAGCTACTAGTTGGCTCTCACAAGAGTGTCCATTCCGAAACCCATGTTGTCCTTCAAAGAGCCAGTGTGAATTATCCCATTCTTGTCTTAAGTATTGCCCTATAAGATGCTCGACTTGTTTACTTACTACTGATGTCAAGCTAACTGGCCTATAATTTGTCGCTGTGGTTCGATCCCCTGTTTTATAAATAGGAACGACTATAGCCTGCTTCCAATCCTGCGGTATACTTCCGTTATTTACCGTTATTTCGAATAGCCTCATCATATATGGCACGATTGCCTCCCCTCCAATTTTAAGAAAGTCACCCGAAATGCCGTCCGGACCGACTGATTTATATTTCCCTAATTTAAATAATCTTTTTCAAATGTCGCTTGGTTTCACGATCATAGGGGGCCCCTCCGTTCTTTTAATACTGGCATTGCTCTTTACTTGGAACACTGAAGCGAATTGCCGAGGATATAGCATCCACGTGTATACATAATTGGAATTCATGCAAAAGCATGTAAAATGCTCACTTCAATACCGCAGTTTACACATTTGTACAATGTATATTTAATTACACTTTTAATTACTTGTTCTCAATAAGCATGCACTTTTAATGTAATATTAATGCTCGGCTGTGACAAAAGTTTCCTAGAATCTGATCACAGCATCAAACACCAGAAATTCTAAAACACGATCGCAACACTGCTTGATGGATTCAATTGTGAAGCTAAACCATTCAATGATCAACAACACAAAATAAATTAATTAACAAGAATGTGTTCTATCAGGTCATATTGTGAATCTAAACCATTCTAAAGGGCAGGAAAAGAGAGTAATGGTGCTTAAGGGCCTGTTGACAACTAGGTCATTAGGGAAGAAAAGAGAGGATGTGAGAAAGGATGAGTGAGTGGGGAAAACAGGAAGGTAGGAATTAGTTTTCCTTTAAGATAGTTCCCCACCCAAAACACCTCACCTTATTCTCATGCTGTCCTGTTAAGGGAAGGCATCGGTAAAATTTGGACAAAAATGATGAAAAATATGATTTTTCGTTTTTTGCCTTAAAATTATGTCTGTACCTTGTACTTTCAGAATCTATCATCATTTACTCCTCATCGCCATTTAAAAGGCCGCTATGCCATGATTTAAATTCCCATGTGCGGGTGGGCGTGGCTGCTGAAATGCATTCATTAACCCACTGCAGCAAAATCGTGTACAATTTTGAAGTTTAAATTGGGCGGTCTGATTCAGTTCTGGTGGATGTAAGCAGAGACATCTTGTGGGATTTTCTGCAAACATTCATGCCGGTGAAACAAACGAATGTTTGCTGTTTTAACATGCGTGTACCACGTGGTTGTATTTCTCTGAATTTTATTCAAGATTACACAGCTTGAAGAAGAGAGAAGTCATCTTTATTGTAGTGTACATTTAGATAAGTAGAGTTTAGAATAAGAATAAGTATAATATAGAATAAGATAAGGCAGGGAATACTAAATAAGTGTCTTCTTGCTGTACCTAAGTGAAAATCTAAATTCTTTATTTAGCTGTTTGTAAACACACAAGCAGCTAATTCTCTTCCCACTATTACAATTTATTCTAAAGTTGTAAAGATTGTACATTAAGTGGACCAGATTTTTATTAAATTATTATTAACTGGTATAAAAATATTGCAAAGTGGGTAAGCAAAAGCAAACAAAGAAATCTCTTGCAGCAAGAAAAAATATAATGCCTAGATGGCAAACTGGCAAATCTCAGGGGGAAACAAGCATAACTAGATTTACAGTAGATCTTGAAGAAGCACGTTCAAGTAGTAAAAAATTGCAGTGACTTCAGCTATCAGTGAATTTAAGGAGTTGTGAGGCTACTATCTATGTAAAGGAAAGAGTCACAGCTAGTAAAGTAAGTCCACTGCGCAAAAGAATTAGTATTGTTAGGGATAAGGGAGGATTAAAGCAGAGTGCACTGAGTATATTAAATACATTCAAATCAATTGAGAATATTAATCTTAATGTTGTACCTTCTTTCAGCCTGAGGCGAGGACACTTCACCAGGCATGGGCTGCATCTAAACTACCAAGGCAAGAAGGCTCTTGCAAGTCTTATTGCGGAGGATGTGAGATGTAGCACCATGTCCAACATTCCTAGATCTGTCCCTGTCATTGTAAATGCTAGACCTCGTTTTTTAGGATAAAATCAAAGAGAAGTTTACCTCAATTACAGCAAATCGCAATATTAAATAAAACCAGCTCGGATTTCTCTTCTGTTATACCACAAGTAAATTCTAAAACTCAATTATTTCATCAAAACACAAGAGGCCTAAAAATAAGATAGATGAAGTGAAGATTTCCACTCAGAGCTCTGACAGGTGCAATGTGTCAGTAATTTGTTTAACTGAGCACCACATGACAGAGGCAGAACTAAAATGTGTAAATATAGATGATTTTAAACTCTGTTCGTATTTCTGCAGGAATAACATGCATGGTGGTGGTGTAAGTACCTTTGTAAGGAAACATTTGAGGTGCAGTAACAGGGATGTCACATTGTACTGTAAAGAGCAAGACCTAGAATGCTGTGCCACCCAACTGGATATTAATAAGGAGGTTTTTATTATATTAACTATATACGGATCACCTACAGGTAATCTCAACTACTTCCTAAATAACTTGGAAAAATTAATTACAGCACTCTATAGTAGTAACATTAAGCTTATAGTTTGTGGTGATTTTAATGTAAATATGAGTAATGATGATACCACCAAGGACAAACTAACATCTTTATTATACTCGTTCAATCTAAGTTACGTAGTAGATTTCCCAACAAGAATTTTTAACAATTCGGCAACAATCATTGACAACATATTCTTAGACAAAGCAAAGATTCCACAATATGAAGTCATACCTATCATAAATGGGCTGTCAGATCATGATGCACAATTGCTCATAATTTATGACTCAATTGCTAAAGTTAAAGTTGACAAGCAAATAAATTCCTTCACTAAAATCCGAGTAATGAACGATGAACACATCAATAATTTTGTTTGAGATCTTAAAACTAAAAACTGGGAATTTGTATACTATAGTAATCCGTAAATGTAAAATGTAATACTTTTCTACGTGTTTTAATGGAGGCATACGAAGCAAACTTTCCTACCAAAAAAAGATTTATGGCTCAGAGACTAAGAACTAAAGAATGGATAACCAGTGGAATAAGGAAGTCATGCAATACTAAAAGGGAACTTTACTTACATTATCGAATCAGTATCTTATTATCAACTCGGAATGTACTATAAAGACTACTGTAGAATACTTGGTAGAGTTATAAAGGCAGCAAAGAAGAGGTATTTCTCACAAGTCATAGAAAAGTCAAAAAACAAAATCAAAACTACATGGAGTCTCATTAAAACTGAAACAGGTAGAGCCAAAAGGTCTAATGATATCCTCTCAATATTGATGGACAATGTAGAGTTAACAAATTCACACGAAATTGCAAATACATTCAATACATACTTCCTGAATGCCGTAGAAGCAAACTTATCTAAAATGGGCTACACTAAAAGTGATCAAAATATAGCAGCACTAAATTTACTAAAGAATATAAATATCAATATTCAAAATACATTCAGAATAATGCCTACAACACCCTCAGAAATTGAAAAAATTATTAAGTCTCTGAAGAATAAAACCTCACATGGGTGGGATGGAATAAGTACTAGGCTAAGAGGTAGAACTGGAACTTAAAAATTCAATGCCACAACTGGGATTTGAACCACAGACCTTCCGCTTGCCGGGCGGACGCTCACACACACGGCTTGTGTGTTTAAAAACACCAACAGTAAGTTTGTTGGCATAAATAAATAATAAGTACTAGGCTGTTAAAATGCTGCTCGAGTGAGATAAGTAAGCCACTGAGCCACATCTGTAATTGTTCCTTCTTGTCAGGAATATTTCCAGAGAAATTAAAGCCATTGTTTAAAAAGGGTGATAGACAACTGCCCTCTAATTACAGACCAATCTCACTGCTTACCTCACTGTCAAAGATTTTTGAAAAAGCAATGTATAATCGTATTATGAAACATCTTGATCAAAATAGCATACTAACATCATATCAGTTTGACTTTAGGAAGGGGTTGTCTACCAACAATGCCACATATAGACTTACCAATGAAATATTAAATGCAATGAATAACAAGAACTTCATCATAGGTATTTTCTGTGATCTGGTTAAGGCCTTTGATAGTATTAATCATGAGCTGATGCTGGAGAAATTACACTTTTATGGCCTGGATAACATCTCGATTACTTGGTTTAGGTCCTATTTAACAAATAGAACACAAAAAACTATTGTCAACAATAAAGAATCAGATCCAGGTATAATTAAACTCGGAGTTCCGCAGGGCTCAATATTGGGTCCATTGCTCTTTCTTGTTTTCATAAATGATTTACCTTTTAATCTCAATGAACATTCCAAAATAATACTTTTTGCAGATGACACTAGTGTACTCATATCTCAGAAGTCATCAGAAGAACTCTTAAACATAACTGCAACTGCATTTAGGGAGTTGAACATTTGGTTCGAAGCCAACAAATTACTTCTAAATTATGACAAAACATCATACATTCAATTTAGAACTAAGAATAAAATTATTCCAGAGTTGAATATTACTTATCACAGCTTGACCATAAACAAAGTAGATTGTACAAAGTTTCTAGGGCTAGAAATAGATGAACAAATGAGCTGGAAGGAGCATATACTCAATTTATGTCCTAAACTCAGCTCAGCTTGTTTTGCCTTAAGGTCCATGTATGACTTGCTACATCAAAATGCTCTGAGAGCATTATACTTTGCTTACTTCCATTCCATCATGAGCTACGGTATTATTTTCTGGGGTAATTCGGCACAAAGTGGGAGGATCTTCGTCCTACAGAAGAGAGCACTGTGAATTTTAAGTGGTGCTGGAGTCCGTCATTCATGCAGACCCTTGTTTAAGAAGATGGGTATTCTAACACTCACAAGTCAATACATTTTTTAACTTATGTGTTATGTGGTTGATAACTACAATACCTTTAAATTCAATTCTCTTGTACATAGCCACAGCACTAGACACAGAAATGACTTACACAGGCCATGTAACTCCATGTACATTTACCAGAAAGGTCCCTGCTACTCCACCATACAAATATATAATGGTCTTCCTTTAGCTTTAAAATTACTGTGTAACCCAAGAGACTGTTTAAGATTTAAAAGGGAATTGAGAAAGTTTTTGCTAGCACATTCTATTTACAGCATAAAGGAATACTATACTATAAGTTCTTTCAACCACTAGTTTAACCCTATTAAAATGATTGTGTTTAGGTGTTGGAAAAAAAAATTTGTATGAAATTGCATGGTTGTATGACGTGTTCTATATCCTTGGGCCTGGCTCATTCTAGAATCCAAAGAACAACATGTAATACAATACATACGCTCGTACAGGATTACCATTTACACTATTAACATTTTAAGTAATACAGCTTTTTGAAAACACAGGTTACTACCGTGAGTCTATGGTACACCATAATCAGCCATTAGCTTTACCTAATATGACATACGATAATAATCCCTCCTTTTTGTATCCTTTATATTGTGTATGGCATTATGAACTTTTACATGAGACTTCCATAAGTGTAAGAAACACTTAATAGTTGATGACAGTGTTTCTGATACAAGTTCAAACACTGTATTAATAAGGAACGCTTTTAAATCATTAGAACGCAAATCGCCAGTTATTTGTTTTCATATTTCTTGAATGAATTCATACTGTCCTACACTTGTTGGCAGTCTTATTTACAAGGCCTATTGTGCGCATTTTCTAAAACTAGTTAACATATAACTACCCAAATTAGATTTTATACAGTTGTAAAACAATCTGAACCTGGATGTCAACCCATGCAAGACAAAGTATTATATTATCGCAAGCTATTAAAACAAAGAGCTATGGTTAAAACAGAAACATGACATAAAACAAACATAACCTCCAACATAAAATGTGAACACAATAGCACGCATTTCATCACCATATTTCTAATATTTTTTGCTACATGTGAAAAGAAAAGATAAAATGCAGATAAACTCACTAAAAATTCCACCTATTATATGGAATATCTGCTTAGTTTGTTTCAACTGTCATTCAGCCCGGTGTACACAGCACTGTACACAATCACCACAGAACATGTAACGATCACCACATAACTTCTGTGAATCACAGACCCAAGGCAACCACAGAACACATAGCAAAGCAACTGGAATAGACCGGGGCGACCGGGGCACAAAGTGACACAACACAATCCAACATCAACCATAGAGTATTTTAACGCTAGAGAGCTAAATGGGAGGCGCAGAACAATCCACGGTAAGATGACCGCAAATTGAGACATTCTAAATCGAGCGACTAGTGAGTAGAGGAGCAATATTATGAGTTGGAGATAAGTAATGAGAAACTTAATCTAGGAAAACTTGAAACATGTCAGCTGTGGAAAATTTTGTAATATTACTAAGATAACGGAAGCTTTTAGTTTCTAATTTGTTCTTATTTTAGAATCTTGTTGCTTCAGTATTAATAGCTCAATGTTTCCTTGTTTAAGGAGGAACTTTATTGTGACAAAACAAAAAAAATATATTAAAACCTTTTTAATAGTTGCTTCCAAGATTTACTGCTTCACGTGCTCCACTTTTTTCAGCACAAAAACTTAGGCACTAAGGAAAGAAAGCACTAATTCAGAAAATAAGAACACTAATCCAACAACAACATGCAAATTTGGTACGTCCTCTCACCTTACAATTTTTAATATATTATTTTAATGTGCAATACAAACTCAAGCTCTGACAGGTACAATGTGTCAGTAATTTGTTTAACTGAGCACTACATGACAGAGGCAGAACTAAAATGCGTAAATATAGATAATTGTAAACTCTGTTCGTATTTCGGCTGGAATAGCATGCATGGTGGTGGTGTAGGTACCTTTGTAAGGAAACATTTGAGGTGCAGTAACAGGGATGTCACGTTGCACTGTAAATAGCAAGATATATAATAGAATGCTGTGCCACCCGATTAGATACCAATAAGGAGGTTTACATTGTATTAACTATATACAGATCACCAACAGGTAATCTCAACTACTTCCTAAATAACTTGGAAAAATTAATTACATCACTCTATAGTAATAACATTAAGCTCATAGTTTGTGGTGATTTTAATGTAAATATGAATAATGATGATACCACCAAGGACAAACTAACATTTTTATTTTACTCGTTGTCACAAACATTCGTTCTCAAATTTCGACACTCTCCAGCGTCCAAACAACATACTCGGTGTATGTTGTCGATATTTTTTTTTGGGGGGGGGGGACACCCAGAATAAATAAATAAATAAATAAATAAATAAATAAATAAATAAATAAATAAATAAATAAATAAATGAATGAATGAATGAATGAATGAATGAATGAATGAATGAATGAATGAATGAATGAATGAATGAATCAATGAATAAATAAATAAATAAATAAATAAATAAATAAATAAATAAATAAATAAATAAATAAATAAATAAATAAATAACTAAATAAGTAAGTAAACAAGTAAACAAGTAAACAAGTAAACAAGTAAACAAGTAAACAAGTAAACAAGTAAACAAATAAACAAATAAACAAATAAACAAGCGAGTAGGTGAGTCAGTAAATGAGTGAGTGAGTAAGTATATATATAGAATATGCATTCATATATATGAATGCATCCAATATGTATTATATGCATATATGTGTGCATCATACGAAGAAAACATTTACGTATACATGCATACATCACCAAAAGTGGAACAAATTACTTTAGAAATAGATTAAGAGGTTCATTTTGCAACAGAAGTATAGAAGATTCTGCAAAGCATCTGTACAACCCCCTACCTTACAGAATCAAGTGTTTGGAAGATAATAAAGAAACTAAAAGAAACAAAGTCATGTTTGATGGACAATATGTTTTACGTACTATACTATACCTTCATTCCTTGTAAATATTCACCCACATTAATCATCATGAAAGTACCTTGTAATGTTTTTGCAAATGGCGAATACACTAAACTGAACAAACTGTAACAGCCTTAATGGTGAAAAGGTTTATAAACAAGATGAACATCTCAGTTTGTGATTTTGACATTTGGATCACTGTTGCTAATCGCAGTCCAATTTTCCGCTATTTAGATTGCAACTAGTGATAAGTGCCTTATTCCTCACCAAGGCTGCAGTTGGGCCGATACCCTATGGACTCCGTACCAGAGTTATAGAACTGTCTGAAGTGAGTACTAGAAGCTCTAAAACAAGTCATGCGCGTTGCTCTTACAAGATTATAGGTGTTTACTATATAGTTTGCATAAAATCAGTTTTACTGATCAGAAAATGACCTTATACTATCTAATGGAGGGGAGACGATCATATTAAAGAAATATTTGTTTTTACCCTCGCTGTAGTAAAATCGATAGAAAAATAATGAGGTAGTTTTACCCACTTGAATTATTGTTCAGTGCTTGGATAAACCAAGTTAACTGAAAAATATTGTGTCGTAGAATATTTAAAACAATGTCTCGCACATTTGTCAAACAACTTTTTAAACCTATCATCAGATTTTCGCAGAAAATTATGTGACCTATACCATTAATCTTAAAAAAAAATCAAAGAACACCCACCTACCCAAAAGCTGATCTAACTGGACCTTCTCTTTCTGAATTTGATCCAATGCCATAATGTGGAAGTTTCTGGCTCTTAACTGGGATGCAATCACAAAAGGAATCTCCCGTCGTAAAAGAAAAGTGAGTGCAGCACAACATTCCTTTGAGTAAGGCTGGTAAAATTTACAGTTTGTTGAGTACCTGTAATTTTAATTTTCCAACCAAAACCATATTTCTCAGTTCTAAACATGGCACACTTTGTATTAGATATATGCATGCGCTGCCGATAGCCGTGACAAATATTATAATGGCTTGGATTTGGCCTATTCCCTTGCCCCTCCATATGTGCTAGAGTCCACAATGCAGCCCAACAGTGCCAACATCGAGATCGCATGGGTTCATAGAACAGTAATATAAAAGAGTTGCAAACTAGTTGTCGCTTCCTTCATCTTCTATGGTTTTTTGTTTTTAGGTAAGACACTTCATTGCCCCTTGAAGAATAGTCAACTTTAAATATTATGTATTTCTCCTATTTTTAGGCAAATCCAAATGAAATGTTTTAGCTGTTTTTCGCTAGATCCCATTGCGAGCAGAGCTCAGGGACATTGAACATGTCATATAATGTGGAACATTCATGAGTAGTAATACATCCACCACCAACAACACTAGTCAACTTTTTGTTGCATTGCTATCAACAGTTGTTGTTACCTAATCTAAGGGCGCTGAATACAAATCTGAGATCGGTTTTGCCTGAAAGCTCCAGTGTTTTTTTTATCTCCAAACGTCAGTATTCCGTGGTTTTATAATTGAAACCATAATATTGGTGGATAAATATTTTATTGAAGTCTCTTTAACTTAGCTGGTTAATTTAACGACGTCTAAATCTCTTCAATGGTACAAATTAAAACATATGCCATCATAAAGAAGGTTACAGTTAGATATAAGTGACTCATTATTGGCACATTCTATTGAGGTAGAAATCTGCGCTTCAAATTCTGCCGTTTATGGACTGCTTCAGGGAGATCTCGTTTAATACTCCAGAAATACTCTGCCATCACATGCTTTTCCCATCTCCCTCGATAGCACGCTTCCATAATCTTGATGTTGTGATGAACCGTTCGCCTTGCTCGTCACTGACGTCTCCTAAGTTCTCAGGGAATTTATCAAGATAATTGTATAAGTTTGACACCCATATGACATCCCCTGTTATGAAATGCTGACAACATATTAGCTATGGGACTTTCATTGTTAGCAGCCTTTTTATTAGCGAGAAAGTTTTCCATTATATCTACGAATAACGCCCATGCACCCCTTCCCTTGCTGTTCATCTTTGTGATAAAGTCACGTACAAGTGTCTGAATCTGGGGTTCATTAAAAACTCATGCCTTGATCTTCTCAAGGGACAAAGCTGAAAGAGCAGGGACTATACCGTCTGTATCTAATGCTTTAACAAACTGTTTAATCAAACCGAGTTTAACGTGGAGTGGAAGGAAAATAATGTTTTCTCGGTTGACAATTGGATGATTGACAGTATTTGGCATACCAGCTTACAGAGTCTCACGTATGTGTCACTCCTGGTTCCAGTGCCTATCTCGTGCTCGACTGTCCCACATGCAAATAAAGCATGGACACTTCGTAAAACCTCTGTTGGCCTAGTAGAAAATCAACCATTTTGAGGTCCACGCAAATTGTCCAGTTGTGCTCATGATACTTTAGTAGATTGATGCCATTATGATTCTCTCTTAAACACACAGAATGACCAACTAGAACAGGTACATAGACATTGCCATTATGTAGTAGAACAAACTTCAGACTGCGTTTTGAACTGTCTACAAATAAACGTCTATCACATGGACTGTAAAATGCAGGGCCGTAGCCAGAGGGGGGCCCCAGGACGGCCAACATCCATACTGGAACAAAGTTTGCCCGCAATGAGAGACTCCCCGTTTTCCTTTCCCGTTAGAAGTATTTGGATAATAAATTAATAACTCTAATAACTATGCATTGAAGACTATATTAATAGTAACAATGCTGTAGAAGTTATCTATTGTCTTATTCCAGCGTACTGAATTTCTAAACCTCTTGGCACTCAAAGGCCATTCAGCAAGCCGCCAAAACGCAGTCGAACATGTATGCATGGATTAATCCTCGGTCTTTGGAAATCATCTGCTTGCCCACGTGTAGTCGCCCTCCCCACCTTTCTCAGTAATTAATTCGAATTTTGAAGAATCAAATTTTTCAGCTTAATCTTCCACGGAAATTTTTTCAGACATGGCTTGTAATGTTGTATAACATGGTAACACAATATATCGTTATAAGTAAATAAAATGTTTTATGTGTCAAAGTTTCATCACTTAACGATGGGTAATCGTCACTTTTTCTAAAAAAAAAAAAGTAAGTATGAATGACACATTTTCACCCAATTAAGAGTTAACTTGAGAGCAATAATGAGTCATAAACGTTTAATTACGCTTTAATAAAGAAGCACATCTCCATCTCCCCAAGTTAAAATTTTGATGGCAAGGTCTTGTTAAAAGGATATGTAATTTAAATACTCAAAAATTTTAATGTGAAGTGAATAGAAAAATATGCATTTATAAGAACGAATAATTTGTACAAGAATGCTAGAGAAGGTTATGTGATAGCAATATATGTGCTTTGTAAAGTTATTTTATCCCCCCCCCCCATAAAAGCTGGAGCCCCACCTAAAGTTCAGTCCTGGCTACGGGTCTGGTACAATGTAATCTCTAATTCCTGGAGCGGACCTGAGACATGGCAATAAACAAACTTATTTTCCTATGTAAAGTGCAGAAGAACCACTTCTTCCTGCCTTCGGTAATGTGACACTTTGCAGTATCTTTCAGTACGCACTTTTCTTGCAATCTGGAGGCTAACACTCCAGCTGCAAGTTCGGAGAGAGACAAATCACGCATAAGATCATTCAACTCACACCAGTTAAACTGATGGAAAGTTAAGGACTGTGGGGGATCAGAAGGCTACACGTCAAAATCACTCTCATCAATTTTCTCCGGAATTTGATCACAATCAGTATCTTCACACAGAGGAAAGCCTTTAAAAATAGGAATTGCTAGCTCATCAGAGTGCATAGTAGGTCTGATTGCATAGGGAATATTAGGATATATTTTATGTCTGTTTTCTTACCAATTCCCTTTGTACTGATGAGACAAAAGCAACAGTCACTTGTTTGATCCATTGGTTCTCGCCAGAACATGGGAATTCCGAAAGGTAAACTTTTACGCTTTCCTTTCGTCCAGTCATACATTTCCTCACAGTTATAGCACATTGTATGTAGGGCCCATGTTTTGTATTGGAGGCCAAGAATAAGTACAAAATACGCTTTATAAGCTTGCCTCACAAAGGATGTTACATTGCGTCTTTAAATTAGAATGTAGGATCCACAAATGTAAGAGAAATTGTCCGGAGTACTCATACAATGGCTTCTCTTTGTAGACATGATGAAATGTTATTCAATGTGAAACAAAAGAAACACAAACCTATACATAAACCGATTTCAGATGTGAAATAAGCAGACCAAAGACACCAAGAATACAGTAAAAAAATCTAATGCAACAAAGGCTTCGAAAAAAATTTGTTACCAGTGTAATGCTCTTTCTTTCGTTTATCTTACATTATGTAAGACGGGAAAATCAAATTTGTAAGCCACCACGCTTTCAAGAGAAAGCTTCATAACATTTATTACAATAGTGTATGGCCTACTGATCCCAAGGTGGCGGGTTCAAGTGAGTATGCTTAAAAACGACAGTTCCATGTCAGTAGATTTACTGGCGTGTAAAAGAACTCAAGGTAACTAGAGAAAGAGAACTCCTTCGGGACGAAATTCCGGCACACTGGCGGCGCTGATGTAATCCTGACAATTGAAAGCGTTGTTAAACAAATTAAAAAAATAATAAAAATCGCCACGTGTAATTTGCAGTGAATATTTACATACCAGTTGACTCCATAGGGAGTAGTATATAAGAATTACTTTAATTTTTTCTTAAATATTTTATGTTTAATAGGATTGCTTAATATTTTTAGGAGAGGTACCCACAACTATACCACATCCCCCCAAGAAACATGTTACCCTTCCTCCAGTTTTTACTGCAATCTCATTTCCAATTATTTAGTTCTTTGTTTATATAGCTGGAATGCTTCGTAAAGGGGCTTTCTTAATTAGTATATAAATTGTGGTAATAACACTGCATAATAAGTGCTTCAATAAATGACTAAGAAGCTAAAAACATTAAAATATTGTGATGTCGGGTTAGGCGCACAACAAGGGACGGACGAGGCCGGACTGTTTCACGCGGCGTGCCGGCAAAGACGTGCAAGAACGGGCTGCCTCGCGGGACTCCTGACTGTTAACAATCGCGGCGGCAGGAACAAGGGGGTGACGAAAACGTTCGCGAGACTTCTAGCCGAGTTATTTCTGATACGTGTATGCGTAGAAATCGAGAAAGGTTCATGGGACGTCCTCCCCAGTATATAAGGAGGCCAGAGGAGTGAATTTTTTTCCGCGCTCTGGTTTAGGCCCTACACTTCGCTTCGAACCTTTGAGTTAGTAAGAGCTCTTCTCCAACATGGGAAGACACCAGAAGAAGCAATCACCGGCTGCCGATGAAGCAACCAGTTCAGAAGCTGAAATGGCAACTGTCAACACCAGTGGTGTATATGGTGTGTTATGAAAACTATCATCGAAGCCCATATCTAAAGTAAACTAGAAATTAATAAGTAGCATTAATAATAAATGCAATACTAGCCCATTTCCCTCGTTCAGAATTAGTGCGTAGGATGGAATATGTCTCATTCTCTACCGTGGAACAGAGGGTAGAGTAGCACTTCGGATACTTGCTACTACAGCCTTCACTGCGATGCGGGAAAAGATTAGTGAGGAGCCACAATGAAGGAATAAGCACGCCAAGGCTTTGGAATCCCTTGTCTCTATACTCACGCGAATGTCTCCGAAATGTGCTCTATGAACACATAGCAATAGTACGTGGAATTCAAAGCAAGAAAGAATGTGCGATTGTCACGATACTCAACTGCTGCATTAATATAGTTTATTTCACAGTGCACAGTGTACCAAGGCAGTTGCTAGTGTTAATGCTTGGAAATGTACAATGTGTGGTTAAGCAATTAGTGAAACGACCATACTTATAATTTAAATAGGAGAATAAGTTATTATCGGTGCCAAACAAGAAAGGCATTGACAGTTGGCGGTGAAAGAGAGGCGACGTTGCCGCTTATCGCGCCACGTGGAGAGCGCGTGAGCATTATGTGTATGAAGACGGTTGGATTGTGTTTGGAATGTAGAACAGGTATAATTTATATTCGTATTCGAAAGCAATAGTAAAATAGTTCATCTATACATGCAAAGGATGGAACATGGAAGTATTGTATCACTGTGAAGATTAATGTTAACAAAAGAAACATAGGCACCTGTGAAATATTGTAATGGGAAATGCCACTGATATCCGAATCGCTTGCATTATTGCTGTTGTTGCTGGAATTACCCGCGGGAATGACAAACTGTTCTATCCTTGCTTCTAAGACTCCATTTTCCTATGCTGCAGTTATTACGCTCTTTGTACGGTAACCACTTGTTCACATTTTTCAGCCTTTTATTGGTGTAGCTTTATTACGGACAACACAGTGAAATCTTTGTTTCGCACAACGTAACCCTTTACTTCCGCCCAAATTAATTAAATCGGAGTGCACCAGGAAAGGGCGATACCAAACAACTTTGCGACCATATTCTTCAGCAATATCACAACTGCATAATTCTTTAATTGGGATATGTACCTTACCAAACACAATTTTATTCGCTTCCCGAGTACGTAAAGTTTTTCGTTTGACTACGCTGTCTTTGTCAATATTTTTGGACATACATAATTATTTATTAAAAGAGTGAGACAGTTGTAAATACTCACAACAAACGCAAATACACACGTAAATACAAGGCAAATAACCACAATAATTAAAATGATGCAAACGAACTTGTCAGCACACACGCAGTCTATGATACAAACATTGCAAGCTGCAGCTGGAGGGAGACATTCTATATATTGCAGGGAAAACAATATAAGATGCACAGTTTGTTACTGCTAGATTGCAGGTCAGGCGCATGTAATCACGTGTTAATATCGACAACACTGGTTTAGCGTTTAGAGTTCTATGGAACTATCTTAGCTCTAATTGGTTGCTCTTTTCGTTGCCATGACGCACCCATCCCCTCCTGTTCATTTAGACCCTTCCACCACGTGGGTAGCAACTGTCAACCCCCTTCTTATTTGGCGCTGAATATGGTGATAGTATAACAGGGAAGGCCTATTCCAGGCAGTGTGAACAGATGCAAAATAATTAATATAAATACTTACAAAAGGTAAACATAAACGATTATAAGTATGTATGGCTGACTGGTTCATGCTAATTAAATAAGCTTTATTGCTGGCCATGTTTGTTGTTTGCAACCGCGTTTGCCCTGGAATATGAGTTATGCAAATTTAGCGTGTTTAATCCCAGCTTTGGATAAACATAAGAGATCAACAACGCATATACAATCTTTTACAGCTTCAAAAACTTTCGACACTCAATGGACAGACCTCTCATTGAACCATCGGGGAAAACGTTAACCGTTTGCACAATGGAAAGATGAGAGAAAATGGAAATCTATTGAATAGATCCATTGAGGCAATTCTTATACTTTCCCAATCTGTGAATGTTACTAATCAAACCAGAAATTGTTTGTTTCTCTTAATTGTTTACCCCCTTTTTTCTCACATTCCACTTCAAATTACAGAAAGAACATGGCAATTTATTATATTTTCATATAGTGTAGTACAAACTGTAATGTATACTGTACTCATACATTTTATCTGTCTTTGATCTACCTAGTTAGATAATGCTAATAAAAACCGAGTATGTTTACGCTAAATATATAAATGAAGAAAAACCTAAGTTAAAAAAAATAAACACAAGCATATACGCAAAAACATATAGCGCGGGCCTACTACACCCCACACGACCAACGGTGTTCTACTAAGGCTCGCGCCTAACGGAAGGTGATTTAAGGGTCCGTCGACAGCCAGGTCATTTGGGCCCGTTTGGAATGGCTAAAATATAGTTGTGGTTCCTCAAAATGAATATAATAAAAAATTTGTTGAATTTTTCTGAAAAGGATATAATTCCCAATTATAAAAGATCTGGCATTTATCAATTTAGCTGTTTGGATTGTGGCAGGGTATTGTAAAGCCAAACATTGTTTGGAAAACAATGAATGAACATTTGAGAAATATTAAATATAACGAGATAGATAAATTAGCTGTGGCAGATCATTTTTGAAGATTTAATCATGAAATAAATCCAGAGGTTAAGTTATTAAAACAATTAAATTGACCCATATATTTAATGATTTAATCCTTATTGAAAAATAAAGACTGCGTAATGAATTTTCAAATACTGCCAATAGATTTTTTGTTTTCAGTGGGTGGCAACACACAGAAATATTAATTAATTCAGTGTTCGTTGTCGTAGTAACCAGTATGAACTAATGTGGCACTGATGATGCAATAAATATTATGTGAAACTAGTTTGCTTTTAATTTCAAGAACTTGCAGCAACTACTAGATAAGCGAAACTTGTCTCTAAGATATTTGTTAGGTTTGTAGAGTCAAATGGGCATGTTTATATATGTATATGCTTCAAAATATCTTACATACAATAGCACTCAAAAGTACTTTGGAAATTTTATGTTGTAAGTTGTGTGCAAGCAGTCACAAGGAGTGATGCATTTAACTGTGTCACTCCATCAAGAGCTTCATGTTGCTGTGGTTACCTAACTAGTAAAAAGCAAGTTGATACACTATCAGTATAAGTATATATTTCTTTAGCTTAAAAGTATTATGTAATTTGCATTGGTGGTATGGTATACATTACTTATTCTTATTTAGGCATTACGACTGTTTATTTGTACAGATAACTATGTAAAAACATGCTAAAACAAAAAGAATGCTTAGTTGATGTGAGATAAGTTGTTTTACAAGCTTTGAAGAATGGAAAGTCGCAGTATAGCATTGCTGGAGACTTTGGCATATCACAACTAGTATGTGGAGTTGATGGCAAAAACAGGAAGAAAAGGTAGCCAATAAGCCAAGGTCAGGTTGTCCTCGCAAAACAAGGAAGGAGGATTGAATTATTTGTAAGCAGTCAGCTTCTGTTTCAATAAAATCAACAAATTAGGGATGATCTGAAGCAGCATCTTGGATTGAATCTACATGTCTACTGTAAAATGTTGCCAAGTAGCTAGTGACTAAATGGTAGATGACCATCACATAAACCATTCATAAGTTTCAAAAAATAGGAAGGCCAGAGTTGTGTTTGCAAAGAACTATAGATTGGTATAAGGTTTCATGGGGTGATGAAAGTAAATTTATTTTCTTTTGATGGTGTGCAGTATATACATCGGCCAAAAAACCAAAGGGACAATAAAATGTAGCAGGCACAGTGGTGACAGCATCACAGTGTGGGGATGTTTTTCTATGTGTAGTTGGTCTTCTAGTCCAAACAGAAGGCAAAATGAATTGTTTCCTGTACCATGATATTTTAGAAATATGGGAGAAAAAACATACCTGTCATTGAATTTTTCAGCAGGACAATGATTCAAAACACACCTCTGTCCATTTAAAAAATCAACTTTCAGATTGGCCAAGCCAGAACTTGGATCTAAATTCAATAGAGCACCTCTGGAATGTACTGGATCAATGTATTCATTGTAGAAACTACTCAAAGGTCACCTTGCTGCTACCTTATTTGATCAATGGTCAAATTCCCACTTAACCTATAACACATGCTCGTGGCTTCAATGCAAAATAGATGTGCAGCTGTGATCGAAGTTCATGGGTATGCAATTATGATTTGTTCTTCAAATTCCAAAATAAGTCTGTTGCATTTTTATATACTTTAACCTACAAATTCCTTTTGAGCCAGAAGAATTGTTCTTTATATTTGTAAGATATCTTTGTTTAAACTAAATGTACTTGTGTACTAAATTGATTATAATTACACACTTTTCAATTATCTACTGGCATTGTTTTCTATTACACTTACCTTTATGTACTGTATGTAATGCTTTCTACAAAATACTTTTGAGCACTACTGTAAAATATGCATACTTGACCAGAATGAGGGTGCATATGAAATTCTGCTATAGTACTTATTCTTGGTTTTATTAACACTCTAACTTCACTTGTAACAATGAAAAAATAACATCTTAATTTAATAATTTGTACCTTATACATCCCTCCATTATAATTAGGAACAAGGATGTCCACTTTGCATCTGCTGCTAAAGTGCAGCAACATTTTCAATGTTTCAACTATATCTGATCTATAACTGATTTGCACCATGTAATTATTAACAAAATAAGTAAAACCCTTAAAAAGGATACTTCTATTCACTAGAATGAATTCCTGCCTTGCAAAGTTGTTTTTCATTCCAGGTTAAAAGACAGGTAAGACACTTCTAGATATTGACACATAGCTGCATTCTGAACATTAAAGCACAAAATAAAGCACAAAACTTATTCACTAAGTCACTCAGTCACATGCAGAATATAATTAATCAATAGTTATGAGTTCTCATTTTAACACAAGGGATTTTGGAGATTTCCATGTGAATACCAGAATCATGGGCGTCGCGAAGGGGGGTCCAAGGCCTCCCCTTGGAAAATAACAAATGTAATGTGCAATCAATTACTGTCAGACTATTGCTTTAATTTTGAGGTAAAGTACACTTTTTATTTAGCATAAATTAACATAAGGAAAAATTGAAGCTATTAACAGTGAAGCAACAAGATTCTAAAGTAAGAACAAATTAGAAACTAAAAACTTCACTTATCTTATGGCTTTGAGAATGAGCTGGACACAGCTTGAAACCCAGGGTCAGCAAATAATACTAAGATAAGTGTTTTTAGTTTCTAATTTGTTCTTACTTTAGAATAAATTAACATGCTTATCCATAACAAATACTATAACTCAATTTTTACAGTTTTTGGCAACAGAATAATGAATTGCAAACTTCCAACATGCGGCCTCCCTGAAAAAAAGTCTGCCGATGCTCATGACCAGAATGCACATTGGGTACACTTAAAATTTTCTTGCTTTCAGGTAATACACATAAATTGACAATGATGAACAAGAAACTGAAAGAATTATAATGGAGAGAACATATGAAATATGTGTATCACCATGTGAAGGATCACATTAGCAGGAGGGCTTGCTGGAGCCTGGAAATGGGAGAAAGTGCAGTTTCAACAGTTTCCTATTTATGATGAAAGCATGTTGTACTCTCATTGTACATTGTAATTTTGAAAGTACCATGGCCTGTAACAACTGTTAAGAGTTCTCTCCAGTTTGGTAAAAACAAAATTGGAGCATCACCCAGAAGATACACATGCTTCTGACCACTATCTTAATTCTTCTAACAGTAGCCATACATCAAAATGGTAATAACTTCACCTTACCCTAACGCACAAAATGTATTTTTCTTTGTTATCATATTGACTGATATTGTGAATAAAAACCATTTAACACTGACACTGTTTGCTTTGTATTCTCCTCCTCGTTTTTGATTTACTGTGGACGAGTCTTAATAACGCCATGATTTTTCAAATTGCTACAAATAAAGTATCTTCATGATTTAATTCAAGAACTTGTATAAGCAAATAATCTAGCGACTTGTGCTAAGTTTTCATTCAAATTGTATCATCATATAATGAGTATTATATTCAAAAAACATTTTACAGAAGAGACCAAAAATGAATTGCAGCTCAAGTATGGGAGTTAAACTTAAAAGTTACAAAACTAACTTATATGTAATCCAAATTGAATTGTGTAACAAACTAAACATTTTTTTCAATATTCAAACCTTTCAAATTGGAGATTTGTATTGGATTTAATCCAGATTGTTATCATCACCAACAGATTTGTAAGTATAAAAGTGATGATTTCAAACTGAAAACTTTTATGTGATGGTGATCATTATTTATCATCATTATTTATTATTATTATTATTATTATTATTATTATTATTATTATTATTATTATTATTATTATTATTATTATTATTATTATTATTATTATTATCATCATAATATAAACACACAAATTCAAACTCATTAATGTTGTTCCAATAGCATTTTTACCATATGAAAAAAGTGTTTTTTTAAAAAATCTGTTTACTTGAAATAAACAAAAACAACAGATTTGCTTAGTAAACAAAGACATTTTGAAGAAATTACTATTGACAACAATAATAATGATGATGATGATGATGATGATGATGATCCCAAGAGATCATCTATCACGTATATGGGTACCATTTTGTGGTTTACTCTGCATTTTCCATCTTTTAGGTGCTTCCTAAATAGGACTTGGTTCATTTCACTAATTCCTTCACAATTTTTAAAAGAAATTAATCACTGACTTTAAGTCATGCACATTCCGATCAGTGCTGTGAATGTGATGAGAGCCAACTGATCTCTAAATTGCATTGTATTCTTTAGATATCAGTTTTTTCTTCACAATTCAACAACTGTGTCTGCTGGAAATAAGAATTGCCCTCTCACAGGGAAGAAGAATGCTGTTTAACATTTATTAACTTTTGGAACATATTTTGGTAGGTTCCAACATTTCTGGCTTGACTCTGAAAATGAGCACAGAAATCAAAATGCACTGAGGAGGAGCTAGCAATGTCTGTTAGGATGCACACTCATGAATTTCAACCCACTACTACTCTCAGTCAAGTGGTGGCTCTGATGCAAATAAAGCGTTGCGTGCTGTGCTGCTAAAATGGATAAAATTGAGTATCACACAGTGATAAAGTTCCTGGCAAAAGAAGGGCTTGCACCAGCTGAAATCAAATACTGCATGGATGGTGGGTATGATGATGCTTCCCTTTCATAATCCATAATGAAGGAAAGGTCTAACAGTTTTGCGTGGGCAGAGAAAGTATCACTGATGATCTACGTATTGGTTGACCTGGTGAGGTGGTGACTGAGGAAACCATCGCTATTGTTGAATGTCAAGTGCTGAATAACAGATGGCTGAAACTAAAGGCAAACTCAGCAAGGTTGGGGCTATCTAAAACAACCGTTTTCAGGATCATTCATGATCATTTGCACATGAAAATGGTTAATGCAATCCAAACATCTTTCTGCAGTTCAGAAGGAGCAGCACCTAACTTGCTGCACCAGATTTTTGGAGCTTGGCCATGGCAACCAGAAAAAAGCACTGGAATCCATTGTTATAGGGGATGAAACAATGTTTCTTTATTATGATCCTCTGAACAAAAGAGAATCTCTTGAAAGGTATAAACCAGTGAAGCTCTACCAAAGAAGGCGAAAGTTACTCAATCTACAAAGAAGGTCATGGCGACAATCTTCTGGCATTCAAAGGCATAGAGTTGTCAATCCACAGATGTGAAGAGTGTATTGAAGTACAGGGTGATTATGATGAAAAATAGGATCAGTTTCGTTTAATTAAGTAAAAATTGAAGCTATTAACAGTGAAGCAACAAGATTCTAAAATAAGAACAAATTAGAAACTAAAAACTTCACTTATCTTAGTATGTTGATATCCTTTTTTTTATTTTCCTGACCCAGGGGTTTCAAGCTATATCCAGCTCATTCTCAAAGAATGAGAATGAGAATGAGCTGGATATAGCTTGAAACCCCTGGGTCAGGAAAATAAAAAAAAGGATATCAACATACTAAGATAAGTGAAGTTTTTAGTTTCTAATTTGTTCTTATTTTAGAATCAGTTTCGTTTGTATAACTTTAGTAGTTGGGCTGGAAACTTTTGGAACATCCTCATATTTTAGGGCTCAAGGTGCTCTTTCCAGAAGGTAATATGCGTAAATATGAATGCCATGCTTGTTTTGGTACCCACACACATCTGCAAAAGGCAAGGAAAATGGATGTAGACATAATACTGTTAGCAGCAATTGTTAACATGAATATAATATGGCTTACAACACCTTTTTGCATGCCAATAACACAGGGACAAAATACAATTTCACGCAGAGTTCACAGCATGAAAGAACACTCTAAAAAGCCTGCAAATTTATGTAAAACTTGATTCTGTTTGGGAAAGGACATAATACAGCTTGCAACGATACTCCTCATATGATATGATCTGTGGTTATCTGTGGATCTCATCACTGTGGTTACCTTGCATTTGCAAGGTGTCCCATGATGTCCGTTAAACACCTAAACTATATTTTTCTGCTGATATTTATAGTCAATAAGAAAACATATTCATGGGTGGTATTACAAACAGTTCTCTCATCAGCATATTTATGAAAATATAATCAGCAGCTAAACGAACACAAATTATAAAACTGTGTTAAAACTAAAAAGTATGAGCTACCTAAATTAATCTCTGTTAATATAATCTTAAACATTTGGCATAATTATGCAACTTTTGGTAGCTAATGTGAAAGACAAAGATTCCAGAAATTGAGACAATGCAATTGGTAAATATTGGTAAATAGTGATAGCTTCAGTGCTATCCAAAAATGATACTTCATCTGAGAAAGACCATTGAAACAAACAGTAGTACAATTCTATTTACAACAAAAAAGAATATTGCTTGCTTGCCAAAGCCAACATAAATAGGCCTGCCAGCTGTCAAATTTACTTAGAATTTTCTGACTGTGATTATAAAAAATATCTGTTAAGGTATGAAGAGCAGTTGAAAGTTATACAAATATTAAAACACACTTCCTAAAATTTTTTGCAGAGCATATTTTTTCCTTTTATGGCAATAGTATAAAAGAATATATATGTACAGAAATACAAATATTCAAAGTCACCTATACAAAAATCTCTAAGTTCTGTACATTTAGTCTGAAACTGTAACTGAGAAACATGACATCACTTCGATGCACTGTAGCATCTGTAGCAGTTGTTAATACTGCTTCATATATATACATTGTTCACATTTGTAAAAGCCCTTTGAACATGCTATTCCAGTTTCTCCCCATGAACAAAGTCTAATAAATGATCCAAGTCCACCTTCTTAAGCAGATCCTTTGGAACTTCTGTCCGTGGTCGCTTACTCTCCAGCTGCAGGAAAGAAAGAAAAGAATATAAGAAGACAATTTTCAACAGTATATTCAAAAGACTGAGCATTTCACTTAGAAAAAAAATCTGTGGTGTGACAGCTCAGACAACCAACATAAATGCCAACCTCATGCCCATGGCAGAAGCACACAATCATTCAACCAATATGGAGAAATGTGGTTAGTACCATGCTTTCCCCACTTGGAATGTTGGTGTCTATAAAATTACAACAATTAGGTTCAAAAATGTGTTTTTCCTTAATACTTTCTTTACTCTTAACACATGGTAGGCAGATGAAGTATTGTGCACTGTCTAAAAATTTCATAGTAAGATTTTACTCAGACCTTCTGAGCCCAAACAAGGCATTTTTAGAAAATGAGAGTCTTAAACAACTCAGATAACATTGTGGGCAAATATTGGGATACAAGGAGAAAGACACTTCATAGTTAATTACAATTAATTTGAAACCAACCAAACAACCATTAATGGTAAACTTCATTAAGTAAAGCAGAGAAATTAAAAATAGGAAACTGTTACTAATTGGTAACTATACATGGTTTAGATATTTATAAACCATGCTTACTTTAATTAGTAGATGTAAGTAATGCTAGTAATGGGAAACAAACACACAAATGCATACATTTCTGTATAAGTTAGTGACCAACACTTCATTCACCTTTCTTAAAGGGGAACGAAACACAAAAATTATGTTGCCCCTAAATGAAAGATATGCTCTGTAAAATGCAGTGGTTAAGATTACTTCTACATGCCATTGTACTGTTATTGCTGCATAAGCTAAATAACATTTGCATCACACATCATCAGTGCACATCACTCATTGAAGGGAACTTAGGATTATAAGGCAGTCACTGCCACAGGTGCACAATGTGTTTTAATAATTGTTCCTGGTGGAGTTAAAAGTTTAAGAAAGGGTATTTTGATGTGTGTTTGGTGATGGTGTTACTCCGTCACTTAATGTTATGTTGTACAAACAACATTAATATTGTCAAAAATAAAGTGTAGTGTAATGCTGAAACAGTAAACCACATGGAAACTCATTTTCATAATAGAGACAAATCTCCCAAAAGGTACGACATGTGGGTAGAATTATGCAAAATAAAAACAATTACACCTGATCATGAGAGAAAAACAAACTTGGATTCATTAAATAGTAGTGATAACTATATGTGGTTGGGAGCGGATGGTCATTATGAATATCCATTTTCAGCCAAATATTTAGAATTATTCCATTATGGATTTAAACTCCTGCAAAATTACTAATTTTGAACTTGTTCAAAGTGAGTTGGTGAAAGGCAAGAACTAGGATTTTTCTGGGTGAAAGACAGGAGTTATCTATAAAAAATTCAATATGCAGAAGTTGAACATCAACAAATTTGACATATGGCATCTAAAATAATAATAAAAAAATACCCAGAGCTGATGGCATGAAAACTCAGTGTAAATAACCTTTAATGGTGAGCTACACAAAACTGTAACGAGAATGGTATAACCTTAATTGAAAAACTCACATAAAAAATTAATAAAAATGGCTAGATAATTTTGAATGAAAATCTTGTAAACATGATAAATTACCAGATGAAGATGAAATAAATAAATTGTCTTATAGGGTAATCAGATGCATAGTAACAGTCTGAAGAAAATTGTTTTGAATAGTACCTTTGTAATAGATTGGGCTGGTATTCAACATTTATATACCTACACATAATGCAATTACGTAATTATCAGTCTTCATCTTGGATTCACTCCAAAAAGAATTCAGTTCTTTATATAATGAGCTTTGATCCACGATGGCAGTGCTAGATCACAATTTCAATGTAAATAAAAAATTTAATAAAATCTAATGAACATCACCTGCTGATGAGTGAAAGTAGAAACAAAAATTTTAAAAAATGTGAGTGAGTGTTGTTTAACCTCTTGAGCGATGGCCATTTAAAACGTCCGCGAGCCGAGAAATGCTACCCAATATCCAGCGCAGGGCATTTAAAGTGTGTTGTATACACACAGCTGTATTTTGTGTAAATATTAAGTTATTTTAATGAAACAAAAACTGCTATAAAACTCGTTATATGCAGCATAAATGTACGTCATCAGCAAAGTTGAGTTGTATTTACAAAACGTTGAAATGGCACAATTTTGTTTCACTGTGGTGAAAAGTCAACTTTGCTCTGTCGAACGCATCTAATATAAGTTCTCGGAAAGAAACAGTAAAGAAACACTCATTGTATGTGTGGCTTATGCGTCAGCATACTGTGTAATAATGCACTACTGTAGGCGTGGTCTCTTGAGTCATCAGAATAGAGCAACATTGCAACTTTTGCTTACGCGAGTTTCGTAACTTAGTAGAGTCCATGTCTTTCTTTGTTGAAATACATACGTATACGAGGTAGAACTGGAACTTAAAAATTCAATGCCACAACTGGGATTTGAACCACAGACCTTCCAGTTCTACCTCTTAAACTTTGCCCACACACGGCTTGTGTGTTTAAAAACACCAACAGTAAGTTTGTTGGCATAAATAAATAATAATTACATACGTATACTTTCCTGCTTGTAGCTGAAGGGAGAAGTGGTATAAAAAGGTGTTTTTGCACCAACTGGATATAACCATATACAATTGTTTGGTGATTTGGACAGCTCTCTAAACCCACAAAGCACAATGACCGACCTTGACTTCCGACTATAAATAGCTCGCAGCCTAATTGAACAATACCACGTTGCGGGTTGAAAATCCAAAACCCCTGCACCCCTCAGACTTCAAGGAAAACATTATCCTAAAAGGATACCACCAACACCAAAGAAGTCCCGCCCATCTCGAAAGTGTTTCGTGTGCCGCAAGAAGGAAATTCGCGAATGTGGAAATGTACCTACCCTTATGTGTTTATCCCTGTTTTGAGGTAAATCACTGCAGAAAGAACATATTAAGGTAAGCCAATAAAGTATATAGACTTTCTTCCTTTCATAGAAGTTTGAAAACAGTGTTGTAATTAATTTAATTTAAATTGTCCGGTTGATAATGGAGGAAAGTTAACCTTCGAAACGCGTCCCGGAAAAATATGTTGTAAGTGTTGTTCAGTGTTATTAATTAACTCACCTTTTAAATTAAATTATATAGACTTAACTAAAATGTTTCATAAAGGGAAAATTAAAATAAGTTGAGTTGGATAAGGGATAAATAGGGGTTAAATGCACAAATGCACAGGACGTGTATACACGCCCATATCGCTCATCCGTCATTTTAAATGGACGTGATTTCACGTCCATATCCCTCGAGAGGTTAAGGGCCCGTCGATAACTTGGTCATTTGGGCCCCAAGTCAGAAGGTAAAAGTAGTACTGGCTCACAAGTTTAAAAGTTCAAGGATAAAATGGAAGCTTAAAAAGATGAAAGTTAAAAAGTGTAAAGCATTAAAAATGAAAGCTAAATATTTAAACATAAAAACGTGAGATTTAAAACAATTAAAATGAAAAATGCTGAAATGGTAAAATAAAGATAATGCTAAAACGCATCATCACCAAAGACTAAAATATCTGAAAGCTAAAACAAGTTAAACTTGCTGCACGAACCCTGTCTGCAACGAACCTTAGTGCATTATCCACAGCAATAAACAAATCTTAGTATTACTTGGGACATTTAGCAATGCGCATGGATTGTTGGCACTGTTATTGTGTTTACATATGCACCCTGTACACTAGTTAGGCACAGCATGCATAGTTCTCTCTGTGAAGCAGTTAACATGATTTAAATATCCCTGATATCTTGTGACGTGGCGACAAGTATTTCACGTTACAAAAGTGTTTTGCGAGACAACAGACGATGTTTTGCAGTTGAAAATTTGTGGAAGGTGTTGGTTGTGAACTGTAATTTAGCATTTAATACTAGCGCGGGACTACTTCTGCTTCAACCTCTAAGGAATAAGGTAATTTTATTTATTATTTATACTAACTCGTCTACTGCAAAGGGACATTAATTGTTTTAATTAAATAGTGCATATTTCTTGGCATATTTCCAAGCTTTAAAGAGCATATTTGCATGCATATTTCAGTGTTTTTTAGGGAGGCTTTAAGTTAAATAAAACTAATATTCCTTCAAAGTTATAAATAAAGAAGTTTATCTTTAAGTAATGAACTTCCGAGCCCTACTTATAGCCATTTAACTGATGTCTTGTGTAGAGGAGAAATCCATGTTTTTTGGGAGTGTCCTATAGTAATACCAAATTAAGGCATATGAACAGCAAAATATATGTGAAAAAAGACAATCATCCAAAAATATGGCTTTAAGATGCTAATAATTATTTAACCAACTTACAGATGCTTGTGTTTCATCAGAAGAAGCTTTTCTCTTCTTTGGAGGTAGGGTGTGACTCTGCCCATGATGGTCCCTGGAAAAAGAAATAACCACTTGAGTTGTAAATTGTATGCAATGATGTTACCAAAATCTACTATGAATGCAAACATTTACACAAGCTTGTATTAATTTCAAACTTACTACATTAAAGCTATGGCTACACTAAAGCTATACTGAGTTTGCCTCATGCTAGGAAAGTTAAAGTAATTATTAAAACGTATTAACAAATTATTTAAAATTACTTTATAGTTACATACTTAGGTTGGAATTAATACTGAATATTGCATTAGTTTATTTGTTTACAAGTATATGTACATGATCTACCTTAGAAAGATATGGATAGATACATGGTGTTTAGCAAAATTTGAAAAACAAACTCAAGGTGATTTCCAGGTTTTTCAAGGTGAAAAAATTCCTTTTCAAGGAGACATGCAAGCTTATAAACAATAATGAGCAAGTATTAAACATGGCAAATGAAAGTAACCTAAGATAAATTGTATATGTACATGGACTTAAAATTTAGAAAGTAACCCTAGAACATATTTTCTTATGACATCATTGTTTACTATACCCCTATTTATATACATTGCTAAATGATAAGAGGGTGCACTACGATGTAGGATATTTTTGAATTTGAAGTCACACGTTTTTGTTATGAGAAATCAGTAGTTCTGGAAAATACTAAAAATATAAGGATTATGCCAATTATTAAAAGGTTTTATCAGAACAAAACATGGGATGTGACCCTTATTATGAACAATATGCTTTCTAAGGAACACTTATTTTTTTTATCTATAAGATATGACCTACACAACTTTTCCTTTTTCACCACGTTATGTATGAGAGATGCCGATTTAAACATTGGTAAAATATTAATTTTATCTCGTACTATTAAATCTGATGTACTCCACGGACACTTTACTAACACTTATCTATTATTAATAAGATATAAACTGCATATCTTCACTGAGGTATGTAATATATTAAGATGACACTTTATATGCATCCATCACCTTCTGCTTCCCAGTCGAGAGTGCAGGCTAAGATGCTCACTTGGCTATAGCATCCTGACACTTCAGAAATGTAACGGCTCAAAAAGCTCAAAATTCAAACTCCACTATTTCCTTTATTTCTCTCTCGGTACGTATTTATTTAATTTATTATTATTATTATTATTATTATTATTATTATTATTATTATTATTATTATTATTATTTACTTACCATTTTCAATTGGCTGCAATTGTTATTTTTATTAATAATTGTTTTCTTCACTTTAGTATAAATTGTGTCTTGTGAAGAAGTATGACTGGCTGAATCAAGTGGTAATCTTTAGACAGTGTAGCTTGGTTCTCCCTCTCCCAGTACCCCACCCTGCGAGCTGTCTCTGACGTTCAGTCTTGGCTTGGCAGCAGTTAGAAATAGAGCTTCCAATCGCTTCTCCCGCCAGGTGTGAATTATACTTTGTGATGCTTTTTTTTTTTGTGTGCAAAAAGCCTGCAGTGGACATTCATTCTCAACTGTGTGAAGTGTATTGAGAGCAGTGTATGAGCATAAAAACATGTGCAAATGGTGCAGAGAACTCAAAGATGGACGTACAGACGTTCATGACTACCAGGATTCTGGACGGCCATTGGTTTCGGACGAAAATGAAAGAAGCAATGTTGAAACATCGAAAGGTGATGGTTCGGGAGATGATCCCTGATATCAGCAAGGCCTACATTCACAACATTTTGACAGATCATTTAGGGTATACCAAAGTGGGTCCGAGAATGCTTACAAAGTACCACAAGAAAATGTGTTAAAGTGGATCGCAAACTTCTTCAGGCCTACGACCAATCTCGTCAACAAATTTGGATGGGATACTGTCAGACCCTCGTTACAGCCCAGACCTAGCCACAAGTGACTACCATCGCTTCCCTAACTTGAAGAAACACCTGCGTGGGACGCATTTTAGAACCAGAGAGGAACTGAAAGAAACTGTCTTAAGCTATTTTCGCCGCACAGTGGGAGAGTTCTACAAGGCAGGCATACAAAAGATGGTACACCACATGCAAAAATGCATTGATCAGAATGGTGATTATGTCTGAAAATAGAAAAAGTCTAAGCTTTCCAAAAATGCATTATTCAATGTCAATAAATATGTTTTTCATTGTGAAAAAGAATTAGAAGCCTTATTTTATGGACAACCCTTGTATATTCATATGTGTGCAGTGCTATTACATACCCACAGATTCACTATAATAAGCAGGTTTTCTGTGTGTTATAAAAGTTAAAAACATTTTTGTCTGGATAGAAATAATGCTTATCAATTCATGTATCAATATTGTTTACTATGCTTGATTCACCTGCATATAATTTGGCAAAATGGCTCACACAGAAGTTCACAACACTACCAAAGTTCAGCAGTTTAAGCCTGGCGTATTCTCAGGACCTAGTTAGGAAAATAGAGCACTTAGAATTAAATCCAGAAGGCAAACTAATGTCTTTTGATGTCACAGCCCTCTTCCCTAGTATCCCATCAGATGAACTCTTTATGCCAACTGTAGCGTTATTTCCGACTACACCCCTTAGAGAAGAGATCAATATGTATGAAATATTAATTTATTATTTATTTTCAACTATCAAAATTAGAAATATCCACAATTTTAGCATGATTTGTCGTTAACTAATTTATCTGAAAGGTAACTGAATTTATGTAACCATATTTTAATGTTCACGAATTATTATCTATAAATGTTGTTGTTGTTAGCTAATGCTGGATTTCTGACAATGAAGTCATTAATCCTCTTGCTCTCCAATATTTTGCACTGATGGATGGGGCACTAGAAGTGACCGGGCATATTTGAAGGTGGTCTCGATCCATTTCCTCTTGCAGATCACATAGAGGACAGAGTGGTGAATAATATATCCCAATTCAATTTCATTTTATCTATAAATAACAACATAGATATGCAGAGAATTTTGCAAAATTTAGTAGAGAATACATATTTAGGTTGAAACTAAGAACCAATGAGAGCATAGCATTTTATACAGGATGAATCAGAAGACACAAGCATCATATTAGCAGACGAAATGTGACATATGTTATCACATGGTGTATATATATATAGAGTTTCAGAGATGTTAGAAGCATTTCGGTGGTAGTAGTTGCCAGAGAAACATGTAATAGGCACTTTAATGGTATCAGGTGCCAGAACAATGCATAAGTACTCAGATGGGAATAGGTATTGTTTACATATTAAGTGTAATATGATTATCTGCCAAAACATTTGAACAGAATTGGGATATATTCTTCACCACTCTGTCCTCTATGTGATCTGCAAGAGGAAATGGACCAAGACCACCTTCAAATATGCCTGGTCACTTCTAGCACCCCATCCATCAGTAAAAAATATTGGAGAGCAAAAGGATTAATGACTTCACTGTCAGAAATCAAGCATTAGCCAACAAAGCTCATTAAGTGATTATAAAGTAAAATAGTGCATGAAAGAAAGCATTATCGTCAGTAGAGAACAAGTTATAGTAAGTATAAAGATAATTTTGTAGAGATAGACTTGGCAGAATTCTCTACAAAACCTAATGTGTTATTTTCTTGAAATGTGCAAGCATTATTTTCAAGTGTGAACCTTAAACCCTGTAGCAGTTTTTATGAAGGGTTCTTCAATGATGTAGTGATGTATACTCTGTTCATCAGGAGATTAGAGGAGACGTAAACAAAGCCACGTGCGTTTTGACCACAGCGTGCCCTCTTGACGCTTTCGCCGTATAATAAATAGTCCCTTGAAGAAATACTGTTACTAAGGTCTGAAATCTCACTTAATGTTTGGTAAAGCATGAACTAAGTGTACTAAGCATAGTTACAGCGTAAGAATACGCAGATAAGTGAATCTGTAACCAGCCTAATTCATTCTGTGCGCGCATTATTCAGTATGAAAGTAACATGGCGGAGCACATGAGTTGTGAAACATAAGTGCAGCAAACCGTTGTGAAGTGGTGAAAAGACAACAATATTGAACGTGTTTAACAATTTCTGCGGAAATATCCCGAACTTACCATCGAAGATGTGATGAAATTAACATCCGAGTTTACCAGTGTGTCAGTTGCAAGTATTTACAGCATACGCAAAGAAAAATTGTCAGTTGGTGAAGATTCCGGCAAAAAGCGACCACGTGCCAGATAAATGGTGGATGTAGTTTGCCATTAATTTGTGAGATCTGCAATCCGTCGAAAAATTCACCAGTTCTTTGTTAACAATGAACCCCCACGTTAAACAAAGTGCTGTTGGCAGTTAACTCTGATCCCGATCTCCCAGATTTAAAACGAACTTCCCTCCACAAGCTGCTTCTGGATATTGGTTTCAAGATTGTGAGCAGGAAATGAAAAAGTGTTATTGTGGACAGAGATGACGTAAGTAGCAGTTAATTTCCATGTGCTGCATGTTATTTGGATCAAGTAAATATATGCTTTTAGTAGTGTAAAATGCATATTACACCTACGCATAGCGGTAGATAACTGCGTTCCGTCATTGTGAATGCACGTGGCCGCGGAGTGATACAAAACCGGTGCTTTGTTTACAACTCCTCTAATCTCTTGATGAACAAAGTACAGTAATGAGTCTCATCTCCATGTGTTATGGGTACAAGTGAACAAATAAGGGTGAAGTATTATTTTTTTTCCAATAAATATTCAAATTTTCTGCTATTTCAACTTTATTGGCATTAACTTGTAACACTGGAACACATTATCTACACTCTTTTATAAGAAGTAATACTTTTAGGTTCCAAAGCTATTGTGTTCAGGAACTTTGTGGTTTCGTACGAGTTAAATCCTGACTTCTTTCTTTCGTAAATATTTTGGGATATTTAAAATATTTGCACGTACTGAATATTTACATGCAGTATTCAGCCACACATCCTTCGACAACATAATCCGATGTTGTTGCTGACAAAATCTCTTATTCCGCAGTATGAATAGACAATGATCTTTAGAAACGCATATATCACTGTAATTATTCATTACCTCTCTATAGGGGTAACTGTTTGTTTCCCTAGTTACGGGAATAGCAACTGTGGTTGATTGGCTATTCATCAATTCAATTGTGATGTGTCGATCATATGGTCATGATCAACCACAAACATATTTCCTTTCGACTTGCAATAAGTTCAGGACATGAATTAAGAAATACAATTTTGATAATTACATTGCGTATACACTATTTACACATGTTATGTCTAAACAACTTGGCACATTCAATACTGGCATTAAGTGTTTCTTAATCCAACAATTACCCATAAATCCTGGAGGAACTATACTTTCCAGATCAGTGCAAATAGTGGCATATGCTGATGATGTGACAATTCTCACAAGGAATATAAAAGCTCTTGAGGGAAGTTATGAAGCATTTGAAAAGAAAGCACAGGACCTAGGATTGGTAGTGAATGTTAGTAGAACCAAATATATGAAGATGGGAAATGATGGGGGTGTATGAAGAAGAGAACTTACAGTTAAATTACATGAGAAGGAATATCAAAGAGTTAAAACATTTAAATACTTGGGATCTATAATAACAGTAGATAATAAAACGCCAGTGGAAATTCAGGAAAGGTTAGGAAGTGGTAACATGTTTTTAGACCTTGCAGAACATGCTTAAATCAAGGAACGTTTGTGTGAATACTAAAATTAAATTATATACAACTGCACTGAGACCAATAATAATGGATCAGAAAGTTGGGTGTTGACAACCAGAGAAGAATAGTGGTTATTACGGTGGGAAAGAAAGATTTTGAGAAAGATATTTGGAGCGATAAGGGACTTAGACAGATGGAGAATGCAGACTTTGGAGTTACAGTGCCTATTTGGACAACCAGATATAGTAGTGAAAATTAAACAAGGAGGAGTAAGGTGGATTGGCCATGTGCAGAGAATGCCGGAAACTAGTGTAGTTAAGAAGATATTCATAGGAAAGCTTGATGGAAGAAGAAGAGGAAGACCCAGTAAAAGATGGGTAGACGATGTGGAAGATGACTTGAGAAAGTTGGGGGTCAAAGGCTGAAGAAAAGCAGAGGACCAAGTAGAAAGGTGGTTAAGGAGGCCAAGGGCCTACATGGCATGTAGCGCTGACTATCATCGTCGTCATCGTCGTCGTCGTCGTCGTCGTCGTCATCATCATCATCAAGCTTTTCTCCGATGAATATCAACATACAATTTCTGCCACATATATGCCCCATAATCATGTTACATTTGTATGATTAGTGCTTCAATTTTGTTACTATTCCCAAGACAAAGGTAACATGGCTATTGTTCCTCTTCTATTTGTATGCATACATTACTATTTCACAAATTTTTAGCTTACAAGTCCAAATCTTATTCCTTTGTAATGTGTTTTGAATATTTTATGCATATTTTAAAAATGTATATTTTCTTTAAATGATTTTAACTTCGTCTTCCCATGCCTACCTAGCATCTTGTCTGCACTGTTGTGTAATTCATACATATGATTCCCATATTGATGGTTGATTATGTATGGTCCTTCATACATCTTGTAGTTCCGTTTGATCTATGCCTTCGAAATACATTGTTAGTGCTTAACTACTGATCAGAGTGAGTGTTAAGCATTGTGTTGTGCCTCACACCTACTTTCACCATTGATGTCAGTTGTGTTAGGTGCCTCATTTTGAGTGGTACCTAAAGCATTGGGAGCTTCCTGGGTGTTCTTATTGCTTTGGTTTCTCACATACTGCTTACAAAAGTTTATGTGGTTTATTTGGTGGTTGTCTCTACTATGCCTGTCATTGTGGAATTCCCTTGTCCTATCACTGTAGTATGTCTCCCTTTTGGGTATTGCCCCTCTGTATCTTTCCCTAGTATCTTGGGTCCGCATTTTATACTCATTATCTTGGGGACGGCATGACACTTTCCTCTCTTGGCCCAATCTATATGTCACCTTCTCCTGGTGTTCCTCTTGCATGGGGGTTGGCATGTTCCAGTACTTCTCACTTTCGGAAGTGTATGTTGTTGTTTCTGTTCCTGTTTTCTTGGAGTTTTTGATTCTGGGTCTCAAATGCGGTTAGTAACTCTATCACATCTCCAAAATCTACAGGTATGGCTGCTAATCCTGTACACATTGTGTTTGGGAAATGTCTGGTTATGCTGGTGATTCATTTTGTATCAGACATGCACGGCTCTATCAGTTTTCCCCTGTTTGCTACTTTGATGAAGTAATCCACCATGGACAACCCTCTACTATAACCATGACCAGTTCTATTCTTGCCTGATTCTGTTTGGTGGGTTCCCAGTCTTGCGACGGAAATAAATTCCTAAATGAAAAGTACATTTCATGTCCTGCAAGCATTAATCTCAAATTCCAAGCCTTATTTTTTAGACTTTTCCTGACGATCTTCATCCTTAGTTCGCTTGGAATCTTTTTTATGTTGAGATACTCTGCGATTTTCCTTATAAAAAGTTTAGGATCATCCCCTTTGTCCTCATCGAACGTTGGACATGTGATCTTGTTTAATAAATTGTTTGCATAACATGTGTGTTGTGTTACGTGCGTGTGTGTGTAAGGGTTTGCTACATATTTCATCATTTTCATTTATATTAATACAATTTAAATCCACATCATTTTGACCAATGTCTGTGCCATTATTCTGTGTTTACGATTCAATTACAACTTTATCTCTTTCTTGTATGTGTTTTGTTTCTGTCACTATGTTTTGGCTTATTGACTTTAATTCATTTACTTTAATCTGGGTAAATTTCATTTCTTCAATTACTTCCTGTTTTAATTGCACCACATACATGCATGTTCATTTCTGCTACAATTTCTCTTATGCTAGCATTATGCATTTTTTATCGTAACACTTTCTCATTCTTGACTTATCACTTTTTCACTTTCTCACTTTGTTTAATTTTATAGTCATTTTATTCTGACCTCAAATTTTCTATTTCCCCCAACTAGTTCTATTCTCACATTCTTTACTGAATTTCCTACATTAGTTTTACATACTACCATTTCATCTTTACATTTATTTATCTCTTCCTCTAATAAGATTTTATTTTCCTTCTCCTCGATCTCCATACTACTAATTTTTGTTCCTATTCTATTTTACTTTCTACGGTACTCTTAGTCTCGCTATTTTCCCTAAGGATGTTGTTAGATCATTTCCCAATGCTATCCTATTCCTATTACATTCTTTCCTACATTGTTCTATTTCTTTTTTCAGTCCTTTTCTATTTCTACTCCACCCTGCTCAATTTCTGTTTTTTAGATCATTTTTGGCTTTCACCACTTCTACTCTACCTTAGCAGTAAATGTAACCGCTTTTTAGAGAGCACCATATTTTTATATTTTGGCGGTCACATCGCTCTCTCACAACCCCCAGAATGTCTGGAGGAGCACACCTGTTTTTGGTTTACGGGTCTCACCAACCTGACCGGGAGAATTATCAAAATAAATTCACCAACCATATCCTTTGATTACCAATCAGAGGACGCATTACATGCCATGACAGGTCAGCATGTTAAGGGTTAAGGTTTTATAGAGAAATTAGAGAAATGGAGAGGTTGGAAAAAAAATCTGGATGTGTTACAGTCACATGACTTTCTCTACTCTTGTACTAACCATTCTTAGAAACTCTTATTCCTATATCTTCTTCGTGTTAGTTAAGATAAACATTTGTACAAATTATCATATTGCTTAAGAGGTAGAACTGGAACTTAAAAATTCAATGCCACAACTGGGATTTGAACCACAGACCTTCCGCTTGCCGGGCGGATGCTCTAACCACTGAGCTATTGTGACAAACTGCCAGAATGGCACTAAATTCTCAAGCCAGTTCGTATTTTCCTGGTAAACCACAAAGGCAGTCTCACATCAGAGACAATTACCCCAATGGTGACTTACTATTGCAAGCACTTTATATCCCAGGATTAAATAACCTTCACATGGTAATTATTATTTATTTATGCCAACAAACTTACTGTTGGTGTTTTTAAACACACAAGCCGTGTGTGGGCAAAGTTTAAGAGGTAGAACTGGAACTTAAAAATTCAATGCCACAACTGGGATTTGAACCACAGACCTTCCGCTTGCCGGGCGGATGCTCTAACCACTGAGCTATTGTGACAAACTGCCAGAATGGCACTAAATTCTCAAGCCAGTTCGTATTTTCCTGGTAAACCACAAAGGCAGTCTCACATCAGAGACAATTACCCCAATGGTGACTTACTATTGCAAGCACTTTATATCCCAGGATTAAATAACCTTCACATGGTAATTATTATTTATTTATGCCAACAAACTTACTGTTGGTGTTTTTAAACACACAAGCCATGTGTTCTACCTCTTAAACTTTGCCCACACACGGCTTGTGTGTTTAAAAACACCAACAGTAAGTTTGTTGGCATAAATAAATAATAATTATCATATTGCTTATTTGCTTGTAGGTGCAAGGAGAATGTTGGAATACAGTAGGCTTTGTGCAACTGTCAAGTGTTTTAAAGCTTTGAGATTATGTTGTCTTTGCACACTTAACATAAAAAAATGAACAACGATGATCCAAGTTTTCTGAAACTCACACACATAACAAGGAATATCTCCGAAATGGTTCACCCTACAAGAAAATTTATTGAGACATAAATTGTGTATTTTAGCAAGATCTACATTTTTTGTATAGTATGATTTGGTCTATTTCTAACGGTTTACCAGTTATGCAAAAGTCGTCCAGAGTAAATACGACTACAGGGGCTATAGCCAGAAAATTCAAGATATACATTTCATTTGTCATCAAAATATCTCAAACATATGACATTTTAATCAAAATTGTTAGTCATTTTCAAGAAAATCGAAATTTTTGAAAAATCTTCCATGTAAAGGGCAGTTTAGGGTGGGACTATTTTCTTCAAAATTTTCGTGTCGAATCCTTGAAAGACATTAAACTTAAATACCAACTTTGGTTTTTAACCGACTTTTCGTTTTTGAGTTATGCTGTCCACAGACTGACACACAGACACACACACACACAGACCTTTTTCTAAAAATGCTTTTTTTGGATTCAGGGGACCTCAAAACATATATTTCTGGTGAAATCTCGGCATCGAATTTTTGGGTGGAATACAACACTTCCCCTACTTACTAGTAGAGAAAGTAATAAAGACTCCCTAGCCCTCAGGAACCCTAATAGCATCGGGGTTGGAAGAGAACAAGAGATGACCAAGGTAAGGTCAGATAGAAAAGTTACAGTGAGGAGCAAAACACCAGTAAGTGGAAGTAATGTTCTGCTCAGCTTTGGTACCTTGTGGTTGCCATTCACATATCCCCTAGACGGAGACCCCTGAGAAAATGAGGATGTAAAGTATGATTACTGATTAGGCTGCAAATGGGTTTCTTTAGAGGCAATTGAAGGTGAACATGAGAAACTAAATGCTGTATGTCTGCAAAGGAGTAAAATCCATTAACATTCCTCTCGAATATTTACATGGTGAGAAAGAGAGAAATGCACTGTCTTAACTTCTTTTTCATCTTGGGAGACTTTGGACGGATGACTTAAATCCCCATCCTCTTAAAACCCCTCTGATGCCTGACAACCTCAACGTACTTCATACAGGAGGTGCGATAACTGCTATATTTAACCTAAAGTTATTTCTGTCAACAGGCAACATAGGTTGGCTAGCACTTGTGGATGGCTTAGGACCTGGCATCTACAAGGCTGAAAATAATAGTCTGTGGTGCTGGTGTGGCACCATACAATGGAGGGATACACCTGCTGGCAAGTCTGTGTTAAAGCATGTGCAATAGCTACATGTTGTATATTAACAGTGTTAAGAGGACTGTAGAGGCTTCTGACCAAGAACGGTGGTGTTAGCAGATCCACGCACTGCCATGCTTCAGGAAATGTGAGGTGTTTATAGTTACTTAGCTAAACCCGGAACATACAGTACTTAGGATTGTAAGTCGTCCTTAGGATATTTATCTCTGATGTGAGATTAGCTTGTGGTCTACCAGGAAAACATGAATCAGATGGGGAATTTAATGTCATAATGGCAAGTTGCCATGGTAGCTAAGTGGCTAGAGCACCCAAGTGTGAAGTGGAACATCCGTGGTTCAAATCCCAGCTATGGCATTGAATTTTTCAGTCCTGATTCTACCTCTCAAATGTGACGTGTTCCTTAACATGGAGCTTCTGTACACACACTTTTGTCCCAAAACTGGGACTGCCATGAGCTAGATAGACGACTCCCTTCAAAATTCATGCAGCAAGGGTCTCGAACACCTGTTGTATCCTCATGGTCTGGTATGTCAATGCTCATAAACAGGATCATTACACAAGCCTTTAGTATATCTGAACCTCTGACATTTAAAACAGCACATGGGGTTTTGGGATATATTGATGTACAGTGGCACATTCATAACGATACAAAATATATTCTGGTAACACAATATCCTTTAAGGTGAGAAACAAAGTATGACAGGGGTATTCTTTGCCATTCTGCTTTTGAGTAAACAGATACAGTTACAAAGTATTTGTTGGAAAATCCTTACCCATCTAACAGCACTTCAAAAACACCTAGTCTTCCAATGAATACCAGCTCACTGTGGACTGAGTGGTAATGAGAAAGCTGATTTTCTTGCAAAAAAGGGTACCAGCGGTGTACAAAAATATATAGTTAATCTACCATTTTATGCAGCTAAAAGATTAGTCAACTCTGAACTCAAAAAAATTATTGCAAAATATTACTATGAAAAATCAAAGAATAAAAGATGGGAACTACCAAACATTCAAACAGTAATTCCTGAGTATCCTCGAAAAACAGCAGTTGCAACCTTCAGGTTGATTACAGGACATGATTGTCTGGCAAAACATTTAAACAGAATTGGGATATATTCTTCACCACTCTGTCCTCTATGTGATCTGCAAGAGGAAATGGATCAAGACCACCTTCAAATATGTCCGGCCACTTCTAGTGCCCCATCTATCAGTGAAAAATATTGGAGAGCAAGAGGATTAATGACTTCATTGTCAGAAATCCAGCATTAGCTAACAACTTCTAGTCTACCCTGTTCTATTGCCTTTTTTTGATCATTTTTAGTTCTTTCTAGCTCTACTTTACCCTGCTCAATTTTTGAACCTAAGTCCTGTTTCAATTCAGTTATTTCTTCTCTAATTTCTACCCTCAAATCAGTCATTTTTGAGTTTAAATCAGTTATTTGTTCCCTACTTTGTTGGATGCCTAATTCCATTTCATTCATATCTTGTTTGATAAGTCTGTAAAAATCTGCTAAGCTCATTCCTGCTTGTTTCTGTTGCTCTTCACCTCTACATTTTGGCTGAGCGCCAAATGTAGCACTTTTTATAAAGGGTATTCTAACAATGTAGTGATGCAGCAATGAGTCTCATCTCCAGGGCGTTACAGGTACAAGCGGACAAATAACAGCGAGGTATTACTTTTTTTTTCCAATAAGTATTCAAATTTTCCGCCATTCAACTTTATTGCCATTAATTTGCAACACTTGAACATACTATCTTTACTATTTTATAAGTAATACTTTTAGGTCCCGAAGCTACTGTATTAAGGAATTTCGAGGTTTCATATAAATCCTTACTTTAGGATATTTATGATATTTGCGCATATTGAATATTTACACGTGGTATTCAAGTGAATCCTTTGATGATATAATCCAGTGTCATTGGATTGACAACAAAATCTATTATTCTGCAGTACGAATATGTGACTGTCTTTAGTAATGCATATATCACTGTAATGATACATTACCTCTTTAGAGGGGTAATTGCTTATTTCCCTATTACCGGCATAGAAACCGCGATTGATTGGCTTTCATCAATTCAATTGTGATGCATCATTCATACGGTCATGATCATGATAACTAGGGCTCGGAAGTTCATGCCCTAAAAAACACTGAAATATGCATGCAAATATGCTCTTAAAAACGTCAAAATATGCCAAGAAATATGCACTCTTTCATTAGAACAATTCATGTCCCTTTGCAGTAGACGAGTTAGTGTAAATAATAAAGTTACCTTATTCCTTAGAGGTTGAAGCAGAAGTGGTCCTGCTGCTAGAATTAACTGCTAAATTGCAGTTCACAACCAACACTACACAAATTTTCAACAGTAAAATGTCGTCTATTGTCTGGCAAAACACTTTTGTAACGTGAAAAACTTCTTTACACGTCACAAGATGTTATAGGGGCATATTTAAATGATGTTAACTGTTTCACAGAGAGAGTCAACTCTCTTGGTGTGACAGATGGTTTTCTTTCGAGGATATGTCAAATATCACACATCTGTTTATAACCAGAAATTTTTGAAATTACATAATTCACTTTCTCTTTTACTTTTTGTCCTATGCTACCAGGAACCGAACTTAGATCACATATTGTTTTTTCAAGCACAGTAAGTGATTCATGCAAAGGAGATTCTACAGCTTCCAATGCCATTATGGCTGTTGGTAAGAAAGAAAAATGGGCAGATATGAAACTAAGATCCTTCTTTAACCCAGTGCCTGACATAATATTTTGCACAGTTTGTATTGATGAAGCATCGTTCGAGTCCAATGAATTAACAACCTCTTCGATTATTTATATGTGCTCAGCATAATATAAAACCACATTGACTCATGTTCCCCATCGAGTTAACACCGGTGCAGGAGGAAGTCGGATATTAGATGCTGTTGATCTAAACAACTTAACTCTTTTAGGGGATTTAACAAAAATTCTCTTTGTACTGGACACAAATCTACCTACCAGTGGGAAAGAATCGCGTATTGTCTCAGAAATTCGATGAAGAGCGTGTGCCTAACAAGTTATATAAATTAAGTTAGGAAAAATACCTTTCAGCGTTTGTCCTGATTTCACCATATAAAGACCTGCATCAGTAGCAAATAAAAGCAACTAGTTATATTCGATTCCACATGGACATTGTAATTTCAAAGAGTCCATCACAAACTGTGCACAGTTACATTGTCAGTGGCCGACAATTTGCACACATTAAGGAGATAAGCTCTAGTCTTTTGTTTATTATTTAAGGCACCCACAATTATATTAGCAATAGAACGGCATTCAGAATCACAGGTTTCATCAACAAACAACCACACAAACTGATCCCCTAATTCATTTTGTATATTTGACAATATGTTATTGTAACAATGCCCTACACAAGTCTTACGCAGTGTACTTTCTTCAGGCACATGTTCTTGAGCACACTTGGCAAGAAAGTTTTTAAATATCGGATTATTAATTTTGAACAAGGAAATATCAGCAGCTAAAATACTTAGCACACGTCATAGGAAAATTCAGTAACCCTACTTCCTAAATACTCTACTAATTGTTTTAGAACAGGTTATTTGTTTGCAAGTTTTCTGATTAAATTCTCCTTATGTTTTGCTGTGTTTATGTGCTGAACTATCTGAAATCTTTTCTCACTCCCTATATTTTTGTCACACGCTCCACAAAACAGTGGCCTATTATCTGTAGGTATTAAATCACCCGAAAACTCTTTCTGTAAATTAATTAATCTAGCACTTTAAGTTGGTTTTATTTTCGGCATTTGAAGAGCTTTTTAACATTTCATTTGAAGAGCTTTTTAACATTTTATACGCCTAATTTAATTTGGAGGGAACCAGTTCACAACACTGTTACGTTTGAAGACCATGCAGAGGCAATAATCGTGCTGCTCAAAACGTTGACCTGCTCTTTATCTTTGTTAATATAAACCTCTCAGATAATGCACTGATTATTCCCTACACACATACATATAATGAAAGGGTGGAAACAGGGGATTCACTGCATAATAACATGACTCAGTGTTGCTTCTCGCCACCTCGCGAGTTACATCATCATATGCAACACTACCAATATGAAAAATATTATCCAGGTGGAAAAAAAATCATAAAAATCATTAAAATATGCTATATAGAGGCCATAGTATTGAAATAATATGCATTTATCAAAATCAAGAAAATATGCAGTTATATGCACCATAAAATCATGTCCAAATAACTGAAAATTCCATAATTTGTGCACATAATGTAAAAGCATACATTTTTAACCCCTAAGAAAAAACATGCAAATGCATGAACTTCCTAGCCCTAATGATAACATATTTCCTTTCAACTAGTAAGAGGTTTGGGATATGGATTAAGAAATAACTTTTGATCATTACATTACATATACAATATTTAGATGTGTTATGTCTAAACTACTTGGCATATTCAATATTGGTATTAATAGTTTCTCCAGTACATTTCAACATTCAATCTCTGACACAACCCTCAGATTCCTACACACCAAATAGTTAAAAAACCAATCTGGAAATACTGACCAGACCGACTGACCAGACTGACCAATCAGAACGACCCGACCGACAGACCGACTGGAATGCTGCCCTGTGATTGGTGCGGATGGCGCTTTGCATGTTATTCTGCGAGTGCACTAACTTAACTTCTAGCTGTCAAGTGCAAACTCAGAGCAGTCGGGGTATAGATTGACCTCTTGTGACGTTTAGTGATAGTTTTCAAAATTCAAGATTTTTCGTGACAACTGTTAAATCTTTTGTGGATTCAGTCTATAGGTACTGTAATTCTACAGTACATGCTGATCCCTTCCAAAAATAATGTCTGGTGAGTAACAGGTAAATTTATATTAGGTAGCTCAGCCATTCAGATCTTAAAAATCCTTTAATTGCATTAGCACATATTTTGAACATTTTCAGCGCATAAAAACAAATATTTTCTTAGCACCTAAAATCCGAGCCCTAGTCATAAGTAACATCTGTCATATTTGCACACATCCTGAAGACTAAAACTGACCAGAAACATGAAAAACATAAGAATCAAATGATGAAATTTAATAGACCTAACAGGAATGAAACACTATTTGCATTAATCCTGGAATGCCCAAATAACTTTATTGTTCATACTTTTAAATCCAAAAGAGTATTAATTTGCAAAATCTTGGAATGTTATGAACTAACCTAGTCTGATTTTGATTTTCCTGCATTGCTGTATCATCTGCACTGCTCTCCCTTACACGTCCAGCAGCTGCATATGTCTTGAGCTCGTCTTCCAAATGCAATAATTCTGAAAAATAATTATTAGATATAGTTAATTTCAAATAAAAGCAGAGGTATAATAATATAAGAAACTCTTATACAGATGTGATAAATTGATAAAACAAGTTGAGTTTAATACCCAAAACTTCACAACAAATTTGTATAATATAGTAACATGTGTTCAGGCTTGATGCTAGGCATGTGAAACTTAAGTGAGTTGAACTCAGCCTATTTTATCAATTAGAACACAATTTATTTATTGATTTATTTATGCCAACAAACTTATTGTTGGTATTTTTAAACACACAACCTGTATGTGGGCAATGTTTGAGAGGTAGAACTGGTACTTAAAAATTCAATGCCACAGCTGGGGCACACTAAGGACACTTACAATAGTAAGTCACCATTGGGGTAATTGTCTCTGATGTGAGACTGGCTTTGTGGTTTACCGGGAAAAATATGAACTGATTTGAGAATTCAATGTCATTCTGACAGGCTGTCGCAGTAGCTTAATGGTTAGAGCACCCGGCTAGTAAGCGGAGGGTCTGTGGTTCAAATCCCAGCTGTGGCACTGAATTTTTAAGTTCCAGTTCTACCTCTTAGAACACAATACGTTTGTATCTATACTACTTCTAAAACATTTCACTAAAAGACAGGTATTGTAATGACACAAAAAAGATCACACATTTTTAAATTCCAATGAAGTCTAGGGCATCAGTAGTAACAATTCCAGAACAAATATACTTCCTAAATGAAACTTGGGCAAATGCAAGTATACCTTAACAAACTCTGACAAAATTAAATGATCAGAGAATGCCAAGCACTTACTGATGAATTTACGCGAATGAAGGCACTGAGTGGAAAGGGTGGACAATGGACACGTTATGGCTCTTTATGACAGGAATGAACACAGTGATAGTGGCAGTATGCAACAAATACACGACAGATCAGTCAACATGAGCAATTGCATTACTTTTACCACTTCTATTGATTGTTTAGATGGTGATGGCATCCTAAAAAGAATGAGACAATTTTTTCAACATGCTTTGCACAGGCTTCATGAGCGTGCATCTAAGATAAATTATTACACTGCAGTTTTTAGAAATATTTTCTCTCTGTTTATGAGTAATTTTCTTTCCTTGTTTACTATTACCTGAAAGTTTTAAGTTTATCGTCCAATTACATAGGTAACATTGTTTCCAAATTATTATTGTGAAGCAGATTTTGCCTACCCATAACAAGGCCATTTTTTTAAAAATGTATTTGCTGTAAAACAATTTAATGTACAATACACACCCCTGTGTTCTTCAAATATTGTTACAAAAAAAATGAAAAAAGTCAAAGGATATTCACCTTTTGCTTTAGAGCTTTGCTGCTCAGCAGCAATGGAACCTCTGTTTTGTTCTGCTATGGTGTTATTTGCTTCTTTTCTTCGTGATCTTTTAACTGGTTCTCGATCACCGATTTTGTGTGATCTGCTCATATGCCTTGAGACATTCCTTGTAGTTTTTATACTCTCCTTTTCTTTCTGGGGAACACATTCTTCATACAGTCGATTCAGAGGAGAAATCATTGCCATAGACTTCTTTTGCTTACTGGGAGGATTCCTGGGAGGAGGTGAAGGCTTCCGTCTTCTGTGATATGATGGTGGTGGTGATTCTTTTCTACGATCCATAGAATGTGATCGACTTCTCCTATGCACATTGAATCTGCTATGTGAAGTTAGGGAATCTCTCCTTGAGATGCGAGACGGAGACTGCACATATTTTTCTCGAGAATGCCATCTAGGGGGTGATGGAGATTCACCTCTTCCATGGGACCAATGTGATGACTTGCTTCTACTGACACAGGATGGTGATAGAGTCCTACTCCATGCTGCATCTGCTCTTGGTAATCTCTCCTTTGGTGGTGATCTAGATTTTCTACAAACCCTATTTTGGAGTTGTGAGTGAGCTTCATGAATATCAGCTCTATTTTTCGGTTTTATAGTTGCAGATTGCTTTTTGACCATTTTACTATTTTGGCCTTCTATTACAGGATAGAAGGAAAATAGTTCTTGGAATTCACTTGTAGCAATTTTGACAATTTTATTCTCATCATCTGCAAACGAAATTTCAAACTGTGACAGATCTACTTGTGTGGGATTACCCTTTGGTCCATCATCCTTATACACAATTTCTACATATAGGGTACCATCCACCAAGTTTTTTTTATTATAGGAACATTTTGAACTCTCATCTGCTTGTGCTTTCAAGTTTGGATGTACTACAGCCTTACAATGCACTTTCTTTGCCCTGCTGGCTTCAACTGGAGCAAATTCTTTTTCCATAGTCTCCTTACCTGGGTGAGGTGTGTGCTGAGCACCCCATAAACTTTTACCTGATGTCCTTGCTGTGTCTTTTATTGGAGCAATAATTTCATCTTGGAAATCCTCCAATTTTTTTTTGATATATCTTGATTTATTTGCTCCTGACTTGTCTTTCTGTGCATCATCATCAGTACCTGGCTTTGTGGGAGTTTCCAAATCTTTACAAAGATCCACATCAGTAACAGAGATAGAAGATGCAACTGCTGATTTACTGATGGATTCATTTTCATTTTCTCCATGTAGTGCTGCTAGTCGAGATTCTACCATAGCATACCGTGACTGCGGCCGTGAACTTTCAGAATCGAGCTCTTCATCCGTACTCAGACGCAATGCTGGAAATTCTTCTGAACTGTCCTCTAAAGGTATGCTGGCCTCTTTTACTTGAGGTGCAGGAAGTGCATTCTTTTCTCTTGCTAGTCGCTCTGCAATGGCTTCAACAGAAAGATGAAGTGCTTTTCTTGGTGTGGTTTCAATCTTTGTTTTTGGTACAAGTGCTTCAACACTGCGAGGAACATTCTGTATGCTAAATGTTAAACTTTGCTGCTCTGGAGAGGGTTCTACTGAGTTTTTATGATCAACTTCAGGACTTATTTCAAATCCTTTTAATTTAGCTATAGTTCTTCTCTTCTTTTCTTCAAGTTCTAAGCACATGTTGCTGTCTTTCGGAAGGAGAGATGCTGAAGGTGTCACATGAGTAGCCTCATTAACTGCGGGTACCGACACATATGTTTTCAATTTGTGTATGTCTTCAGATTCTGCAACTTTCTCATTTATTGGTGCTTTGTCATTTTTTTCAGTAAGTAGTTTACTCACAGTGTCCTTTACTTCTCTTTCAACATCTGCTTTACCACTTAATATGTCATTGTGCTTTCCTCTTGAGCGTAGAGGATATCTACGATTTTCAGCAGCTTCTGCTTCAATTTCATATGTATCAGAATCTTCATCATAAGAGGAATTATTCTTACCAAAAAGTTTGAGTTTTGCATCCTCCATGTGATCCTCAATCATTTGCTCTTTAGTTTTTTCCTCAATTTTGCTCAGAGTTCTTTTCCATGATTTAGAGGCATGTCTACTAGCCTCCACATCAGTGCTTGTTCCAGATTTTGTTCTCCTTCTTTTTCTTGTACTTGAAGCAGTTGGTGCTGAGCTGACACTTGGTTCATTTGTTTGTGCTACGTTCTGAAGCTCGTTTTGTGGAATCTGTATTTTGGTAGAGGGTATCTCTTCTACTGACTTCTCTATCACTGTGTCAAGCTGTGCTGCTGCTGTTAATGTACCAGAATTCTCAGGTTTATGTTCAGCAACTTTAGCATTACATACATCATTGCTTTCCTGATCATTATTATGTTCACTGGTTTTATCAGGCTGGGATTTTTCTTGTATGATTGTTGTTTCTTCCTTCTTCTTAGCAGGAACACCTACAGATTCTATTCTTTGACATTCACTAATGAGAACTTGCTCCAATACATTTTCATTCACATTCTCATTGTCAGCAGATGGTTTGTAGTAGGAGGAGCATGAAGAATAGTCTGTTGGCCTTGTTGCATAAGATGATGGACTATCACTGGCACCTGAGTTGAATGACTGTGGAGTCAGAGCTATATTTGGAGTTGGAGGAAAGCTGGGGGTCTGTATAGAGGAAAAATTGATCATGTTTGACCTCTCTTGTATCAATTTTGTAAGAGGAGTATCTTCCACCGAGGGACTTGCTATGCGAGGTGTTATTGGTGCAATTAATGACACATCTGCTCCCCAAAAACTACTAACTGGTGCATCTATTTTTCTGGGAGTATCCAAAATTGGTGGATCATCTCTCTGTGGGCCATCAAGTCTTTCCTTTGCTTTTTGTAGCTGCTTCTCCAAGATTGATGACAATGATGGTGAGGCACTTTCACCCTGGGATTCCTTTGGCTCTTTGGTACTTGAAGGAATATCAGTTGCTATACCATCTGTTTTCCCATTGTCACTTTCCTCTGTTCTTACTATGAGTGTCTCTGTGTTATTTTCATTATTTTCAGATTCTTCCACATTCAGGTTCTGGTACTGCTGAGATTTGTTTTGCACAAGTGTTCTTTTCGATGCATTTAGCTTAGTTGGAGACTGTATAACCTTTTCTACACAAGAACCACTTTCAATTTCTGGTGCACTTTCATTAGGCTCAGTTATATCATCTACAGAGGGCTCAATGTCTTTCTTTTCATTCACTTTGTCATCCACTGTCATCTTTGTTGAGTTTTGGGTGTTTGAAGTTTCCTGTGTCATTTTTGATTTCTCAGCTTTTAAATCATTTGTATCCTTTAAGTTTGCTATTTTATCATTGTCATTATCACAGAGTGCCATTACTTTTTCAGCTTCATCAGCTCCATCATTTGGCCTTTCTGTATCAGTGCTGGTGATATCAGTAATGTTATCACAATTTGCAGAATTTTCTTTGCTATTGTCTAAATTGCGTAAGTTTTCTTCTAACTGCTTTGCCTCACTCTCTGTCTCTTCTGCAATTTTCTTTAATTTAGCAGCTTTGGAAATTCTTGTGGTTTTCTTTTTCTTAACTTTTTCAGTACTGTCTGACACTCTTCCAAACCTATCATTATTAGCACTTAACAGAGATCTCAAATCTGCATCCCATGCTGACTTGATCACTGGTTTAAGCTTAGTGTTTTTTTGTTTGTGGGATTTTTCTTCTATTCTGGACTGTTTATCTTCTGCTGCTGAGTTCTCACCATTTGCTAGTGTTTCTTCCTTACCTTTATTCTCTGGAGACACACTTTCATTCAAGATTAGACCAACACCTGTTATTTTATCCCAACCACCACTTAGTTTAACAGCTGGACTACGTGTTGCTATTGGCGGAACTTTATTCTCTGGCAACTTTATTAATGGTGGTCTTTGATCTTCCTTCTCAGTTTCAGATACCTCTGAAATGTTGTTTGGGTTTTGAGGTGCAGACCCACCATCAGTAACCTCATTTGTGTCCTTTACCTCTGAGGGTGGATTTGCTTCTGTAGGGACTGTAATGGATGGAGGAGACTTGAAAAGCCCTGTCCGTCGCATAACTTTCTTAAATTTCTCTGCACGCTGAGGCGATATTCGTTTACAATCTGTAAGCTTTGGTGATGTGTTTGGCCTTCTTGAACCAATACCGGATTTGGGTGGTGTGGTGAAATCTAGTGCACGGACATGATTCCTTTGTCTTCGTGGTGTACTCAAGCTCAAACGTTTTGAAGAAGCACCCAGTGTTCTATTTTGGGACAAACAAGTCTGTGGTGTGGAGCGTGACACTTCACTGCTTGATGCAATTGGTACACTTGCTCCTTTATTTGGGGATTCCTTCTGTTTACTACTTTCAGGATTTCTTGTGGTTATGTTAACCAAAGATAAAAGCTGTGGACTCAGTGGCACATTATGGTTTACCATTTTATCATCAGTTTTACTATCTTCTTCTAGAGACATTTGTTCAGCATTTAAGCATTCACCTGTACTGTTGCTATCTTGTTTATTTTCTTTTGATATAGCTGATGTATTACTTTTGTTTGCTGCTGTCTCAGAATTTTCTTTAGTTATATTCTCTTTTTCAAGGCTAGATTTCTTGAACTCAGGAGACTCAAAACAAATGGGTGGAAGACTGAGAGCTGTGGAAACCTCTGCTACAGCTTCACCAGAACCATACAAGGTTATACTTTGCTTTTCCTGCTGTGACTGTCGCACTGTCTGGCTTTGCTTGTTCAATTGCTTCTCTTTGGGAACGGATTTTGCTCTCCTGGTTGAAGTACTGCTGCTGCTACAACTACCGCTTATGACAGTCTGTAGTTCCCTTTCAGTCAGAGGATTTCTAATCATGGGAATCGTTTCTGAAAACAAAACAAATTCTGTTTATACATTAGCAACTCTAAAGTATTACATAAGACTTTTTCCTCTGCTTTACACAAAAAGCAATCAAACAAGATTACTTTAGAAATATACTACAGTTCAAAAGTATTGGAAAGCACGAATGCTAATGGCTTCATTGCCAGATGCAAGGCACTAGAAAACTACAACTTTAGAAATATAATAATAGGCTATGAGGTGTTGCAGTTACATAAAATGAATTAAATTAATACAGTAATTGCATGCTACATTAGAAGGGATTACTGCAAAATTGTTGCATCTCCTATTTATGACTTTTTAGAAGAGAAAAATTACTGAGGTAACCATAATACCTGCATTGCTGTTTTGTGGCCTTATTAAGACGGTTTACCCAACACTTCAAAAGGAAACTGGTTCTTGCTTCCACCATCTTAAATAAACAATGCTTTTGGATAGAACATACTCTTCAATTGTTACCAATATAGCAACCATGACATCTATGGCAACACTCATTCATGACACGTAACTCTGCATAATTAACATTTTCTATTTATAGCTCTTACTTTAGAAAAGTGAATTTTTGCAACATGTTTGTGGCTAACCCTTCCATTATACAGAAAATATAGCTTTACATCAAGGGAGGGAGGGAGGGAGGGGAGGGGAGAGGGGGAGAGAAAAGAACAATGTACACATGCACAACAATTAAAAGTTTACCCACCAATTGGAGGAGCAGCAAGTATAGTAGCATTTCCTTTGGGTGCAATAGGGACGTAGCGATTGTTACCAGTAAACATGTTGGCAACTGCAGCTGTGAAAATTAAGAAAAGCATTACAACCATTTACAATGATGGTAATTGCTACTTTTCAAACATGACATATTGTTTGAGCCATAAAATTCCTTACTGCTTCCTTTGTTTACGTTCTTATCTAGAACTCATTTTGAGGGTTGTTTCATTATTATAGACATGACAGGTAAACACACATTGCATCTTTTGCAACTAGGATTGCCAAATGTATGATTCTTAAACATTAAGCATATATTCTTTTTCATGCTGTATCCCAGGATGACATCAGAGGTTATATTGATATATCAGATGGTTTGTTAGTTTCTCCACAGGTTTGTTAATTCTTGAATTTTTAGTTGTACTAGATCTGAAGGTTTAGGCATTCTTTTAACCTATTGTTTTATCATTAATTTATCATATTTCATTGTATATTCGTTAGACTTTTATGCTTTCTTCACAAAATAAAAATGTGTGTGACCATTATGTGAAGAGTAAATTATTTAAGACTGGACAAGTTAACTTTCAGAGACTACAGTGACCAGCAGCTAACTTGGTGGGTGAGACAGGATGCGCAGTGGCATTTACTGATGACATCAATCATGTTCACCAATAGCATTCAGTCTGTTGTTGGTTCTCATACAGAGAAGGCTCTGTTCACCTATTAAATATCAAGGTGTTTTATAATGGTGTAGTGGTACTACGTATTAAAATTGATAGTTAAGCACATATTACTTAGTGTAAGTAATGGAAGAAAAGAAAAAGAAGCAACCAGTTTTACACAAGCAGGCCAGCGATGCAATACATAAGGTATACCATCTATTGGAATACATGAGGTGCATTCCTTCTTTAAGCGAGAGGCTTCTCTCTTCTGCCAAATGTGGTGAACGCACAGCTGAGGCTTGAGGTGTAGGTCCTAGGATTGTGCAACGAATTCTTTGAGGGGACAGATCCCGTATTTCATTCCTCTGGCAAAAATAGGCAACCACAGAAACCTGTAATTGGAATGGACAAATTTAGCTTAAGCATGCAATTTTAGATTTTTATAACACAGGAATTTCCTACAGCGAAAAAGAATTTTGAGGTCTGTGCGATTTCAATTTGCTGTCAACCAAGGGTAACATTATTACGTAATTTGGCATTTCTTCTACCTCTTCTTCTCCCAAAATTCCGGTTTCGAAAACTGACTTAAAAGCATTACTGCTGGTTTGCAAAGTGGCATAAATGTAATTTAGCGATATTGCCCACTTACATTACAAATAATGTTTTGTTACTGAATATAAAATTAAGGTATTTAAAATATGAAAATTGGCCGTGCAGTTATTTAAAGGAATTCAATATCAACATAGTAATAAACAGGAACTTTTAACATATTTGCATAAGGAGGTATTACATCATTTATAGAAGGCAAATGTGCAACCATTTTAAATATCATAAGCTAGAGCGCATTACATACCTTTTTATACTATTTTCAAGACAAATGAATTATTGCTACCTAAGATTTGTTATTTTATAGGAATGAATCTTAAACATTATTGTCTTTTTAATCTCTTGTCTTTTAATAATTGCATTTTGTTATATGATTATCACATTTCTATGTGTAACTAAAGTAAATCTTTATTGTAAGAAATTAAAAGCAAATAAGGTTTAAGATGAGAGAAATATAATGAATATACTTTTTATATGCAGAAATTGTAATACTTTCATTGGGGTATAATACACTGTTTTGCCGGTTTCCTTTAATTATTGAAAGGTAGTTAGCTTTAGTGCAAGAAACTTGCGCCACAAGTGACAATATGGCAACGTAGCAATACTAGCTCTGTCTCTGTGCGAGCAACCACCAAGTTAGCTGCCAGTCACTATAGTTTATGGTAACAGCAGTAAGAGCAAATCTGAACATACTGAAGCATGGCCACATTCTGCTGTTTATAGTTGAAAAGAAAGGAGAGAGAAAAGGAGGGAAAAGTGACACTGACACTGCAATTCAAACACCTACTCCATAAAATAAAAAATTAAAAAAATAAAAAGGAAAGGAAAATGTGACTGGATTTACTGAATTAAGACCCATGTATTATTTACAAAAGCATTTACAATACTGTTGAATATCATGCACTTTTTAACCTGAGTCAACATTATTAGGCTGTTGAACAGGTCTGTAATTTGGCCTGGAAGAAAGTTAAAATAGGTAAATAATAAGAGAGGTGATTGAAACATCTGCATGGATATATAGAATACATAAGCGTTCATTAGAATAACTATAGATACAAACAGACATACATAAAGAATAAGATGGCTATTGACTTAGCATGTGCTAACCAAATGGTTCACATTTCTTGCTGCTTATTGTTTAGCCATGTCTGTTAATTCCCGCACATTAGTATTTGAACCAATCATGATTTATTGATGGGCTGAGCACCATCTTGACAGTCAGCAAACTGATGGCATCAACAATAAGGAACATATTACAATATGCTGCATACTCTGTACTCTCTTCTGTGAACCTAACAGGGTGCAGTCGAATCATGTTATTTTTCAGTATTTCTCAATAGCGAACACCTGGAATACTAATGGGATGATTATGTAATGAAATGCTCAAGTCGAATGCTTGTCTATAAATCAAGGGGTGACCATTATGCAATGGCAATGATTATGCATGAAATAGAGTATTTTTTTTACATTAAACTACTCAATAGAAATTTCTATTCTTCCGCCACAATGCTGGTTGATTATTAATCAAACTGCAGAGAAACTTACAATGAGACAGTAGTAATGCATACTTACCCAATTAGGGAATATACTTAGCTATCTACCACGAATTCAATTGCACCATTGTACTTTTATGATGGTTAACATTTGAATTTCTATTTTTGAACTTATTAATTTTTCTTCTATAATACATTTAAGCAGGATACTTCTTATAACAGTCAAGCTTACTAGAGTTTGCACATCCTTAGTTGGTGATTGACATTTCAGCAATGGAGACAACACTGCTCTCACTTTTAGCACTGCCATCCACATGTGACAGAATGCATAGCAGATAAACAAATGAATAACTGCCGTGCAAAATTGCAGGGATTAACAATGCCTGCATACAGTAATGGATCTTAACAGATTAAAGCAACAAATACAAATGCAAAAAGAGAATGAAGATTCCGTTCAAATGTTTTAATGCTTTACTTGCTTGCATCATCAGAATCAACCAACTGGTTCCTGAAACCGGTCGAGACTAATTACATGTAAGTGATGTTCTGTGTTTCAATCCAACTCAGTTTTCATTATAAGAATAAACATACTTGCAATTTGATGACTTATTCCAATGAGAAAATGCCACTCATTTGCAAATTGTTACAGGGCTTTCGAATTGGTTCTTCACCGCTGCACAGCCTTTTGCCTGTGCGAGTTTGAAGCTGCCGTGGCCGGGTTTGCCGCTGCTAACAAGCTGCACGTAAAACATGTATAAAAATCTTAGCTTATAGAAAATGCTGGCAATGTCGTGAACGATGGTTTAATCGATTAACAGCTTCTGTTCTTTTCAGATGAGACAGAATATTAGAAGACCCCAAAAGAAAATCGTTCATGTGAATGTTTGTTAAAAGTGTAATTCGTTTTTTGATGTTGGTATGAGATAGTTAAATGACGAAAACATGTTGATAAGGTTCATTGTTACGAACAACTAAGTTTGCCCAAAGACATCATAAATCTTTCCATATGTAATTTTAATATACATGTATAAATATTAGAATTATATGTGTTCCATAATAAAAGTAGGGGAGTATGATTAGGGATTGCTTCCCTAACGAGAAAGAACTATTTGATGGACGCATACGCGGATGTATATGAAAAAGGCGGTGTCTCGTCAAATGACGCCAAAAACTGTTCACTCGCGTGTGTGTGTCCGAGCTGAAAAGACATATTTATGTAGTGTGAACCTGGAACTTTCACCAAACTTTCATCAAGCATAAGTTCCACTAAGTGAAAAAGTGGAAAGGTTTTTAAGCATTTAGAATGGTGCTGAGAGGAATTATTTAATGTAAAGTATCGATGAAGTGTTAATAAAATAAAACATTGTGGTGAAGAAACATCATGTGATTTTTCATTCCATCCGTTACCACGACCTAGATAGAAAAGGAGTCTCATAGCACAGCACAGATGAGGCGTGGTTTCATCTAAATGGTCATGTGAACACTCATAACAGTCGGTATTGGGCATTTCAAAATCCACATCACGTTCAAGAAATCCCTCATTATGATCAGTAAGTTGGAGTTTGGTGTGCTGTTAGTGCTAGACGCATAATTGGTCCAACATTTTACGACCAGACTGTAAATAAAGAGAGGTACCAAAATGACATTTTGACCCCATTTTTTCGTGAACTGACAGAAGAGAAATCATATGGGTGGTTTCAACAAGATTCTGCTACTCAAGTACAGACCATGAATAAAATGAGGGAAGTGTTTGAAGATAGAGTGATTAGTGCTGGTATATGGCCCTCTCGCTCCCCTGATTAACAGTGTGTGATTTTTACTTGTGGGATAACCTGAAAGACAAAGTTTACGATAAAAATCTTCACACATTGCAAGAACTAAAACAAAATATTAGAAATGAAATCAGAGACATTACAGTAGCTCAACTTAATCGTGTGAATCAGAATTTTTTTCCCGATATAATGCCTGTATAGCGGAGGAGGGACGACATTTCCAGCATTTTCTATAATTTAAGATTTTTATACATGTTTTACCTATGGCTTGTTAGTAGTGGCAAACCCGGCGGCGGCAGCTTCAAACTCACACAGGCAAAAGGCCGTGCAGCGGTGAAGAACCGGTTCGAAAGCCCTGTATTAGCAGCACTGTTGTTACTGCTGCTATTGCTGTTATCTTCATCATCACCATTATGGTCCTCATCTGAGCTGCTGGAACCCCCACAGATGTACAAGGTCATCCACTCTTTCTTCCAAAAGACCATTTTCCCATGCTGCATGATTCATTTCTTCATGGTGGTCTCCTTTTTTCTTTGATTTGAACAATAGGCAAATTAGGAATAAATCCAAAGAAATTCCTAACATGAAGAAGTATATTCTTCTTCCTTTACCTAATGGCACCCCAAATGCTGAATTTACTGTGTCATCCGTCCACCCTTTGCTGACACTGTGGCTAGCATTTACCCGGTCTTGTCCAACCAAATAATATCTTCAAAATCACAGGTATGGATTTCCCATATTTCTAAATTGCCAGGCACAGATGTCTGATTATTGTAACAAAACTTACAACCATTAAGTTTTTTCTACAGTGGAAACCTAATTCCTTCACTATTTTCCAAAGGGAAGTCTTTCTGCCTGTAAAATGTTCTGCGTCTTGCAACAAAGAATGCAATCTTGATCTGGTAGGAGGTTCTTGTCTCACATAATATGTATAAATATGGTGAAGAATTGCATCCTGCTGAAAATGATTCAGGTTTGTAACTAAGTTGCCTCTCTTTCTCTTCTTTCCTGAAGTTTTAGGTTTGAATAAAGATGGTTGATTCACTTCCATTTCATATTTCTCCTTGCCTAGTCTATTGTGTACTTGCTTATTCCAATGCATGTGCTGTTCTATCTAGGACTTTAGCAGTAGAAATTAGAGGCCCACAGTTCTCTCTTTCTTCTTCAAACTATACTTTGTTCAGGCTTTTGAGACAGTGGAAGATTACTTCTCCCCCTTCCATTGTCTCAAAAGACTGAATAAAGTATACTTCCTTGCGAAACATATAATTTCATACATTTCTCCTCTTGTTGTCCTCAAAAACAATTTCATTCATTTTCCTAGAAAGCTTGGTTTGTCTCTTAGACCTTCATTAATTTCAGTTGACATAGTTGAATAAAAATATTTAACCCTGACCACACACACACACACCCATCCCCCCCCCCCTCCCCCACAACAGTGCACCTGAAAGAAGTAAACTGATGTGCCAGGTACATGATGATTTATAGTGCAATGCAATAAATCTATTGGCATGAGGTAAACGTTCCTGGTAGAGAATTTAGTTGCCATGCTAATTTGAAAATACGTTGTATTTACTGTTACTGCTTTCAACCCTGCAACTGCACCTTTTGTTGCCATAGAAGGTGGCACCGTGGCTGAGTGGTTAGACTGTTTTCCCATCACCAAGGTGGCCCAAGTTCGATCCCAGGGACCCACATGTGGTATTCATGGTGGACAAAGTGGCATCCGGGTGGGTTTTCTTCGGGTTCTCCGATTTTCCCTGACACTCATTCTACCACTTGCTCCATTATAACCTTTCCAAACATCCATTTCACCTGCATTTCACATCATCCTCTTCCTCACTCTCACACTGGTACTGGGCTGACCATCCGCTTCTAGGACCCCATTTTGACTGGTCCATAGCTTCGTCTGCTCCTCAAAAGACCTCTGAGGCCTAGGAGGTGTAAGTCCTCCAAACGGGGAGGGTAATAATAATAATAATAATAATAATAATAATAATAATAATAATAATAATAATAATAATAATAATAATAATAATAATAATAATAATAATAATAATAATAATAAGAAGAAGAAGAAGAAGAAGAAGAAGAAGAAGAAGAGCAAGAAGAAGATTAAGTACTTGCCAAGGAAACGGCTTGGAGCAGTTTGCATCTAAAATGATATCTTCAATAGCTGCTTGAGACAAGAGTGACATATTAACCCCCTCCCTCCTCTAGTTTTCAGAGCACATTAGCACATGACCAGGAAACGTCAATCACCCACTATGAGTATGCCAACTATACTTTATCATTCACAAAGTACATTATAAACATTTTTAACTTACACGAAGGCTTGATAAGATGTGGCACTGCTGGCTCATTACCACAAACTATCACTGTAGGCATTGCCATGATATCTCCCTCACTTAGAGTGCAAGGTTTCCCAGCAGAGGAAACAGGTACTGTTGTTGACAGGCTGGGAAAAGTAGCTATACGGGAAACTGTCTCCATGGCGTTGGGTATTGTAAATGCCATTGTTGGCTGAGTCATTGTCACAAGCAGTGGTGCTGTAAGCTGCGGCAATTGTGTCTTGAATTGTTCTGACAAAGGCAATTGATCTATGCATGCAACATTGCCATCAAACATCATGTAGGACTTATCATTTCCTAAAGTGATACCACTCATTGCTGCAGAGGCAGAAAGGATATCTGCTGCCCTAGCAGATTCAGGTCGCTTGGGAGTTTCCATCACAATAGTTTCCGTAGTCCTACTCATTGTTTTCTGCTCAACACCTTTTGCACTGCTATCTGCTACAGTTCGTGAAGGACCAGGGAGTGTAGTAACACAGGAACTTTCTGCAGTGGTAGAAGAGGATGCTGCATCTTGCTTACGATTCAAATTAACATCCACAATGCTCTGAAAAGGACCAGAAGCTGTAGAGAGTGTAGTAACACTGGAATTTTCTGTGGTGGTAGAAGAGGATGCTACTTCCTTCTCTCCACCTTGCTTATAATTCAAGTTTACATCTCCAATGCTCTGAGAAGAACTAGATGCTGCAGCAAGTGTAGTAATACTGGAACTTCCTGTGGTAGAAGAGGATGCTATTTCTTTCTCTGCACCTTGCTTACAATTCAAGTTTACAGCCACAATGCACTGAATTGCAGCTGCATTCTGATCTTCTAGTGACAAAGCAGCTGCTTCCTTTTTCTTGTCTTTCCCTGCAGCTCCTGGACTAACTGTAACATTTACAGGAAACACAAACATTTAAGATTGCTAGAAAGGTACGCAAAACCCTACTTATAATAATGACAGTAGAGAATATCCCTGAATACTTTCTAATCATCCTTAGACAGGTTCTAGCAAACATATAATGCACATGAATAACACCTCAATAAAAATGTTACTCCATTAGTAACACTATAAATCCACTAAAATATGTTAAGCATTTTCTTTATTATTCTTCTTTGTCAAATTAACCCATTAACTGCCAATTTTTTTTTCTTCAATCTGCAGTTGTTTTTGGGTCAGTTGATTGGCACAGAGAGTGGGAAAAGGAATGAAAAATAAAAATATGATATAATAATTATTTATTTATGCCAACAAACTTACTGTTGGTGTTTTTAAACACACAAGCCGTATGTGGGCAAAGTTTGAGAGGTAGAACTGGAACTTAAAAATTCAATGCCACAGCTGGGATTTGAACCACAGACCTTCCGCTTACCAGCCGGGTGCTCTAACCATTGAGCTACTGTGACAATCTGCCAGAATGACATTGAATTCTCAAACCAGTTCGTATTTTTCCTGGTAAACCACAAAGGCAGTCTCAATCCCAGCTGTGGCATTGAATTTTTAAGTTCCAGTTCTACCTCTCAAACTTTGCCCACACACGGCTTGTGTGTTTAAAAACACCAACAGTAAGTTTGTTGGCATAAATAAATAATAATTACCATCTAAAGGTTATTTAATCCTGGGACATAAAGTACTTACAATAGTAAGTCACCATTGGGGTAATTTGTCTCTGATGTGAGACTACCAGGAAAAATACGAACTGGTTTGAGAATTCAATGCCATTCTGGCAGATTGTCACAGTAGCTCAATGGTTAGAGCAGCTGCCTGGTAAGCGGAAGGTCTGTGGTTCAAATCCCAGCTGTGGCATTGAGTTTTTAAGTTCCAGTTCTACCTCTCAAAATATGAAATAATTTTTAAATAAACGGTTTATTTTATTCTATCCCCAAATGTGGATCATGGCCGATGCCACTCTCGTTTACATTTTATTTTATTTTTTGTGCCAGACAGCAAAACATTCAATATGGAGTCCCACACTGCACACAGAGCACTGGTTCCTTACATTTTTCTTGCAAATTCCACATTTTCTTTGTTACCCAAATGCTGTGTGCTCAATCATGTGTCCAGTTCTGGAAGTCCTGAGTTCAACAGGAACACGTGAGTTAGAGGCCTTTGGATATGATGGACCTTCTGCCCTTTTTGGATCCGAAGCAACTGGTGATTGAGCAAGATATGCCCTAGTCACCATCCTTCTGAATTGAAGAAGTGGAATATTTTCATTTGCGATGCAGTAGATGATGTAAACATTGACCAATGCTACATCTATTGCACTGGTAAACAATGGAAAGTACCATTTCTTATCTCGAATTCTCACACTGTACTTCTGCACATTGCTGTCTAATTTGTCCATGGCTCCTATATGCATTTCATTAGCAAGGTATCCAGTGAAGAGTAGTATATCCAAGAACTACTTTATGTATTCATTAGATAACTCGAAGCTGTGATTATTCCTGTGTGTAGCATATCGGACAGTTTCAATCATAATCAAGCTCAGCATTTGTTCATCAAAATATTCTTTAAAGCACTCAACTGCGGACTTTCCTTTTAGTGATGCTACCAAATTACATTTGTGCCGCTAAATTTCTAATAAATCTGGGTAAGTTTTACTGTAAGTGGCATCTTCTGTTGTCCACTTAGAAGTGATATTAGCTTTCATTTTCTTCTTGCGATGGCCTGCATTTTTCTCCTCCCCACTTTCTCCATTAGTATGAACTTCCCAGATACCTGGTACATCACCCAAAAGCGTATCTTCCAATATATTTTTGTTGACATGATCACAATCAGACATCTTATCTATGCAGTCTAGAGGAAGCTCAATGATATCAATGGTCTCATTTGCTTTACCCTCATCCTCAGAAGAAGCCACGAAGTTGGGATCATTTACAATTTTTCAATTTCCCTAATAGAAAGTGCTTTATAGCAACTCATTGTGCCTGGAGACAAAAGAAAAAGCAAAATGTGGTTTTAGGCGGAACCTGCCATGAGACCCAAATGGGGATCAGTTTTTGGATTGCTCTCATGAGAAACTATAATAAGACTTGTATACAAATAGTCACTAAACATGTTCTAAAGAAATCACAGAACACACCAATGTAGAGATACTGGAAGTTATTTATATTATATTACTTATTCTGTTTTGAAAATGGGCAGATGTTGTAACTCTGAAAATCTTTACCTCTTCTTACAAACAGTTCTGTACAGCTCATTCGCTTAACAACAACTGACTAACAATCAATGCACAAGCTTGACAAAGGTCTAGACAACAATGTAAGAGTACAACAATTGCAGCCAACACTGTTACAAACACAAAATAACCATTACAAAGACACATTCCCAAATGGGGATCATGGCAGTTAATGGGTTAAAAGTAGTACACAATGAATTGCTCACATTTAACATGTAGAACAACTCATTTTTTACTCACAAATAATTGGTTTACCTACCAAATGATGAACGTGGAAGTTGTAAGAGGTGTAGTTACTGACAATGGTAATGATAAGCAGAACGAAGAGACATGAAACACATATATTCAAATGTGAACAATGGGAAGCTTTCCTGGGCTCTGAGACTTTTTAAGTTTTAAATTTTGCTTCATGTTTCTGGGCAAGACATGTTAGATACAAACTGTGTGTATTAAGACTTTTCACTGTGAAAATTAATCAAGGCAGTTGTGCCATGAAACAGGTGCTAGAGCTCTCTCTAGTCACAAACTACAAAAAAATATCATTGGTCAGTTGGAAACAAATGAATTCCCAATGTGTAATATTCATCTCCATTTTCTGGTATCTTAACATTCTCATTGATGGGCTATTGTGAATCAAAATATTGAGGGCTGCCTGGCTTGCCATTGCTTTAGTTATAGTTCCCACTGTCGGGTGGTTGTGGACCAGCCTTTACAGCACATAAAAATTTGCATACACAATAATTAGTTTCAAAGCAAATGAGTAAAATCAAAAGCATACATTTATTGACCAAAATTAATTCAGACTCAAGAAATGAACCAGTACCTCTCAAATTTCAATTACTATCCTTGCTGCTGCTTTCTATCATATTATTAACCAAATGTAAATGTGTCTCAATTTGCCCTTTACAAGTACTTTGATGTTTGTGGTAATAATGCACCACTAAACCTGGGAGTTAGTTTCACTATTCCTTTGCTAAGAAGTTTTCCATACTTCCCAAAAAAAATCTAATTAACATGACTGTTTTTAAAGTAAGAACAAATTAGAAACTAAAAACTTCACTTATCTTATTGTTTTGGTGCTAACACTGGGGTTTCAAGCTGTGTCCGGCTAACCCCAGGGTTAGCACCAAAACAATAAGATAAGTGAAGTTTTTGGTTTCTAATTTGTTCTTACTTTAGAATCTTGTTGCTTCACTGTTAATAGCTTCAATTTTTCCTTATGACTGTTTCTTCTCTAGCATTCACAACCTTATGGTACACATCAGTCAAACATGCAAAAGTACATTCCTCACTACCATCCACCATCATACAGATAAGAATTAGTGGTTACAAAACGAAAATTTATCCTATGCAATACAATACAATACTATACTTCATTCGTCACATAAATTTACTTATTGGGCATATATCCAGTAAACCGGTTACTCGTCAGATAAGAATAACAAATGAAGCTAAAGTTAAAAAAAAAGTGTGCATATGAACTACATACAGTGACTTTTACATTTTATGCTTCCCCTCAGGGGTTGTCTAGGAGATATGTGGATGGCGACCACAAGGTACCCAAGCTGAGCAGAACATTACTTCCACTTACTGGTGTTTTGCTCCTTACTCTAGCTTTTCTATCTGACCTTATCTTGTTCATCTCTTGTTCTCTTCCGAACCCGATGCTATTAGGGTTCCTGAGGGCTAGAGAGTATTTATTTTTCCAACCTTTCCATTTCTCTAATTTCTCCATAAACTCTTAACCCTTAAAATGCTGACCTGTCATGGCATGTAATATGTCCTCTAATCAGAGACTAGGTCAGTGAATTTATTTTGATGATTCTCCCGGTCAGGTCAGTGAGACCCGTAAACCAACGACAGGTCTGGTCCTCCACACATTCTGGGGGTTGTGAGAGAGCAATGTAACTGCCAAAACATAAAAAATATGGTGCTCTCTAAAAAGCGGTTACTATTACTGCTAAGTCTCTTCAATATTTATGAAATATGACTCGAGGAGTAAAATGTTCCGGAGTTAAAACAGTCCCCCAATTGGATCTTCAGGCAGGGACTACTTCTCGAGAACCAAAACATTACATTAATAGCAGATCTAACATCAGAATTCTCCAATGGAACGCAGATGGGCTCACCCAAACAAAAAGAATAGAGCTCAATAAAATTGTATTTGACTATAACACAGATATATTTTTCATAAAAGAAGCAAATCTAACAAATGATCAACTTAAATACTTCAAACGTTTAAGAGGTGGAATCAGGACTGAAAAATTCAATGCTATAGCTGGGATTTGTAGCACAGATCTTCCGCTTATCGAGCGGCTGCTTTAACCACTAAGCTACCATGGCCAACTTGCCAGTATGACACTAAATTCCCCAGCTGATTCCTAGTTTCCTGGTTAGATCACAAGGGAATTTCACATCAGACATAAATACCCCAAGAGCGACTTACAATTGTAAATACTTTATGTCCTGGGTTTAAGTAACCTTTAGATGGCAATTATTATTTATTTATGCCAACAAGCACACTGTAGATGTTTCTCTGATGTGAGATTCCCTTATGGTCTAACCGGGAAAGTACGAATCAGTTGGGGAATTTAGTGTTATACTGGAAAGTTGGCCACAGTAGCTTAGTGGTTAAAGCAGCCGCTCGATAAGCAGAAGATCAGTGGTTCAAATTCCAGCTATGGTATTGAATTTTTCAGTCCTGATTCCATCTCTTAAACATTACCTACACACGGTTTGTGTGTTTAAAAACACCAACAGTAACAAAGGAAGCAAAGAATTTAGGAATTATATTTGATACCAAACTTACATGGACCAAACAAATATAAAATGTAATACAAAGAACAGAAAGGTGCCTTTCACTGTTAAAATGTCTAACAGGAATGAAGTGAGGATGTTCCAGAGCAACTCTTAACACAACACACAATGTATATATAAAGCCATTATTTACTTACTGCAGCGAAGTTCTTGTAACAGCAAATACAAAAACAATTCAAATCTTTCAAAACCAAAGCCTGAGACTAATTACAGGTACTATAAACCACATCAAAACCAGCTATGGAAATACTAACCAACAATACCCCTCTGAATATGAAATAAAAAAAGAAGCTCTTATTCAGCATAAATAGTTTATCAGACTCCCATTCAATACACGGCACAAGAGAAATTTTACATATACACTAAAGACTCAGGAGAGCTTTCTTTCCAAAATTCAAGACATCAAGAAGAATGTATACTTTCCTAATTCAAAGGAAAACTTCATATATAAAGTCATTCCAACACAAACATTAGCCATCACATATTATTTACACCTGACAGAAGAAGTTATGAAAACTGATACTCCAACTAGTGTTCTAAAATTATTGGCATTAGAGACAATCCATACTAGATTTCCGGAACAAGAATGGCTTCATATTTATACTAATGGATCACTGATATCAAATTGAGATGGAACAGGGGCTGGAGTCACGTGTCACCTCTTGTCCTTCTGCAAATCTTTAAGTTATGGAACTACAAACTTCAATGGAGAAATTGAAGCAATTCAAATGGACCTGTAAAATCTTTATATAGAATCTCACATTATCATCAAGCAGTCATTCTCTTAGATACCACGGCAGCAATAATAGCAGTTACTTCCAAGTTGTCACCAAAAAAACCACACAATTATAGAATGTTGGAAAATCCTTACCCATCTAACAGCACTTCAAAAACACCTAGTCTTCCAATGGATACCAGTTCACTGTGGACTGAGTGGTAATGAGAAAGCTGATTTTCTTGCAAAAAAGGGTTGCAGCAGTGTACATAAATCTATAGTTAATCTACCATTTTATGCAGCTAAAAGATTAGTCAACTTAAAATTCAAAAAAATTATAGCAAAATATTACTATCAAAAATAAAAAAAATATAAGATGGGAACTACCAAATATTCAAACAGTAAATCCTAACAACAGCAGTTACAACCTTCAGGTTGAATACAGGACATGATTGTCTGCAAAACATTTAAACAGAATTGGGATATATGCTTCAACACTCTGTCCTCTATGTGATCTGCAAGAGGAAATGGACCAAGAACACCTTCAAATATGCCCAGTCACTTCTAGGGCCCCATCCATCAGTGAAAAATATTGGAGAGCAAGAGGATTAATGACTTCATTGTCAGAAATCCAGCTTTAGCTAACAACATTTTATGCATAACTGCTTAGCATAATATATAATCTTAGAGACTGTCTTGCATATATTCCTTTACTGAATAGTATGCTTTTTCAGTAAGGGTTCTGCTTAGTGTGTTAAGGAACTTATTTTTGACTTTAATCTCTTGCAGTTTATTATAAATTTTTACTCCTACATAGAATGGACTTTTTTTAAATAAAGTAAGTGTGCTGGTGCTTTAAGGTAATTTTGAGTCCTGGTTCCATGATAGTGCATAATGCTTTATGTAGTACTCGTCACAATTTTCATATATGTGTTTGGCTAATTCATAGATATATTGCGAGAACAAGGTGAGTATGTTTAGGTTTCTGAATAAATTTCTGCAAGAATGTTTAAAACTGACATGCGTCATAATGCAAATTTTCTTTTGTAACTTAAATACCTTTTCCCAACTGCTCCCCATAATATAATGCTATATGCCATTATCGAATGAAAATAGCTGTGGTATACTGTCCTTCTGGTTTCTAAGTTTGTAATTTTTGTCAGGAGTACATATTAAAGCAGGTGCTAGTTAATTTTTTACTAATATTATTTAATTAAGGAAAAATTGAAGCTATTAACAGTGAAGCAACAGAATCTAAATTAAGAACAAATTAGAAACTAAAAGCTCCACTTATCTAGATTTTACTAATATATTGAAAAAGTTCCTCCCATTTTAGTGGTTCACTTATGTATACCCCTAAGATTTTGCCTGTATCTGTATGACTTAGTGAAATGATGTTTGCATTATTTGAGGTGTTATTTGCTTTTGGGTGTGTTTTGAGTTGAATTACAGCAGTTTTGTCATATTTAGTTTTCACTCATTATTACCAAACCAACTTTTTAGTATCCTTAGTGTGTTGTTTGTATTTTCTATTAGATCGTATGTATTTAAGCTCTCAAGTGAACTACATCCTTGTATTAAAGGGTGCACGAAATAAGAAGGCACATGAATAGCTCCAATCCCTACTCAGGTATGGAGCACTGTTGCTGGAGCATATCGCTATGCGAAAGAAAGAGAGGGGAGAAATGCATGTGAGCGTTACCGGTAGACAGCAGCAAAGACGGTGAAGGATTGCAAGGTGCACAACTAAAACCTGTCAGAACAATTTCTCTCTCTTTAAAATGAGACAATATAGGCTCTCTAATCCTGTAATTTGCTTCAAATATAAATTCCTCATCTAAGCAGATAATTTTTATTTGCAATCTAATGTTTCAACGGGGTTCATATCTTTCAAGTTGAAAATTGGGCCTAGGTGATAAAACATTACAATGTTGACTTTTTAATTTTTTTTATTATATCCGATTCTCTAGGTCCGTTTTCATGTAAATATTTTTGTTATCGGAGTGAAAATGAGAGTTACATGACAATTTAAATAAATCTAAACGGAGGTCGTAGTTGCGCAATTTGAGGCATTTTCTGATAGGTATTTCTCATATTTTTCTCAATTTTTCTAAGTGTCTATACAGAGTTTCTGCTCATATGTTAATCAGTTTCTGTATTAGGTATTCTAAGTGAAAATCTATGTTATTTAACAACAAATGCCTAAGCACAATTTCAAGCCACCTTTTATGAGTAATATTCCAGTGTGGCCTTCTCAGTTGTGCATTTTAGACATTTCAACACTAAAAAGGTGGTTATAGCAGGAAATTTAACCCTTCATTGTACAAGTATGCGGACTGGCTTTGGAGATGTGAAATTAAAAATCTGATGTGCTGCACTCATATGACCTCCTCTACTTTTGTAGTAACCATTCTTACAAACTCTTGTTCCTTTATCTTCTTCGTGTTAGCTAAGATAAACATTTGCAGAAATTATCTTATTGCTTATTTCCTTGTAGCTGCAAGAGGAACATGGGAATACTGCAAGCTTTGATCGATATTCAAATCTTTTATTGAGATTCCGTTCTGTTTGCATGGCTAAGATATAAAAAATGAATAACGATGTTCCATTTGACAAAAGTTTAGGCATTCCAGAACTCACAAAAATAATATCTCCAAAATGATCCTACAAAAAAAAAAATTTGGACATAAATTGTGTGTTTTAGCAAGTTCTACTTGTATGTCGTGCAGCTTATATTAGGGAATAAAAGAGAAAAAGACTTATTGCAGGATGTTTTAAGAAGCTAAAGGCAGAGTCTAGAGCAGGTACCAGCAGGGTTTGTCCAATCTAGCCTTGCTCTGGCTCACTACTAGCTTAGATCCTCAGCACGACTCTCAGATTATGTCAGTGGCATGCTTTATTGATGACACAACTAACCATGCAGCAGGTCAAATTAACCTGAAAACCTATTAATAGTGAACCAATACTCTACATTTATAGCATTACAAGTGTGTGTATATAATTACAGACATTTATTCCAATTTATCATACATAGTTCTGTGTATCAGCAGGATATTTTCGCTCTCTTTATCTGTTTGATGAATTTAATTCTTTTATACCTGTGTGTACAGTAACTTTATACAAACAAACATAACATTGTGGCAGTGAATTTTTAAGTTCCAGTTCTACCTCTCAAACATTGCCCACACACGGCTTGTGTGTTTAAAAACACCAACAGTAAGTTTGTTGGCATAAATAAATAATAAACACAACAACAGTGTATATTTTGGGGCATTGCAACTGGCTGGGAAGAGGTATTTAAAATGCAGAAGTGAGCAATGAGAATAGTGACGAAGAAGAAGAATAGAACATCATGTAGAGAGTCATTCAAAACCTTTAAGATCATGCTTGTGGCTTGCATATACATCCTAGAAGTAATGTACTACATCCAATCACAAAAACGTAAACTTTTTGAAAATTCACGAGTATATGATTATTGTACAAGATAGAGAGATGATTCTCATATTCAGCACTGTAGGACTAACCTAGCCAAAAAAAAGTGCACTCCACATTTGAATAGTTCTATATATAAAGATTTTTCTTTCAGCTAATGATCTGGAACCGAAAGCATTCTTAACTTTTGAAGTATTAATTTCTTTCAATTTTACATTTCTCTATGAACCTCATGTCCTCATTCTTATTTATATTTTTCCACAATTCCATCCAAAAATACCACCTAAGCTTTTCCAGCTGGAATTCTGCCCTTTTGTGTTGATCCTAATATGTTTTTTAGGTCTCAGGTGTCTCCGTCTAGGGGATATGTGAATAGTGACCACAAGGTACCCAAGCTGAGCAGAACATTACTTCCACTTACTGGTGTTTTGCTCCTCACTGTAACTTTTCTATCTGACCTTACCTTGGTCATCTCTTGTTCTCTTCCGACCCTGATGCTATTAGGGTTCCTGAGGGCTAGGGAGTCTTTATTTTTCCAACCTCTCCATTTCTCTAAAATATTAACCCCTAACATGCTGACCTGTCATGGCATGTAATACGTCCTCTGATTGGTAATCAGAGGATATGGTCGGTGAATTTATTTTGATAATTCTCCCGGTTAGGTCAGTGAGACCCGTAAACCAACGACAGGTGTGGTCCTCCAGACATTCTGGGGGTTGTGAGAGAGCGATGTGACCGCCAAAACATAAAAATATGGTGCTCTCTAAAAAGCGGTTACTATTACTGCTATTCAAGATCTCTTCAATACCAAAAAATATTGGAGAGCAAGAGGATTAATGACTTCATTGTCAGAAATCCAGCATTAGCTAACAACAACAACACTTAAAATGTTCCTTATGATGCAATTTGAAAGTTATTAGAGCAAAGCCCCGGAAATAGTTTCCCCAATATGTGCCAACAAGGATTTGCTATGTGGTCATTAATATAAGGCAAGTATGTTATGCTAACATGCTCATCAAAGTTTATATTATATTACAGTAAGCAAAAGCGGAAACTCGCCATTGAACAAAATTTGTTTTGTTTTTTTAAAATCAACTGTGTTAAGAATATTTCTTAGCAAAATTATTTTATAGCTCAGTCAGAAATATAAATATGCAGTGTTGATTAAACATTTTTAACATAGCATCTTAAAATTCAAACAAATAATGAGCTAATATTAAATCCAAAAGATATAAGCAGATCACTAAATGAATATTATATAAATATTGTAACAAATTTGGGAATAAAGAAAATGAAAATGCAATCAACAAATGAAACAGCAATCTGCAATTCTTTAGAAATAAGAGAAACTACAAAGGAAGAAGTCATCAAACAAAGAAAACTCATTAAAGTGTAACAAATCATATACCTTAGATCAGTACTCAAATGAGGTGATCAAATATTGCAAACATGAGATAGCAGAGTTTCTAACACACCTAATAAATGAAAGTTTTTACAGTGGAACATTTCCAAATATATTAAAGTATACAATAGTTAGACCAATTTATAAAAAGAAGGGTTCCAAAATAATGATGAAAAACTATCGGCCAATATCATTATGTTCTGGATTTTCAAAAATTATGGAAGGCATATTTCTAGAACAGCTGCAAAAATTCTGTAACAAATTCAACATTGTATCTGAGTATCAGTTTGGCTTTCAAAAAAAGAAATCGACCATGCATGCAATTAGCAAGGGAAACGACATAATTATTAAGGCATTAGACAGAAAAGAATATGTGCTTGCAATCTTTCTTGACCTTTCGAAGGCATTCGACTGTGTAGACATTGAAAAATTGATAGAAATATTAGAAAATTATGGTGTTAGAGGTGTACTTCTAGAATGGATAAAATCTTACTTGACAAATAGAGAGCAATGTGTAGAGATAGTACAGAACACAAACGGAAATCTTACAAAAGTTCGATCTCCATTTAAACGCATAACACATGGTGTACCACAGGGTTCAAAGTTGGGACCACACCTATTCATCCTGTATATAAATAGTCTGTTTAAAAAAATACACAAAGCAGGAGGTCTAGCTATAGGATATGCTGACGACACTGCCATAGTTGTAACTGCCAACACTACAGTTGATGTGCAGATCAAAGCAAATAAAATATTAAAAATCATAGACACACATTTTGCAGAATTGGGGATGGCACTAAATATAAACAAAACACAATGGATGCAAATTAGTATAAGCAACAAAACACGATCAAATATTACCTTGGCAATACAAGATAAGCAAATCAAACAGATAAATCAAACTAACTTTTTGGGATTAACTATTGATAATAATTTAAAATGGAATAAACATACAGAAAAGATTTCAAAGAAAATAAGTAGTGGTATTTACATATTAAAACAAGAAGCACAAATTATGGCAGAGGATAGTGTAATACAGGTATATTATGCTTTTGTACATTCGCAACTCAATTACGGGCTGATACTATGGGGATCAGCAAATATGAAACATTTACTGAAAATATTCAGACTACAGAAAAGAGCGATAGGGTAATAAAACAAATACAGACTAGAATCTCATGTAGAAATGCTTTCAAAGAATTAAAGTTACTAACACTACCTTGCTTGTACATTTATGAATGTCTCAAGCATGTAATAAAGGCACATAAAGACGATAAAAACATGAATGTACACAGTCATGACACTAGAACTAGGCAAAACTATTTTAGAAGTAGAATAAGAGGCTCCCTTGGAAAGAAATGTATTGAGAGTAATGCAAAGGATTTATATAATCACTTACCTGGTGAAATTAAGGAAATAAAGAATGAGGTGAAAATGAGAATGGAAATAAAGTCCTATCTCATCAAAAATGTATTTTATTCTGTAGAAGAGTATAAGGCAGGAAGAAATTATGCTGTTAGTTTACCTCTCCTGTAAGAGTAGCTCTGAAGTTAAAATCTGATAGTTGTGTATACATAACTAAAATTGTAATTTGGTATTGTATACCTCATGAAACAACTCTTAAAATTGTAAAAATTGTAAATGTATTCACTTGTCTTATGTACAAAATTCTTCAAATTGTAAAATGTATATGTTTTTTTATCTGACGAACCTTGTAAATTTTATTACATTGGTGAATAAACTGATGCTGATACTGAAGGAAAATGCTTCGTAAAATAGCTTACATTTTTGGTTTATAACAACATATATGCACCAAGCTTTGAAGCCCTCTTTTTTATGCAGATTCAGCAGAACATCTTTCTGAAAGTCGTCCAGATTCGAAACCTGTTTTTCTGTCTTACAGTGTTTTCTGGGGGATTTAAGCAAGGGCCGCCCTGATTCAGAAGGCGTTATTTTACCTTGTTGAACCATACACGACACTGAATGTTCACTTACATTACACACTTTAGCTGTTAGCGTCTGGCTCTGTTTAAATGCAATGTTCACACACACACACTTCTTCTGAGGACAATTCTTTTAAAAAAGTGTATACACTGAAAATAATAGCCCGTGCATTTGAATGCAATAGTTTCCCTTTCGATTTACTCGTCTGTAAGCCACTTGTACCAGGTTTTGATAATGCCATGTTTCTTAGCAACAAAACAAGTTAAAGTAATTATAAGACACAGGTAACACTGTACATATACGTCAGACTTAGAACACGCATAAGAATAAACTAAATTCCTTTTCCTTTACAATGAAGATTTGTTTCCCATGTGGACAGCTCTTGTTTTCCAGTTATGTGTTTGAGGAGTTTCGGTTCTGGCTTTATGTCATGATTTTTTGCCCAAAAGTGAAAGGCAACTGCTGATTTTTCCAATTGTTTGCTCTTGATGTTCCTAATGTGTTCCTTGGATCTAATTTCTAAATTTCTTTTGGTTTTTCCTATGTATACTTCATTACAATCACCGTATTCAATTTGGTATATGCCAGATTTTTTGTCAGGTGGAATAGCATCTTTGATGTTTGAAAGCAGCAGGTTTTTCATGGAGTAATGGTTGACTGGTGCTAGCTGAATGTTGTGTTCCTTGAACAATTATTTGAATTCATCAAAGGCCCATGGATGAAATGTGAATTTTTTTAATGTCATTTTTGTTTCTGCTGCTGTGAGAGTGCTAGTTTCTTTTAGTAATTTTTTCTTTTCTGCTCGTTTTACTTTTTTATCTACTAATTCTTTGGGGAAGCCTTTTTTTTTGTGCTATTTCAACTATTTTGTAATATTCTGTTTTGTATTCTTCTTCTGGAAGAGGGATGTTCATCAATCTATGTGTTAAACTATTGAAGATTGCTTGTTTGTGGCTTCTTGGATTGTAACTATTAGCTTTTATGTAGCTGTCTGTCTGTGTTGGTTATCTGTGAATAATTAAGTTTATGTTATCCTTGTTTTTGATTAATTTTAGATCTAAAAATGGTAATTGATCATCTTTTTCCACTTCCAATGTGAAATTTATGCTTTTGTCCTGTATGTTTAGCAGTTTTAATGCATCACTGATGTGTCTTTTTGGAACTATTGCAAATATGTCATCTATGTACTGCTGCCAGAGTTTGAACATCCACGGGAAACCTTTTGTGATCCTTATTTCTAATGAACTCATGTAAAGTTGTGTTTAAGGGCCCGTTGACAACTAGGTCATTAGGGGAACTCATGTAAATATCTGCCAAGAACGGCGAGAGAGGGTTGCCCATTGCTAAACCTGAAGTTTGATGGAAATACTTTGTTTGGAACTGGAAGAAATTTTGTTCTGTGCATAATTGGTGAGTTCTATGATTCTGCAATTTCTGATGATGACATTCCAAGTGATTTGAGCCAATATTTTATCAATGGTGGGAGTTTTTTATTGGTATACTGGGGAATAGTGTCTTTACATCAAAGGAGACATCTCACCCCTTGAGAAGAAAAATATTTGACACGATAAATAAACAATCATGATGCAAGGCAAGTGTCGTTTGCTATCGCAGAGTGCAGCGTTTGTTCAATCACTCATATCTTGGGCTACAGGCCACCTAAAATATTGCTTCTTGGACAGTCAGCTTCAACAATGGAATGCAATGCAATGGAATTCTTTGTAATAATGAGCCATTGCTGGATCCAGTGAGTGCAAAGAGAAAAGCAAATATTGCACTAGACAGTGTGTTACCAAACTGGACAACGTTGCCTCTCTAGGATAGGCTACTTGCTCTCAACCACCTTTGTCTATCTGAGCCTCGTGTGCCTTCTTATTCTGTACTCCCTTTAGAATACAGTTGTGAAATGTGGACAAAAGTCTCGGTATACCCATTTCCTATCTGTTCTTTTGTTTTCTTGGAAAACAATTTTGAAGAGAACAGCACCGATAACATGCCTAAGACATATCCATTATTTCTGCAGAGATGAGTATGTTGCCATATCTTTTATCTGGGGAGAATAAATGGCATCAACCTTTTGACAAGTGTATGCCCAAATCCATGTCTTAATTTATTCAGAGCTAAGTCTCTTCAAGAATTGGGATATATTCTTCACCTCTGTATGTGATCTGCAAGAGGAAATGGAACGAGACCACCTTCAAATATGCCCAGCCACTTCTAGCACCCCATCCATCAGTGAAAAATATTGGAAAGCATTGTCAGAAATCCAGCATTAGCTAACATTTATTCAGAGCTGCAGGGTGGACAAATTTCAGATTTTCTTCATGTAGCTGCACATTGTTGTTCACTGTATTTTCAATCTGATATTGCATTATTTTTTGTGGATTTCATTAGAGATTTGGCTAATGAATTGTTGATGGCAGCATTAGTTTTCAGTCAAGATGAAGGTCCCCCTACACACACCACTAACAGTTACAAAGGTAAGCTTTCCCTATCCACTTCAACAAGTTCTCTCTCTCATACAAAAATTAGCCTAAAATCTTGCTGTTTGTGAATCCACTCAGCTGCAAGAAGTCCTTCCTATACACTAAAGACTCTTACACCCACCATTCCTGATTATTGAAAACTAAAGTCACAATCACTGACTATTGCTTGTTATTTGCTTTGCATTGTTGTGGTTCCTGGATATTATTGACTTAACTTTTAAACACATATCTAACATGACTATGAAATTCCATTCAATTAAACAGAAACAAACTCAAATATATTCAAATGATGTATGCTCTTAAAGGATGAATTTGCTCTTGAGTTTTGATAATTAATATAGAACCACTTTCTTGCATGCACTGTTTTGTTCATGGTTTGTCAAAATTCTAGATGGTCGCATGATTTCTTTTTGGTCACATTAACCTAAGATGGATCCAGCCAATTAGCAATGGGGGAGACAAAATAAATTCAAAGCATAATCAATATTCAGTGCATGTGACAAAATTTTAAAACCTAATTCATGGCAATTTCCAGGGTATTTATGGAGAAAACATTTTTTTCAAGGAGACACTACACTTATAAACAATAGTTATGGTAAATGAAAGTAATTTAAGATAAATGCTATATGTACTATCCTTCACAAAAATAAGTATCCAACTGCTGTGAGACCTGTGCGAAGGGTCACCTAATTCTCAGGCATTCTTGCATAGATGGTATGAGAATGAAATTTGCCATGTGCTTCCCTTGTTCAAAGGGCAGCCATCGGCTGACCTGCAGTTTTGAAACACAATATTTCAACAATCCTTCTAAATTAATGGGCAAATATTGCAAATTCAACTTCAGTGCAGTGAAAAAAGTATATTCTTATTGTGTCCATTAAATTGTGGAATAGAAGTAAAATCAATTCCAGTGTTGGGTGCTAGGCTTGCAAACATAAGCTTAAGCAGCAACACGTGATTTCCGTGTTGGTATAGATAAACTCACTAAAGCATGTTACCGCAAATCAACAGTGGTGGTCCTAACCCAGATTGAATCCAATTTAAGGGGGGATGTAAGTGGTAAGGTCAAAATTTTCAATTTTCTGAATTTGTTAGATTTTGAACATTCATGATGTTTTCCTTACTCCCCTTAAATTTTAACATGACATTCCCACTCTTAAAGTATTAAAAAAATAAAATATATATCAGTGCACTGATATTGCCATGCACACTTTTTAGTCAAAACGAACACAGGTGGAACCACAACTGCTGCTGTCAACACGTTTTGCAGCTTCCAAAGTCAGTATGTTGTAAGGTACACAAAATATCTTGGGAATGATGACTTCATCTTACACACACGTCTTGGGTGCAAATCCTTATGACTATGCAGTTGAAAAACTGGAATGTATTAGGCACATTTAGAAAGGCATTGGTGGAGGACTTTGTCAACTGCTGAAGGAAGAAAAGGGTGTTCCCTTGGAGGATGGAAAAAGTTCAGAAGGTAAAGGAAGACTGATAGCAAAGGAGATAGATTCCCTTCAGATTTACTATAAAAAAGCCATAAGTAACTCCAGTGTAAAGAATATGAGGAAAGCAATTTGGGCCATTTACTTTCACCGAGCAGTCATTCCTTACTATGGCCTTATTTTTGTTTCTCAGAGAAATGTTAAATGGAAATTTTACAGTACCTATGGTTGGTGCTCCATCTGATTTACGCTGTCGAGCACTGCGAAGGCGCTGCTTTAGTGGCACTTCTGTAGTGGGCTCTTCCTCTGTTTGAGGCTGACTTCTTCCAGGCGTTAAAGACTTTTTCTTTCCTGAGGTGGCTTTAGCACTATGTTCTGTTTCTTCCTCAACTGACACCTTAGTTGCTGCATCCTCACTTTCACTTTGCATTTCTGTTGGGCTAGGTGTCATCTCCTCTTCTTCAGGCCCTGCCAATGTAAACATTCAGACTATAAATTAAGCATTCTGCAATAATTTAAATTCCACAATAAAATATTTATTTCATAATACAGAATTATATTCCTGAATATATGTTTATGATTGATGCTTTCAACATCCTCACTACAACTGCTCTGTGATCCTTTAATGTGACAGAACTGTGAAGAATACAAACCATGAAATTTTAGTAAAATGCACTCTAAATGCAACCATGAACACAACATAACACAAAGACAGAAAATGCAGACTTAGTGGTCATTCCTTATTGTGGCGCCCTGTCGGGGAAAATTGGGAGATTACTCACAAAGTATGAAATAAAAACTGTGTTCAAGCCTCCAACAAAAATAAAACTGTTTTTAGATTCTGCTAAAGATGATTTGGGTCTACATGCACCAAGCATTTATGAAATCCCATGTAGATGTGGCAAATTTACATAGGATGGACAGGCAGCACATAGAAAATTGCATCAATGACGTATTACACTAGGTTACTCAGAATAATCAGCAGTGGCTGAGTACACATATAATACAGATCACAAAATCAACTTTACCTCTACAAAAATGCTAGAAAAGTTCTCTAAGTACTATGACAGGTTGATTAAAACAGCTCTATACATTAAAGGTAATAAAAACAACTTTAACATGGATGTAGGCCTTCAAATCAGCATCGCATGGATGCCAGTCATTCAGCATGTCTCTCCACCACAGCACACCTAGGAAGCCTCAGCAGTCACCAAACTGGTTCCACACCTGTGTCTCCATAGGCCAGAGCTCGATCAGTGGGAAGAAAGTAGACGGATCTTATCCACCACTGGCTAAGAATAAATATTGCAACATCAATAGCATAGCTTCAGTTCGCTTGAGAATGGTGGCTAAAGCTTGGTAAGTTACCCAAATTTGACCTGGCTGTTAGCTCAAGAAAAGACCATCAAGCTTAATATATGCTTCTTGTTTTCCTAACTCCTATGTACAGCAAGTTTTGCACATATGTTTTCATGTTTAGTTGTTTTTGACTGCTAGAAGTGTTGTACATTGAAGCAGTTCTCACTGACAGATGTCTAGTGAAACTCCAAAATTCATAAAAACTGCATTGTTTCACTATTTACACCAGTATTGACCAATGCAGTGCTGTGGTGTGTTCTTCTGGTGCCCTTCATAAGCAATTTTTACTCCAACAATTTCTAATATTAATCCAAATTTCAAGTCAAAACAACTTGATTTTGCATTTCTACACAGTACACACCCATGAAGTATGTTTTCATACACATAAGGCTGTATACATTTCTTTCCTAACCAGTGCTTTCCCTTTCTCCTCTCAATAGAAGGCTACTTGCCCTACGCTGGTAGTGATGGCACCCATACCTCCTTAGGCATGAGTTAAATGTGTGCATAAGAAAGTTGGACAGCAATGATTTACACCTCTCACATATTACGATCTTTAAGTCATTACAGTTTCATTAAATGGACAATATTTGTTGTGTTCTGTTTCAAAAGTGAGCTGTTGCTGTTGATACCAATGATCTTTCAGTTTGTTTGATAGCTGTGCCTCAGGTGGTAGCTTTTTTTAGCTGGGTTTCCGCTTTTTTCCACTAGAGTGGTGTGCATGTAAGAGATTTGTGATCCAGTTTTCAGTAGAATTTAGTGAAAGTTTTTATTTATAATATAACTACTAGCCTCTAGGTGAATTATTATAATCTAACATTTTTTCTGATGCTACATTTTGCTCATTAGTAGGGACATGCAAAAGGTGTGCTTATAATTTGGTCAAAAGCAATGTTATTTTTAATGTAATTTTACTGACTACCAAATTAAGGAATGAAATCAAAGACAAGCAATTATTAATGTGTTTCACATATATTCTTGTTAATAAACATAATACAAATACCAGTTACATGTTGATGCATTGCACTGAAATTATAAAGTTAAAGAGCAAAAATAAAGCACAGCACAGTACTTTAAGTACTAAAGACCAACAAAGCCAGCAGATATTAAGCACTCTAGGTTATTCACTTTCAAAGGAAAAAATAGCCATTGAAGACAAATTTCCTTCTTTCAAGTTTCTTTCGTTGACAGTACTTGTTATGGGAAGAAAGAAACCTTTCAGACTCAATGTTCGAACATGGTCTCCATATTGCATTCCGACACTTTTCTGCAAACACAGGATATAACAGATTCACCACAAATCCAGTATATCTGCAGTACTCCGTGACATCTGCTTAAAAATGGTTGGCAATATTGAAATTTTGGGGCTGGTGAAATTTCCCCTCAATAAGCAACATCCCATCACACCTCTGTGCTGTAACACGTGACTGCCCACACCCTCCTTGCAAGGTCCCACTGTGACTGCACTCTGCAATGATGTACTTATCCTGCTCTTGCATATACAGTTCATATACTACTGCTTGCGGACAAGAATTTCTCACTTTTTATTTTGCTCTTCAGCATCAATTCATATAATTTCACATAATTTATATATTATTAAATATGATATTTCAACACCCTTGGCTCTTGAATATACAATTCATATAATACCACGTAAAATCGGTACAAATTGACTTTAATATCTTCAATTTTCTTGAAATGCTTTTTATGAGTTTTGAAACAAAATACATTTGACTCTTATTTCTTTCTTTTATAAAAAAAATTATTTTGGCAGATAATTTTTTAAATGTCCCAAAAATTGCACACACCATTTATTACAAAATACTGTACCATAATTTGTGTGATTTTACATGCTATTATATGAATTGTATATTCAAGAGCCAAGGGAGATGAAATATCATATTTAATAATATATAACTTATCTGAAATTATATGAATTGTATGTTGAAGAGCAAAATAAAAAGTTTAAAACAAGTAATTATTGCCTATGAGCAACAGTATGTGAATTGTATGTGCAAGAGTGGGGTAAGTACATCACTGCAGAGGGCGGTCACAGTGGGAGTTTGCAAGGAGGATGTGAACGGTCACATGATGTGTGATCATGCGGGGGGCAGTCACATGTTACTGCACAGAGGTGCGGTGGGAGGTTGCTGATTGAGGGGAAATTCCACAGGCCCCAGAATTCCAATATTGTGCTAAAGGGTTTCTTTTAGCTCACCAAACTCCTGAGTATCTTCTGTAAATTATAAGTGTTGTGCAGTGTAACTTGTTTCTATAACTTTGAAAATAAGTTGAAGTCAACTTGAAACATGTCAGCTGTGAAAGATCTTGCAATATTACTAAGATAAGTGAAGTTTTTAGTTTTCAATTATTCTTGTTTTAGATTCTGTTGCTTCCCTGTTAATACCTTCATTATTTCCTTATTTGTTGTGTAGTGTCATTAGCCTTTTTGGGTTAAACTAAATCCTTAGTCCCCACACCCTGCAGATCAAATATTTTCAAGCTCTTTAAGTACACCAGAGTTCATATTTGTAAGAGCTATTATTCTTAGATCCAAAATACAACTTCACTGAAGCTTGAGATGCCATTTTTGTGATTGCTAATTTAACACTAGCTGACCTAGTAGCAGTCATTTTATTCAATAATTTCATTGTACCATAAAAAATGCCCTGTCTTATATTTCAAAGCTTTGCTTTAATAAAGAAAGTTCCCATACAAAACATGAACCAGAGGATAGCTTGAACCTTCCAGTTTGGTGAGGAAATTAACTATGTTCATTCCATGTTCTTGTTCACTAAGGAAGCAAAAATATGCAACACCAGCATTTTATGTTAGCTTCATTTCTTCAGTAATTGTCAAAGGCTACAATAAGGGAAAGAATTGGGCAAGATAGAAAGCACTTTCAAACCACGAATTCTATCGGGCAATCACTGGCATAGGATACAAGGGACAGTCTTTCCCTTTATTTTCTGACATAAATTGAGCAAATGCTTGCTTTTTCTAGAGTGCAGAAACATACTCTTTTGTTTTTGCTACTCCATTATTTAGCTCCTGCAAATAAATTGCCCATAAATTGCCAGTAATGTTCAGTTTATGTGCCCAACACTGAGTAAGCTGCAGTTTTTCACCACACCAGTTTTAAACCATCAGCGCACTTGGTCATATTTTACAGTCTGTCACCACTCTTTACATTTGTGTAGCTCATATTATACACTTTAAGACTTTCAAGAATGGCCTCAATGCATTGTATGGCATTTGCACTGTCCAAAAAATGAACACCGACTTCAAAAAGCTCAGATCTGAAAAATCTTCAATTTTCCTTTCACATCCTGCAGCCCTGAATTTGCCAAGTTCCCTGCATATTTTTCACAAAGAGTTCGGGCATGTGGTAAATCTCCTACCCCTATAGAAAAGAATGAAATTATATGTTAGAGTTTAGGGACAGGGAGTTAAATATAATTTTCCACAATATCGGGATACTTTACCCTTTGGAGTGCTTTTGGACTTAGATTTTTCATGTTCGAAACCCTATAACATTAAGAGGTAGAACTGGAACTTAAAAATTCAATGCCACAACTGGGATTTGAACCACAGACCTTCCGCTTGCCGGGCGGACGCTCTAACCACCTCTTAAACTTTGCCCACACACGGCTTGTGTGTTTAAAAACACCAACAGTAAGTTTGTTGGCATAAATAAATAATAATTACCCTATAACATTGTTTATCTGAATAAGGTTTTTTCCACTAGACCTCTATTGAAAGACCAGTAAGCTGCAGATACTCCATTATTGCATACATTTAAGTAAAATTAAAACATGAGCCTACACTCAGTGAGATCTAACCTGGCACTTGACAGCTAGCTGATTCATTTACCTGCAAACGAAATTAGCCCTATCTCGTCCAAATTGACCAATTGTTGCACAATGTTGTGACATGATTAGCTCTCACTGACTGTAGACACCATGGTATTATAGAAGAATAACAATTTCTTCATATTATACCATATTTTAAACAAAAAGCTGTGTTTAAATGGATGTTAAAATTATGTGCTAAAATACTGCACAATAATTTTGTAAATGTTGACAGTACCAATAGTTAGAGATCAAATTATTGAGTTTATGCTCAAGGCGCGTGAAAATTCAAAAACGCTCCAAAGGAAAAATTATACCCCAGGATATAATTGTTTTTAAAACATTATGTACTGTACCTTCTATGCATTTGTCCATTCATCCACCTTTTTTCTTTCTCTACTTACTAGCATAATAGCAAAAGTGATGGAAAGAATGGTGTCAAAGGTTAAATTGGTTTCTAGAATCACAAAATTTAATTTCCCCATGTCAAGCTGGATTCAGAGAGTTCCACTCTACAAATGAACAAGTCTTACTTCTCAATCAAGAAATCAAAGACTCCTTCAATAGAAAAGAAGATAATTTATCAGTTTTTATTGATTTCCAAAGTGCATATGATTCTATATGCAAAACAAAACTGCTAAAGAAAGTAAAAAAAAAATAGGGATACAAGGTCCAATGTTTTCATGGCTATGTCATTTCCTAACACAACGCTTTATTGCTACCAGATCTGGAAGAAATATATCTAAATACAAACAAGTACACCGTGGGTTACCACAAGGCACAGTGCTCAGCACAACACTTTTTAATATATTTATTAACAATCTGCCACAACAAATACAAGAATCAGGTGTGAAGTATGCACTATTTGCTGATGACTTAGTAATGTGGACTTCAAAACCAAAAAACAAAAGTACAGAACTAGAAAAAGCCATGCAACAATCCTTAAACAACCTACAAAAGTAGACCAAAGAAAATTTAATGACTGTTAATACAACAAAATCCAACTACCAAATCTTTTCACTAAGAAAAAAACCACTAAAAATAAAACTAAATTTTGAGGGTCAACAATTACCAGAAACAACAGAAGCAAAGTATTTGGGAGTTATATTATGGCAAACTTACATGGACCAAACAAATAGAAAAGTAATACAAAGAGCAGCATTGCTGTTAAAACGCCTAACAGGAATGAAGTGGGGATGTTCCAGAGCAACTCTTAACACAACACACAATGTATATATAAAGCCATTATTTACTTTCTGCAGCGAAGTTCTTGTAACAGCAAACACAAAAAAAATTCAAATCTTTCAAAGCCAAAGTCTGAGACTAATTACAGGTGCTATCAAAACCACACCAATAGCAGCTATGGAAATACTATCCAACCAATACCCCATTGAATATGAAATAGAAAAACCGGCTCTTATTCAACACGAAAAGTTGATCAGACTCCCATTCAATACATGGCACAAGAGAAATTTTACACATACACTAAAGACTCAGGAGAGCTTTCTTTCCAAAATTCAAGACATCAAGAAGAATGTATACTTTCCTAATTCAAAGGAAAACTTCATATATAAAGTCATTCCAACACAAACATTAGCCATCACATATTACTTACACCTGACAGAAGAAGTTAAGAAAAGTGATACTTCAACTAGTGTTCTAAAATTATTGGCATTAGAGATAATCCATACTAGATTTCCAGAACACGAATGGCTCCATATTTATACTGAGGATCATTGATATCAAACCAAGATGGAGCAGGGGCTTGAGTCATGTGTCACCTCTTGTCCTTCTGCAAATCTTTAAGTTATGGAACTACAGAACTTTAATGGAGAAATTGAAGCAACTAAAATGGGCCTGCAAAATCTTTGTATAGAATCTAACATTTTCATCAAGCAGTTATTCTCTCAGATTCCAGCGCAGCAATAATAGCAGTTACTTCCAAGTTGTCATCAAAATACCAAACTATTATAGAATGTTGGAAATCCTTATCCATTTAACAGCACTTCAAAAACAACACCTAGTCTTCCAATGGATACCAGCTCACTGTGGACTGAGTGGTAATGAGAAAGCTGATTTTCTTGCTAAAAAGGGTACCAGTAGTGTACAGAAATCTATAGTTAATCTACCATTTTATGCAGCTAAAAGATTAGTCAACTCTGAATTCAAAAAAGTTATTGCAAAATATCACTATGAAAAATCAAAAAATAAAAGATGGGAACTACCAAACATTCAAACAGTAATTCCTGAGTATCCTCGAAAAACAGGAGTTGCAACCTTCAGGTTGATTACAGGACATGATTGTCTGGCAAAACAGTTAAACAGAATTGGGATATATTCTTCACCACTCTGTCCTCTATGTGATCTGCAAGAGGAAATGGACCGAGACCACCTTCAAATATGCCCAGCCACTTCTAGCGCCCCATCCATCAGTGAAAAATATTGGAGAGCAAGAGGATTAATGACTTCATTGTCAGAAATCCAGCATTAGCTAACAACAACTTGCTCTATTGGTAAGTAGAGGTATTCCACCTGAGATTTCACTGGAGATAAGTAGGTTAAAAACCAAAGTTGGTATTTAAGTTTAATGTCTTTCAAGGATGCGACACAAAGATTTTGAAGAAAATAGCCCCACCCTAAACTACCCTTTAGATGGAAAATTTTTCGAAAATTCTGATTTTCTTGAAAATGGCTCTAACGATTTTGATTAAAATGTCATATGTTTGAGATATTTTTATAACAAATGAAATGTGTACTATTTATTTATGCCAACAAACTTACTGTTGGTGTTTTTAAACACACAAACCATGTGTGGGCAATGTTTGAGAGGTAGAACTGGAACTTAAAAATTCAATGCCACAGACCCTCCACTTACTAGCCAGGTACTCTAACCATTAAGCTACTGGGACAACCTGCCTTCTCCTCCTCCTCCTCTTCTTCTTTATTTACAGAGTATAGTATTATTGTCATTTCCATAAAGTCCATCTGCTATAAATTCACTTGTGCAACTTTTGGCATTATCAACTTTTAGCAAATTTACACTCATCTTTTAGGTTATGTATCGCAGTATTACATCACAAGGTTTATAGGTATACACGCTAGAAAAGAACCTGCGCAGAAACCATGTTTCTTTGCTGCGCATGGTGCTAGTGGTGGGGGTCAGTTCTGTTTCGGCAGCGCATGGTGCAGATCGGCTCCCTACAAGCACCTGTTACACTTGCAGTTTTGTAGTGCGTTCCGTGTAAAACTTTATAACAAGTTTTTGTAAGTATTTTTGCGGCTAGTAGCGAAAGTACTTAACATGACTAGTAAAGCAGATGTATCTGGCCAGTCGTTGAAAAGTGATGCTCGCAATATTGTTTACAATGTTGCTAATTACTTGGAAGATAAAAAGAGTGAATTGAAATTGAGTTACAACGTTGCTGCATCGACAAGTGAAGCTACAGGAGTTTCCATTAGTTTAGTGAAACGCATCATAAAGGAAGGGAATACGTCTTTGTCTACCACTGGTCAGGTCAAATTCTCAACACCGAAAGGGAAGGCTAGAGAAAGGAAAAATAAAGTGGAAGTCGATACATTTACTGAGGGTATAGTTCGAAGGAAAATACACGAATATTATACAGTGATGAAAGCAGTGCCAACGATACAGAAGCTCAAGCATGATTTGCAGAGTGATGGCAGTTTGGTATGCAGCAGGGAATACCTGAGGAAACTGGTTTTGTGATTAGGTTTTAAATGGAAAAAATGTGCTTCTAAACGGCAGCTCCTAATCGAAAAGCCTGAAATTGTGTCCTTGTGTGCTAATTACCTGCGAAGTATTCGTAGGTACCGTGAACAGAAGAGGAATATTGTGTATTTAGACGAAACATATATAAATGCTTGTCATACCGTCAGTTCTTGTTGGCAGTGTCCAAATGAGTTAAGGGTTACAAAGCCTATGGGTAAAGGACCCAGACTGATAATTGCCCATGCGGGAGGAGAAAACGGGTTTGTGCACAATGCTTTGCTAATGTTCAAATCTGAACAAAAAACGTGCGACTATCACGACGATATGAATGCTGTAAATTTTACAAAATGGTTAGAAACGCAAGTTATTCCTAATTTGCCCAGTAACTCTGTTGTCGTAATGGACAATGCTAGCTATCACAGTGTTCAGAAAAATAAAAGGCCAACAATGACCATGCTGAAAAAGGATGTAATGCAGTGGTTAAGGGACAACAATGTGTCGTTCAGCAGCAATATGCATAAACCAGAGTTATTGCAGTTAGTGAAGTCAGTGCCCAAAGAAAAGACGTACGTAATCGATCAGATCCTCAATGCACGTGGCCACGAGGTATTGCGTCTTCCACCATATCACGCCGATCTAAATCCAATAGAGTTGGTATGGGGAGAAATAAAGGTAGAAGCTGCACAAGATTTGTCCAATGCAACTTTAAGTGCAAAGCAAACGCTCTGTGAGGAGCTTTCCGTGAATATTCCAAAGATAAGTAGAGAAAGTGCTCTGATCATGTACGAAAAGTGGAAGCAACATACTGGGAATCAGATGGACAAATGGATGATGTCATCGACAGTTTCATCATTAATGGCGGAGACCACTCAGGCTCAGAAGAATCTGTTACTGACACAGCTTCTGAATTAGATTCAGAATCGGAAATGGAAGCGGACTAGTGTAACTCGGCCTAGCGGACTGCTGCTGCCTGTTGCTTACCCCTCCCAGTTCAGTCACATGAGTACCAACACCTTCCGAGGTTCTTTTCTAACTTGTAGACCTATAGTAAGACAAAAGAATAGAGTATTTAATGTTTTGTTTATACCAATATGGCAATACTTCTCAGTTCAATGAAAACAGCATTAAAAGTATCACAACTTTAACCGCTTTCTATATGCACGGGTAAACATACAAAAGGAATAAGTGGAAGAGAAACAACAAATTGAATCACATGTGAAAGGCAATGCACTAACAGAGAACCTCCGTGACTTCTGGAAAATGAGTGTGTTTATGTGCTATCAACACTGAACTTCAACAAACACCACTTGTATTTTCTCAGAATGGTTCTTCCATGACCATTGGCAATCATCACCATAGTTTATATATTATTATCAAAATGAAAACTGTATGCAGATAAACTTATCAAGTCTTTTAAAACTATCATACTCAGGAAGCATTAAAATGTAAAAAGGTTGGTTTAACAAAAACTAAACATTAAAATTTGTGAACACAATGGGAAAACGTCAAAATTTGCATTCTTAATGAGTTGTGCTAGAGCTTACCTATGAGTTCTTCTAACAGTTTTTCAAAGAGAGGATCAGACTCTGTGCGTGAAACTATTGTTTTGATAGCATTGTTGAGTTCACTGTCCATGCCATCACACTGAATAGTCTGAGGGGCAGGGTCCATTTGATTTTGCTCTGTAGGACAGATCACACTGTTTATTTTCTCTGCCAGCTTTTCATGCAGCTCTGTGTTACCCAAAAGAGCTTTAGACAATACCTGAAAAAGAAAATATCAATGTTACATAATGCAGTATGTTTACTACAAAATTTGCCCAGCAGGTGCATGGTCCATGTGACCTTCACATTTCCCTGCGCACATGTGCTGATCGTCACACATGCATCGGTCTTACTTCTGTTAGGTAGATGTTTTGTGCTGCTGTAGTTCAGTTCACACATGAATAACATTAGGAGTGAGAGGTAGAATTGGAACTAAAAAATTCAATGCCACCGCTAGGATTTGAACCACAGACCCTCTGCTTACCAGGCGGGTGTCTGTGGTTGAAAACCCAGTTGAATTTTGCAGTTAAAATTCTACCTCTCAAATATTGCCCACACGCAGCTTGTATGTTTAAATCACAGTGAGCTTGTTGAACTTGAAACTAAATTTCCTGACATGTGTTTCGAGTAAAGAAAGCGTTCCTTTGTGTATAAATAAATTCACGGAGATGGGATCAATTCATGATAGGAAAAGAAAGGTAAAACAGGATGTGCTTATGGAACAAAAATTAGACAAAATCGGAGAAAGATTAGAAGTCACCTCGATAATCTCTTAGGCGTCTTGAACAAGAACAAAATTAAAACAAAATATCAGGAGAGAAATTAACGCTATTTGGGAAGCTCAACTAATGTGTCAATGAAAATTTCATCAGGTGCCGTAGATGTATTGATGCAGATGAATGGCATTTCCAACATCTCCTGTGATAAGACATGTTTTGTGTTTATTCTTATAATTGTTAATGTGATTTGAAATTTGATGTCCTAGCATGGTGACCAGGAGATGGGCTGTGCGATTGCCAGCCAAGTCATGCAGTATGTGTCCGGGATATGGGCTCTGCGCCTGTTGGCTAAGTTTTGTAGTAAATGTACTGTAAAACAACCTCCATCTTACTCAAACAAAACCCGTCTGTAACATTTCTTCTGAAATTAACAAAGAACACTCCACTAGTTCAAAATTGGAATTCTGTTCATGCTGGAAAGTTAGCTAGCTAACATGTATCTCTCAGAAACTGAAATGATACTGGTCCAAATGATATTAGGGCTGTTTTCAAGATGTGAAATTTCAATTGATTAGCTTTGTTGCTCGTCACATATTTTTTAAACTACTTTTAAAGGCGTTACTTATCAATGTTATTAAAGGAGATACTGAAACTGGCCACCGTCATCCATACATTTTTGGTATCTCTTAGGAAACTATCCATCTCTCGCCGTAAATCATGTTGAGAAATGCTGACAATTTCCTGGTGGATATTTTGTTTTTATTCTTCCAGAGTGCGTGGGTTTGTCTAGTATACTTTATGTTTTAAATTACCCCAGAGATAGAAATTGCAAGGGGTTAGGTCAGGCGACCAAGGGGCCACAAAGCTCTACTAATATTTCTGTCCTGAAACACACTTTCAATTGTTCTCATGAAAGAGCTGTTGCAGAGTCTTATTGAGAAAAGGCAAACTCATGCTCCCTGTCAGTTAATTCTCTAAAAAAAGGGAGGGGGTAAAATTGTATTAATGTATGTATGGAGTCCACTGTTGGCTCGAAAAAAATTGGGCCTACAACTCTTTCTCCACTAATGGTGCACCATACACCAATTTTTTCACCATAAAGGCATATTTCGAGAACAATATTAGTTTTCTCAGAGCTCCAATAATGATTATTTTGTGTACACACATACCCATGAAGGTGGAACCAAGCCTCATTCATGAAAAATATTAAATGCGGGTCAACTTTGCCATTGTATACACTATTGAGTGTCCACTCACAAAATGTGTGCCTAATTACAATGAGACAGGATATTGTAAGACCCCAAAAGAAAATCATTTATGTGAATATTTGTTGAAAATGTAATTTATTTTTGGTGTTGATACGATTAGTTGAGTAATGAAAACGTGTTGCTATATTTCATTGTTACAAAGAAAATTAAGTTTCTTTAAAGATGTCATAAATATTTCCATATTTAAATTTAATATATATGTGTAAATAAAAGAATTATATGTGTTCAATACTGAAAGCAAAGGGAGAATAGCTAAAGATCGCTTCCCTAACAATACGGGAACTATTTGGTGAACGCATATGCGGATGTACACAAAAAGAAGGTAGCGTCATGTGATGCGGCGCTGAAATCGTTAATAGCGTCCGTGTCTTTGATATGAGAAGACGTGTTTTAATAGTGCTTTTGGATGTGAGCAGAAAATTGACTAAACTTTCATGAAGCTTTTGTTCTAAAGTTGTTAAAAAACTGGAAAGACTATCAATATAATATAAATTGGTGCGACGAAAGTGTAAAGACGAGAAAAAGTGTTAATAAAGTAATATATTATAGTGAAATAAACATTGAGTGTTTGTTCATTCCATTTAGTACCACGACCTGGGATAGAAAAAGAATCTCATAGCTCAGCGCATACAAAGTAACATATTATTATAAAAACAGCACCAACATCGCCTGGTTGAAGAACATGTTTTAACTTCAGCAATTTAGTAACTCTTTGCACAGAGCCGTAAGAAATACCTGCCTGTTGTGAAAGACATGCAAGCACATGACTTTGTGAACACCAGCTGCGTGTTATCATGTTTCTGTGTGCACAGTGGATAAATGCAGCACAGCAGTTCAGATGCTTTTGGGTCTCTCTGTATTAACCCTTTAATTAGAGTTATTTTGCCACATATGCAGTTCTTCCTCTAACTCCTAAACCAGTTTTCATATCCCTTTCGGAGGCACTTCAGCCAAAGCAATTTAAATAGTCGTGATCGTTAGAGTGACATGCAATGGACTGGACATCCATTCAAAGCTAAAGATTGCATGTTAAATCCCAGCAACTGCAGTCAAATGTGCCTGTGGTAAAGGAGGGGAGGGCCCAAATAAAATAACTAGTGTAACGGCACGCTTGGATGCTGACGGGGTTATATTTAACTGAAGTTGCATGTGTCTGGCTTCTTATTTTTAGAAAAGAAATCCCAGTTTTATTGAACAAATTTAATACTTTTACAATATAAGACAGCTGCAGATACTTTAATTCTATTTATTTAGGTTAGCATAACAAGAAATTAGAAAGAAAGAACCAATTACGTATCTCAAAACTTAACCCTCCGTTAGGCACATGCCCTGGTAGAACACTCTTAGTCGCGCGGGGCCTAGTAGGCCCTCACTATATTTTTGTGTTTATATGCTTGCATTTAGTTCTTTAATTGTATTTTTCCTACATTCCAATGTTTAGCTTCATTTAGCTTAAATATAATGGCTTTTATTTTTTATTTATGCCAACAAACTTAATGTTGGTGTTTTTAAACACACAAGCTGTGTGTGGGCAATGTTTGAAAGGTAGAACTAGAACTTAAAAGACAATGCCACAGCTGGGATTTGAACCACAGACCCTCCGCTTACTAGGCAGGTACTCGTAACCATTAAGCTACTGTGACAACCTGCCAGAATGACAATGAATTCTCAAACCAGTTCGTATTTTTTCCAGTACACCACAAAGGCAGTCTCACATCAGAGACAATCACTCCAATGGTGACTTACTATTGCAAGTACTTTATGTCCCAGGATTAAATAACCTTCAGATGGTAATTATTATTTATTTATGCTAACAAACTTAATGTTGGTGTTTTTAAACACACAAGCTGTGTGTGGGCAATGTTTGAAAGGTAGAACTGGAACTTAAAAATTCAATGCCACAGCCGGGATTTGAACCACAGACCCTCCGCTTACTAGGTGGGTTGTTGTTGTTGTGTTTAACGCCCGCTTTTACTACTACGGCACCGCAGGCGGTGACACTGATGATACATGAAGATGGAGCACCGGTGGAATGAGATGGCGGGGGAAACTGGAGTACCCGGAGAAAACCCGCCCTGACGCCGCTTCGTCCACCACGAATACCACATGCGGGTCCCTGGGATCGAACCCGGGCCGCCTAGGTGGTAGGCGAGCGTGCTAACCACTCGGCCACGGCGCCGCCTACTACTAGGTGGGTGCTCTAACCATTAAGCTACTGTGACAACCTGCCAGAATGAATTGAATTCTCAAACCAGTTCATATTTTTCCGGTAAACCACAAAAGCAGTCTCACATCAGAGACAATTACCCCAATGGGGACTTACTATTGCAAGTATTTTATGACCCGGTTAGAGCACCTGCCTAGTAAGTGGAGGGTCTGTGGTTCAAATTCCAGCTGTGGCATTGAATTTTTAAAATTCCAGTTCTACCTTTCAAATCATGGTTTTTGTTAACATTATCTTACTAGATGGATCAAAGATAAATAAAACGTAGTATGAGTACACTATACATTATAATTTGTACTGCACTACATGGAAAGATAATAAACTGCAATGTTCAGATATACAACTTGTAATTTGATTTGTACTGCCAACAACAAGAGTAAGAGTAACAATAGTAATAACAAAAACAACTACAATAATAATAACAACAACAACAATAATAATATTAATAATAATAATAACAACAACAACAACAACAATAATAATAATAATAATAATAATAATAATAATAATAATAATAATAATAATAATAATAATAATAATAATAATAATAATCATAATAATCATAATAATAATGACAGCATTATCACAAGGTAGATGATGCATTTCTACCTAATTCTTGGAATTTTGTAAATCATACCTCTTATTCCTGTTTTTGAGAAGTAGTAACATCCACTTCCAAAGAGAAACATATATTGCACAACTAATGAGGAGAAACACATGTCAATAATATGTAATGAGAGTAAGCGTGCATAGTTAGGTTGAGCTCTGCGACACATAACTACCAACTAGTCATTCTTGGAGCTAAAGAAATAAACAGATCAGGTTGTCATTCTGCTAAACAATTGAGTAAGATGTAATATTAGATGTCCTAGTGTGTGTTGTAGTGTTTAACGCCCGCTTTTACTACTACGGCACCGCAGGCGGTGACACTGATGATACATGAAGATGGAGCACCGGTGGAATGAGATGGCGGGGGAAACCGGAGTACCCAGAGAAAACCCGCCCTGACGCCGCTTCGTCCACCACGAATACCACATGTGGGTCCCTGGGATCGAACCCGGGCCGCCTAGGTGGTAGGCGAGCGCGCTAACCGCTCGGCCACGGCGCCGCCTAGATGTCCTAGTCAGGCGATTGCATATACATGTTTGTTCAAGAACTAGAACGTTTAAATAAATGTAAGGATCTCAGGCCCTTAGCGACCACTGGAGTGTTTTCAAATGTATTTGTTGCTAATATGCCATGATGTCCATTAAAGGGTTAAGTAGTTTTCAAATGACCAAATAGCAGTTCTTTTAAAAAGGGAATAACCAAAGATTAAATCTTACCCACAAAGCCACCAAAAATCATCAAACCAATTTCAACTATTAGTTGTATTTCCACTCTATTTGAGAACATACAGCTGTACCAACATAAAAGTGTAGAAACATGCCTGGGTCTGTACCGATAACATCTAGATAGTGCTGTCCAACTTTATTATGTGCTCAGGCACATTTAACTCATCCCTAAAGGAGGTGCAGGCACGATCACCACCACCATTAGGGCAAGTACCCTTTTTTGAGAGAAAAAAGGGAAAGCATTGGTTACGGAAGTAATGAATATAGCTTTAGGTGTACAAAACATACTTAATGAGTGTGTACTGAGAATATATTTGGAAGGAAATAGTTTTGTTTTGAAATTTGAATTAATATTACAAATTGTTGGAGTAAAAATACGCTTATCTTTGGATGCCATAAAAATACATCTATGTGCCACGTTGGACAGCGCTGAACTAGAGTATAGATATGAGACAAATGTTTTACCGAAAAATCCACGCTCTCATTTGAGTCATTCTCTTCTGCATGAGACCACCTGGCTTTGGCTGGTGTCTGGTTCTTGATAGGTGTTGGATTGTTACACTTTCTCTTCGAGTTTGAATGACTGCAACATTAAGAAGGGTATTAGCACTAACTAAAAAATATGGAGTTACGATTAGTAATTGGAAGAAAATTTATATAAACATTTTAAATTTCAAAAAGGAAATAATGAAGCTATTAACAGTGAAGCAACAATATTAGTAATTGTTAATTACTAATAATTAGTGAATATTACTAAGATAAGTGAAGCTTTTAGTTTCTAATTTGTTTTTACTTTAGATTTTAAATTTCACTTAAATTCGGAAGAATATGAATGCTGATGATAGTTTCTTGGGCTAACAGCCAGGTCATATTTGACTAACTACCCAAGCTTTCAGTGACTAACTCTGCTGCCATCCTCAGGAGAACTGAATCTAGACTACTGATGTCACAATATTTATACCTAGCCCTCGGCAGATAAGAACCGCCTACTTTCTTCCCATTGGTTGAGCTCCAGCCGATGGAAACATGTGGAACCAATCAGGTGATAGCTGATGCTTCTTTGCGCAAAGTTACCCAATTTTGACCTGGCTGTTAGCCCAAGAAACTATCATCAATAATCAATGCCGGGAAAGCTTCAAATCACTAATTAGAATATGTTGTTGTTAGCTAATGCTGGATTTCTGACAATGAAGTCATTAATCCTCTTGCTCTCCAATATTTTTGACAATGATATTGAAGAGAGCAATAGCAGTAATAGTAACCGTTTTTTAGAGAGCACCATATTTTTATGTTTTGGCGGTCACATCACTCTCTCACAACCCCCAGAATGTCTGGAGGACCACACCTGTCGTTGGTTTACGGGTCTCACTGACCTGACCGGGAGAACTATCAAAATAAATTCACCGACCATATCCTCTGATTACCAATCAGAGGACGTATTACATGCCATAACAGGTCAGCATGTTGGGGTTAAGATTTTATAGAGAAATTAGAGAAATGGAGAGGTTGGGAAAATAAAGACTCCCTAGCCCTCGGGAACCCTAATAGCATCGGGGTCGGAAGAGAACAAGAGATGACCAAGGTAAGGTCAGATAGAAAAGTTACAGTGAGGAGCAAAACACCAGTAAGCTAATTAGAATATGAATGGTACTTAATAGTCTTCAAAGCTATTGTTTTATACACAATACTACATCAATGAATGTTCAGTTGTAGAGTGGAGTTCTCTGAATCCAGCTTGATATGGGGTAATTAAATTTTGTGATTCTAGAAACCAATTTAATCTACTTGTATTTGACACCATCCTTTCCATGTTTTTTTGCGGTTTCTAGGATGACTTTACAGAAATTTTTGTTCATATGATCTGGTTGGTCATGCAGCTGAGTTTGTTTGTTCTTTAAATTTATGTTCCAGTTCAGTTTTATATTTCTTCCAATATGCTTTTTTGAAGTTCCAATACAGATTCGTGTGGTGTTGACTGACATTTGTATTATCTAGTTTTATATCAGAAATTACTGCTCTGTGACCAGAACTTGGGTCTTCTATAACTTGCTTTTTAATTTTTGAAACAACATCTGTTATAGTTAACAAGAGGTCTGGGTTATTGCCTGCTCCAGAGTAATGTGTGAAGGTTGTGAGATCTTTATTATAAATCAGTTCAAAGATTGTGGTATTCAAAAATTCTTCCAATATTGTCACGTTTGTGATTGAGAAGTACCTATTTTATATTAAGTTATAACATTTTATTAAGCTTCTAAATTTGTGATAAATCTCATTTTATAATTATTTTAAATTGTTACACATATCTTAAGATATATATGTGACCGGACATGGGTGGTTCACCACTTCCTATGGTAGTCCCTATGGACTTTTCTATGATGTCACCCTTCCGCATAGTAACTGCTGGAATGGTTGCATCATGCGATGTCATGTGTCTTAAGAATTTTCTAGAACATCCCGTTCACCAGGGCGTTGGCATACCAAATATGGTAAAAGCCACCATTGCAATTGCAAGACCCCCATAGAGGACAGGACGCGTTATAACCGGGCTCTGAGAGCTCGCTCGGGGGAGTCTTGTCCAGGAACTGCTGTGTGCTGTGCTCCACGCCGCTGAGGTGGCGGTCGCCACCCGACGGGTCAACTATGTTGACTGGTCCTCCCGACTTCATCAACACAACTTGACATCGTCCGTAACGGGTAAGCCTATTCAACCCTAAATTGTAAACCAACACTGCTTTGCTGTTGTTTCAATACTAATACAAAATAAATATATTTCAAGCCACAAACGGTGTCTTTCTGCTCTACCATCTGATTACAAAGCTATGTCCCCCAGTTACAACCAAGTTGTGACATCAGTGTTAGAGACACCGGGTAGGTTGTGACATTATTGGTGGAGGCGCCGGGTAAAAAATTCTTAAGACACGTGACATCGCATGATGCAACCATTCCAGCAGTTACTATGCAGAAGGGTGACATCATAGAAAAGTCCATAGGGACTACCATAGGAAGTGGTGAACCACCCATGTCCGGTCACATATATATCTTAAGATATGTGTAACAATTTAAAATAATTATAAAATGAGATTTATCACAAATTTAGAAGCTTAATAAAATGTTATAACTTAATATAAAATAGGTACTTCTCAATCACAAACGTGACAATATCTTACCTGTACAATTCACTTTTTCATAACCCCATCTTTTGGAATGGGCATTGAAATTCCCAATTCAAATTTGTTCTTACTTTAGAATCTTGTTGCTTCACTGTTAATAGCTTCAATTTTTCCTTATTTCCCAATTATGATTGTTTTATTTAACTATTCAATAAGTGAGAGACCTGGTTCATTCCTGGGAGGATTGTAAATACTGTATAAATGAAGATGTATTCCGTTATTCCAAAAATTTAGCTTTATTAATTCAGCTTTATCTGTGTTTTCCATTTCTTTAACAATTTGAAAGGAGGATTTAATATCCTTTTTGACTCCAACTAATATTCCGCTACTTATCTATTTTTGGGTGGTAGGTTTAATAAAAATTTAAATATTTAAGTTGATCATTTGTTAGATTTGCTTCTTGTATGAAAAATATATGTATGTTATAGTCAAATACAATTTTTTGAGCTCTATTCTTTTTGTTTGTGTGAGACCACCTGCATTCCATTGAAGAATTCTGATGTTAGATTTTCTATTAATATAATGTTTTGGTTCCAAATGGGGGACTATTTTAACTCCAGAAAATTTTACCCCTCGAGTCATATTTTATAATAGTGGTATTGAAGAGAACAATAGCAGTAATAGTAACCACTATTTAGAGAGCACCATATTTTTATTTTTTGGCTGTCACATTGCTCTCTCACAACCCCCAGAATGTATGGAGGACACCTGTCATGGGCTTAGGGGTCTCATCAACCTGACCAGGAGAGTTATAAAAATAAATTCACCGACCACATCCTCTGATTACCAGAGTACCTATTATATGCCATGACAGGTCAGCATGTTAGGGGTTAAGGGTTTATAGAGAAATGGAAACCTTAGAAGAATAAAGACTCCCTAGCCCTTGGTAACCCTAATAGCATCAGGGTTGGAAGAGAACAAGAAATGACCAAGGTAAGGTCATAAGGTCAGATAGAAAAGCTACAGTGAGGAGCAAAACACCAATAAGTGGAAGTAATGTTCTGCTCAGCTTGGGTACCTTGTGGTCACCATCCACATATCCTCTAGATGAGGACCCTGAGGGTCAAGAAATCAAAGACTCCTTCAATACAAAAGAAGATAACGTAACAGTTTTTATTGATTTCCAAAGTACATATGACTCTATATGTACAACAAAACTACTAAAGAAAGCACAAACATGGGGATACAAGGTCCAATGTTTTCATGGCTATGTTATTTCCTAACTCAACACTTTATTGCTACTAGATATGGAAGGACTATAGCAAAATATGAACAAGTACACCGTGGCTTACTACAAGGCACAGTGCTCAGCAGTACACTTTTTAATATATATTGACAATCTGCCATAAGAAATATAAGAATCAGGTGTGAAGTGTGCACTATTTGCTGATGACTTAGTAATGTGTACTTCAAAACCAAAAAACAAAAGTACAGAACTAGAAAAAAAGCATGCAACAATCCTTAACCAACTTACGAAAGTGGACCAAAGAAAATTTAATGACTATTAATACAACAAAATCCAACTACCAAATCTTTTCACTAAGAAAAAAACCACTAAAAATAAAACTAAATATTGAGGGTCAACAATTACCAGAAACAACAGAAGCAAAGTATTTGGGAGTTATATTATGGCAAACTTACATGGACCAAACAAATAGAAAATGTAATACAAAGAGCAGCATTGCTGTTAAAACGCCTAACAGGAATGAAGTGGGGATGTTCCAGAGCAACTCTTAACACAACACACAATGTATGTATAAAGCCATTATTTACTTACTACAGTGAAGTTCTTGTAACAGCAAATACAAAAACAATTCAAATCTTTCAAAACCAAAGTCTGAGACTAATTACAGGTGCTATCAAAACCACACCAATACCAGCTATGGAAATACTAACAACAATACTCCACTGAATATGAAATAGAAAAAGCAGCTCTTATTCAACACAAAAAGTTGATCAGACTCCCATTCAATACTTGGCACAAGCGAAATTTGACACATACACTAAAGACTCAGGAGAGCTTTCTTTCCAAAATTCAAGACATCAAGAAGAATGTATACTTTCCTAATTCAAAGGAAAACTTCACGAATAAAGTTAATCCGACACAAACAATAGACATTACATATTATTTACTCTGACAGAAGAAGTTAAGAAAAGTGATGCTCCAACTAATATTCTAAAATTATTGGCATTAGAGACAATCCATACTAAATTTCCGGAACAACAATGGCTCCGTATTTATACTGATGGATCACTGATATCAAATTAAGATGGAACAGGGGCAGGAGTCACGTGTCACCTCTTGTCCTTCTGCAAATCTTTAAGTTATGGAACTACAAACTTCAATGGAGAAATTGAAGCAATTCAAATGGACCTGTAAAATCTTTATATAGAATCTCACATTATCATCAAGCAGTTATTCTTTTAGATTCCACGGCAGCAATAATAGCAGTTACTTCCAAGTTGTCACCAAAAAAACCACACAATTATAGAATGTTGGAAAATCCTTACCCATCTAACAGCACTTCAAAAACACCTAGTCTTCCAGTGGATACCAGTTCACTGTGGACTGAGTGGTAATGAGAAAGCTGATTTTCTTGCAAAAAAGGGTTGCAGCAATGTACAGAAATCTATAGTTAATCTACCCTTTTATGCAGCTAAAAGATTAGTCAACTTCAAATTCAAAAAAATTATAGCAAAATATTCCTATCAAAAATCAAAAAATAAAAGATGGGAACTACCAAATATTCAAACAGTAAATCCTAACAACAGCAGTTGCAACCTTCAGGTTGATTACAGGACATGACTGTCTGGCAAAACATTTGAACAGAATTGGGATATATTCTTCACCACTCTGTCCTCTATGTGATCTGCAAGAGGAAATGGACCAAGAACACCTTCAAATATGCCCGGCCACTTCTAGCGCCCCATCCACCAGTGAAAAATATTGGAGAGCAAGAGGATTAATGATTTCAGTCAGAAATCCAGCATTAGCTAACAACACATCAATGAATGTAAGCCAACAACAAGCCTCAAGTTAATGTAAAAATAATGTATGCAAGCAAAACTGTAGTACTATGTACAAAAATGTTAAATTAATAAACATCAAAATGTTTTTTTCTTTTTTGCATCTTTACTCATTTTCTACTACACAAGCAGGGCTTCAAAAGAAGAAAGAAGGGAAAGTAAGGGAACTTACTGCTTTCGCTTCGGTGAAGAAGTGGAAATATTGATCTCTTCAGCAAAGCTGCAGCTGGGCACTGGATCCTGCAAATCTGCAGTTGATTTTGATGGGGTCGAAGTCTTGGGCATTTGTTTGTCACCTTCTTCATGGATTTTCTTTGCAACCATCTGCATATTTCTGCTGTCTGCTAAACCTGGGAGACTCTCCAGTGGAGTAGCTTCCACAGTTGGCACACCAACTGTCATATTCATAACAAGATTTGTTCAGATATTAACATTATTAATGATTTAATGAAAAATACTTAAAATGGTAAAACTTGGTGTTAATCTTTGGGAGAATGATGAAGGCATATGTAAATCGCAGAAGTTTAAATAGATACTAGAAATAATGTAAAGTACATATATGAACCTCAAAATAAAAAAAAAATTACATTAATCAGATTATATCAATTCCTAAAATTCATATAATGCAAACCCATAATTCAGAGTGTCCACAGAAACACTCCATGATTATAAACAAGTATAGCCATCTCTATCAATTGCTGGCTTTACAAGAAACTAGTGCCATTAGAAAGAACATCAGAAAGAATTTCAGGGAATGTACATTGTATTTCGTCACATAACTGTCACATTTTTTATGCTTTTCTTTTAAGTAAAAACATACAGAGCGAATGAATAAACAATTTAAAACTGGCCATGTTGGCTTTTGGTAACAAGTGCACAGTCACAGGAGTAAGAACGAGTCTGAGCACATTTAAGCATGGCCATGTTATTTATTTATACCAACAAACTTACTGTTGGTGTTTTTAAACATACAAGTCGTGTGTGCGCAATGTTTGAGAGGTTTGAGAGGGATTGCCGGGATTTGAACCACAGAGCCTCAGCTTACTTGGCAGGTGCTCTAACCATTAAGCTACAGTCACAACCTGCCAGAATGACATTGAATTCTCCACCTAGTAAGTGGAGGGTCTGTGGTCCAAATCTGGCTGTGGCATTGTTATGTTGTTTGTAGTTGAAAAGAAAGGAGGACAAAGATAAGTATAGCATGATGCTGAAGCTTATATATTCTAGTTACACTTTCATTTTGCACCAATCTCTTACTAGGTTTTCACTCACTGAAAGCTCCCTTTCTGCAACTCAATTACCATTCTGTTCCATGAATGCAATTACAGTGCCTCAGTGCCAAGCATCATAATATGCTGCACACTTACCCTCTACCTTCCTTGTGAATCTTAACAGGACTAATGGCACTGAAGGTTGCAATGGCGGCATGTTATTTTTCTATATTTTTCATTAGTGAACACCTGGAATGTTAATGTGATGATTATGAAGTGAAGTGCTTAAGTTCTTAACTGCTTGTCTATAAATTAAAGTGTGATCATTATGCAATGGCAACAATTATGTGATGAAATACATGTGAATGTGAAATATATGAAACTGATAGTGTTAGTGAAAACAACAAATGGTAGCACAAGAAGATGCTGTTCCTACTATTTTGCTTGTCAATATGTAATTGTTAAATAGAAGCAAATTGTGTTAAATGGTGTGAATGTTAAATTTTTACGTTTACGTGAATTCTGCAGCATTTAGAGGGTTAAGTCAAATTCACAGGAACTATGCAGTGAATATCCCGGCTTTCAAATGTAACCTGTGAATGAGAAACTGAAAAGTGGAAAGTTAACGTATAATTTGCAATTCTAATTTATCTATTGCACACAAAGTTACCAATGTTGTGAGTGAGTGAGCGAGCAGGGTTTAAAGGCCTGTTAACAGCTAGGTCATCACGGCCCAATCCAGTGTTCAGAAGATAAGACTCTAGGCGAAAGTTTAATGTCTAAAGTTCTAGTAGTAGTCAAGGCTTGGAAAGTTTTGTGACTGCAAATGTGAAAGGGAGTGATAAGTTGGTGCCATTTCAAGGGGTGAAACATCACCAGTCATTTAATTCAGTAGACTTACTGGACCATTGTTATGCCAGAGTTTTGAAGACTCTGAAATAAGCAGAAAGGTTTTGCACTCTCGTACTAAAACAGAGGCCATTGTAACAGGTTTACGGTAGAAAATAAAACAATGTCACAAGAATGCACAAATGAAAATTAACAATTGTGCAAAATTCTGCTAGTAGAAAATTGCATAATTAATACTATTTTAGGATTTTAAAACTGAAATATGTGTATATTGAATTGAAGCCAACAATAATCTGCTAAATGAATTATTTTTTAAATTAACTTTTGCACATATAGATCCACACACTGTTCACTACAGTGCTCCCACTGCTTGGTTAAAGCAAATTCATCCCTTGCTTCTTAAAAAGCATACACATACAATGTAAACATTTGATGAGAGTGAACCACATAGACCAGATCAGAAATGAGTGCCACTATCTGAGAAGGCAGGTTCAAATCCGGCCCAGACCGATGGTTTTTAAGATGAGGGAATTATTGAGGAACACCATGTGAAATCTAGCGTCGAGGGAATCCACGTAAGGAACAATAATCCAACAAAAAAAGTAGGACCAAAAATTTTTATTTAATATTTACTTTATTTTTGCATGCTGTTGAGAATGTCAGACAGAATATATGGTTAGACCCCAAAAGGAAATCATTTATGTAAATATTTATTGCAAATGTAATTTATTTTTCACGTTGGTAAGGATTAGTTGAGTAATGAAAACGTGTTGCTATTTTTTCATTGTTATGAAAAATAGAATTGTTTAAAAATGTCATAAATGTTAAGTTTCATGTTTAAATTTAATATGTATAAATATAAGAACCATATATATTTAATGTTAAAAGTGTAGGGAGGATAGATAAAGATCGCTTCCCTAACATTACAGGAACTATTTAGCGAGGAAAGTATAAAATGAGCATATACGCACATGAATATAAAAAGGGCGTCATGTAAAGAGACGCGAATTTTTTGTCGGTAGCGTCTCTGTGTTAGAAAGGTGAAGACGCCTTTCTGTAACGCGTGTGGACGTGGGTCTGAAAGACTTTATAAAGTGAAAAGACTGTCGAGAAAATACAAATAGGTGCAACGAAAGTCAATTCAATTATAACAAGTGTAATAAATGATGAAAAAAGTGTTAATAAAGTGATAATAGTGAAGTTACATCGAATGTTCATTCATTTCATCCAGTACCATGCCCGGAGAGAAAGAAAAGAGTCCCATAGCTCAACGCAAAGTAATAATCTTTTTAAAAATACAGCACCAAATCCACAATTGATATTGTGAAGCAAGTGTAAGGTTATTTTATTTCAGAGATTTTAGCCTCTTAGATTGCCTTATGTTTGGGTATTTTAATGTTTTAGCATTTTTTTTTTTTTTTATTTTGTAGCAATTTTAAGTTTCAGTTTTTAGCATTTTAAATGGAACGATTTAATAGTTGTTTAGCTGCTTTTATCTATTTTAACTTTAGATTTTTAGTTTTTAATGGGTGATGTTTTAACACTTGACCGTACGTAATTTTACTTTTGGACTCGGGACCCTAATGACCAAGTTGTCGATGGGCCCTTAAACCCAACACACTCACTCACTCAGCACCAAATGGTAAGAAAGTGGGACTTTTAAGCCTAGCTAAACCTAAACAAAAAACGAACATGTCGCAAAAAGGAAAGGGGATAGAAACAGGAGTAAGGGAAGGGGCAGATAAGCCTAGTTTTCAAATAGAAACAGAAAGTGAGGAAGAAGTAACAATGATAGGGAAAGATAAAAATATTAATGATCGTTATGTTTGAAAGACTAGAACAGAATATGAAAGAAATAGGTCAGAAAATGGAACAAAACTTAGGTTCAGAAAATGTAACAGAATATAAAAGAAATAGGTCAAAAAATGAGGAAGTAAGGCAGGACTTGGAACAGAGTAAAAAAGAAATGGTCAGAAAATAGAATTAGGAAGGCAGGAATGTAAGGAAAACATGAAAGTAATTTTTTTTTTTTTAATTTAAAAGTTGAGTTAATTAATAACACTCAACAACACTTACAACATATTTTTCCGGGATGCGTTTCGAAGGTAATTTTCCTCCATTATCAACCGGACAATAACTGGGTTTCCATGGTGTTTGATGGTGCAGATGGTGATGCTTCTTCTGGTGTTTCTTCTGGTGGCGGTTCAATGAACTAACTGAAAATGTCTCTCTGAGGAATGTCGAAATTAAATACTCGGTTTCTATTTTTTAAAATAAAGATTTGTTCCCATGTGGACAGTTCTTGTTTTCTGGTTCTGTGTTTGAGAAGTTTTGGTTCTAGCTTTATGTCATGATTTTTTGTCCAGAAGTGAAATGCAACCGCTAATTTTTTTAACTGTTTACTCTTAATGTTTCTAACGTGTTCCTTGGATCTAATTTTTAAATTTCTTTTGGCTTTTCCTATGTATATTTCATTACAATCACTGCATTCAATTTGGTATATGCCAGATTTTTTGTTAGGTGGAATAGCATCTTTGATGTTTGAAAGTAGTAGGTTTTTTATGGAGTCATGGTTTACTGCTGCTAGCTCAATGTTGTATTCCTTGAACACCTTTTTAAATTTATCAAAGGCCCATGGATGATATGTGAATTTTTTGAATATCATTTTTGTTTTTGCTGCTGTGAGAGTTGTAGTTTCTTTTAATAATTTTTTCTTTTCTGCTTGTTTTACCTTTTTATCTACTAATTCTTTGGGAAAGCCGTTTTTTTGTGCTATTTCAATTATTTTGTAATATTCTGTTTTATATTCTTCTGCTGAAAGAGGGATGTTCACCAATCTATGTGTTAAACTATTGAAAATTGCTTGTTTGTGGCTTCTTGGATTGTAACTATTAGCTTTTATGTAGTTGTCTGTGTGCGTTGGTTTTCTGTGAATACCGAAATTTATTCTATCCTTGTTTTTGATTAATTTTAGATCTAAAAATGGTAATTTATTATCTTTTTCTACTTCCACTGTGAAATTTATACTTTTGTCCTGTATGTTCAGAAGTTTTAATGCGTCACTGATGTGTCTTTTTGGAACTATTGAAAATATATCATCCACATATCGCTGCCAGAGTTTGAACATCCACGGGAAAGGTTTCCCGTGGATGTTCAAACTCTGGAAAACACAAGGTAGCGGTACCACGACACGATACCAAGGGGTGAATCAAGATACCAAACATCTAGGTATGATCATGGGAGACCAGAAGACAGTACCCATCAAGTAAATCACATACGGTTCTGCCGAGAATACATGAACAGCCAAAGACCGTCATACAACAGGGGTTCACACCTAAGGGGCAGAAACCAGTGGAACACTGATAACCAAAGACAACAAGAAGTAAATGGAAATGTGCCAAATAGAACAGATGCTGCACAGAACACAGAAACAACAATCACCACCAACACCCAGGAATATTACCACAACTAAGTTTGCCCCAATTGAATTGATAACCAACATGAAACCTAAGCGGTTAACAACTGACATAGACACCACGATGGCTGCCCAAAGAGAATTCACAGAGAGGGAGAAGTGTCAACTGGCATTCAGGAGACTGCATCGAAAAGCTGAAAAAGGTAGAAACAAAATGAAGAGATACATCAGAAAATGGTCCCCACAAATAGGAGAAAAGGTGCTCCTAAGAAGACACAATGTATCAAAAGCATCCGAAAAAAGATTAGGAAAAATGGAGCTACTGTACACTGGACCACTGGTTATAACAAAAGAGCTGGGTGATCATACACATGAGCTACAGAATTTAAATGGCAAGTTAACAGGAAGATACCATAAGAACAAATTAAAGCCATTTTGCCAACAAATGTGTAAGGCAGGAACAGTGAAAATAAGGAAAAACAAGAACATTAAATGGGTTAAATAAGGAAAATTGAAGCTATTAACAGTGAAGCAACAAGATTCTAAAGTAAGAACAAATTAGAAACCAAAAACTTCACTTATCTTAGTAATGTTGCACGTTCTTTTTGCACAAACTGACCCAGGGTTTCAAGTTGTCTCCAACTCATTCTCAAAGCTATACAAACAAATTTGTTACCAAAGCTACAATCTTTCTTGTTTTTTCTGAAAACAAAAAACAAATACTGATATTTAATTTTTATTTACCAATCTCTGAAAACAAAAATTTATAAATACAATCTATAGATGGTAATTCGAAGTTCATAACACGGTTCCTGTTTTTTAAAATAAAATTTTTTTCCCAAACCATTAAATCTATAGGACCACTTAATTGTTTTAATAATTTAACTTCTGGATTAATTTCATGATTAAACGACCAAAAATGATCTGCCACAGCTGATTTATCAGTTTGTTTATATTTAATATTTCTAAAATGTTCTTTTATTCTGGTTTCTAAATGACGTTTCGTTTTACCAATATAAATCTTATCACAATCTAAACAGCTAAATTGATAAATGCCAGATTTTTTATAATTTGGTATTTTATCTTTTTTAGAAAAATTAAGTAAATTTTGTATATTAAATTTATTTTGAGGGACCAAATTTATTTCATATTCTTTAAAAATCTTTGTAAATTTTTTATTGGCCCATGGATGGTAAGTAAACTTTTTAAAAATAGAATTATCTATAGATTTAATGGTTTGGGAAAAAAATTTTATTTTAAAAAACAGGAACCGTGTTATGAACTTCGAATTACCATCTATAGATTGTATTTATAAATTTTTGTTTTCAGAGATTGGTAAATGAAAATTGAATATCAGTATTTGTTTTTTGTTTTCAGGGGAAAAAAATGAAAGATTGTAGCTTTGGTAATGAATTTGTTTGTATAGCTTTGAGAATGAGTTGGAGACAACTTGAAACCCTGGGTCAGTTTGTGCAAAAAGAACGTGCAACATTACTAAGATAAGTGAAGTTTTTATTTTCTAATTTGTTCTTACTTTAGAAAAAAAATGGGTTTCTTATAGAATGTATGTAAATCGGTTAGAAGCTACAGCAAGAAAGGAAATCAAGTCATTGGCTATAGTAACCACCCAAAGTGAGCATTTTCAACAAAGACAGACGAAAATTCTAATTGTCATAAAAGGAATAAATCATGTCGATGAAGAAAATATGTTTATGGCAGGATGTCGAGAACAAAATAAGAAGAAAAATAATATTGCTACGGGATACTATAAATACAGGAGTTTTCTCTTATAGAGATAAGAGACAAAGTGATGGCAATTGGTAAGAAGAAGAAAACCAAGGTAAGAGAAAAACAATGCCCACAGATTAAAATGGACATAGCCAACGTTAAGCTTACACAAACGTTGATGAACTGAACATAATAATAAGAACCCAATACCATTAAGTATATCTTTAGTAACACCAAAATTAAATGGATCGACTACCCGCATACACATAATAAGCTTATAATACAAAGAAGTAAGGCAAAGGACTGAATAAATTTTGTCATGCCAACTGAAAAGACAAAGACATACAGTTAAGAAGATTGTAAAAAAAAAGTAGGTTATTGTGCAAAGTGAGAAAGTGAGAAGTGTATTAAAGGAATAAGGAGAAGTGTTGTATTGTGTTTCAAGCTTGTGAATATGTGTGACAACTTGAAAAACAAAACAAGGTGCATGTATGACACAATATGTGATCAGACCCCAAAAAGAAAGTATTTATGTGTGACAGCGATTTGGATATTGATGGCAAATTTTCCGAATTTGAGGGGGGTGTGGAGGATATAGGTACGAGTAGCAGTGAGGAAGAATGTGACCAACTTCCTTCAGGTGTTCGTGAAGAGTCAGCATTGTGGAGTGCTGAAAACAATTGCAATACAAACAGGCACATCTTCACGAGCACAGGGTCTGGTGTTCAATCCCAGGCTTAGCTGACTTCTGACAGCCAACCAATTGACATTTTTACAAAATTTTTTACTACCGACTTAGTGTCTCTCATTGTTTCGGAAACAAATGTATATGCGTGTAAGGTGAAGGAAGACCTGCTCTCTAAAGGTAAATTAGAGCCTAAGAGCAGAATTCAAAGGTGGACAGAAGTAACACTCAATGAGATTTACAGGCTACTTGGTCTAATTATACTTATGGGTGTTATTCGTAAACCTGCATTATACATGTATTGGTCCACAGATGACATGCTAGCTACTCCTTTTTGGAAAATGCATGTCAAATAACAGGTTTACGTCAATTTTGCAATTCCTTCATTTCACCTGCACAGAGAATGTAAATGACAAACTCCACAAAATTAGGCCTGTTTTCGATTATATCATTTCAAAATTTAAAGAAAATTATGTGCCTGGTGAAAAGGTCACTGTTGATGAAAGCCTAATGCTTTGGAAGGGCCGCTTAGGTTGGAAGCAATACATCAAAACAAAAAGGGCTAGATTTGGCATAAAGAGTTTTGATGTTTGTGGAAGTAAAACGGGATATCTTTACAATAGCTGCATTTACACTGGTCAAGGGACTGACAATACTGGAGACAAAGATTTGGGCTTATCTGGCTCCATAGTAATGCACCTAATGGAACCTGTGCTTGATCAGGGTAGGACTGTGTACTTAGATAACTGGTACAGCTCTCCTAAATTATTCATGGCCTTACACAAAAGACTAATGCAACTGGAACAGTACGTTCAAATCATATTGGTTTGCCAAAAGATGTGAATACGAAGGCTCTAAGGAGAGGAGAAATGGAGGTGCGTCAGCTCCCACCTTTGACCTACCTTGCCTGGCAGGACAGGAGGGTAGTTACGGCATTATCTAATTGCAGCTCTAAGATTTTGATGATTGACACTGGAAAAACAGATGCCCATACCAAAATGTGCATTTTCAAGCCTGACGTTATCCAGGAATACAATATGCACATGGGTGGTGTCGATCTAGTAGATCAGGTATTGCAAGCATATCCCTCTTTACGAAAAACAGTGAAATGGTATAAAAAGGTATTCTTGCACCAGCTGGATATAACCATATACAATTGTTTGGTAATTTGGAGAGCTCTAAACCCACACAAGACAATGACCTACCTGGACTTTCGACTATCAATAGCTCACAGCCTAATTGAACAATACCAGGTTGAGAGGCCTCTTCATACTGGGGGTAGAAAATACAAAACCCCCGCACCCCTCAGACTTCAAGGAAAACATTATCCTAAAAGGATACCGTCAACAGCAAAGAAGTCCCGCCCATCTCGAAGGTGTTTCGTGTGCTGCAAGAAGGGAATCCGTAAGGAAACTGGGATGATCTGTGGCGAATGTGGAGATGTGCCCTTGTGTGTTTATCCCTGTTTTGAGGCATATCACTGCAGAAGGAACATATAAAGGTAAGCCAGTAAAGCATACAGAATTTAATTAAATGTTTCATAATGGGGGAAAATTAAAATAAGTTGAGTTAGATAGAGGATAAATAAGGGTTAAATGCACAAATGCACAGGACGTGTATACACGTCCATATCGCTCGTCCGTCATTTTAAATGGACGTGATTTCACGTCCATATCCCTGAAGAGGTTAAGTACAGAGAGTGTTATACCATTGTTTCATTGTTAAGAATATTATTTGTTTGATAACATCATTAATGTTTAGTAATATGTTCAAATTTAAAGTATATTATCATATTAATTATTTTAGATTTAATATTAAAAGTGTTAGGAGGATGCATTGAGAACGCTTCAACATTTTTGGGAACTATTTAACATGTAAGATGACGTCATAGGGGACGCCGTAAAAAGTATACGCTTACACGTATGAATACAGATGCACTGTTAAGGAATGTGCTAGATTCAGCGTCTTAGCCTCACATCGTCTAAAGAGGGAAGACGTGTATTTGATATGTGTGAGTTAAAATGCTAAAAGTATAATTTAAAATGACAAGCAGTGCGAAGAAACAGTTGAGGAAGTCGGTCTGCGTGCACAGAATGTTCGCCTAGATAACACATAACATTCTCAAGTTGGAGTCAACTCGAAACTTGAGTCAGTTTTTGCAGCAAGAACTTGCAACATTACTAAGATAAGTGAAGCTTTTAGTTTCTAATGTGTTCTTACTTTAGAATCAGCTTAATGAAGTTAGCATTCAATTGATGGGATTGGTAAACTCGTCCTGGAGAATTTATAATTACCCCATAAGATAATTGAGATATTGTTACAAATATTTATAATTGATTAATCCCATTTCCAATTTCTTTCTCTTTCTTTTTTTTTAGTTTCCTTCTTTCTCTAATAACAATGAACTGAGCCTTAAATATACCGTATATAATAAATTATCCTATCCGTTATGCATATTTTGTTTCTGTTGTTTGTTTCATTGTGGGCATTGATTCCAGTCTGTAGAATGAGTAGCGAGAATGTACTTTCTCTATGTTTATAATCATATTGCCACAAGAACTACAAGTTTTTTTAATGATGGTTGCTCTACCACCGCATGTTATATTCATACAATGTTTTTATCATAAAAGACAACTGAGGTGGTACCATGGCTGAGAGGTTAGACCGTTAGCCTATCACCAAGGCAGCCCAGGTTCGATCCAAGGGACCCACTGGTGGTATTTGTGATGGACAAAGCAGCATCTCGTCGGGTTTTCTCCAGTTACCCCTGAATGTACTTTCTCTATGTTGATAATCATATTGCCACAAGAACTACAAGTTTTTTTAATGATGGTTGCTCTACCACTGCATATTACATTCATACAATGTTTTTATCATAAAAGACAACTGAGGTGGCACCATGGCTGAGAGGTTAGACCGTTAGCCTATCACCAAGGCAGCCCAGGTTCGATCCAAGGGACCCACTGGTGGTATTTGTGGTGGACAAAGCAGCATCTCGTCGGGTTTTCTCCAGTTACCCCTGCCACTTCTTCCACCAAATGCTCCATCATCACCTTTCCAATAATCCATTTTGCCTGCATTTCATATCATCCTCTTCCTCACTCTCATACTTGGTGTGCCCACCACCACCTTTCCAAGACATCTGACCCTAGGCACTTGCTTGTAGGTCCTATGGGGTGTCAGTCTCCATACAGGGAGGGTAATCACATAAAGAAGAAAGAAGAAAAACAGTTGCAACCTATGCTATGATAAGCTCTGAAAATTGATTGGACAACTGTTTAGGCTTAACAGCATTCTAGTACAACCATTTATTTACACTTACAGGAGGCAGATGAGTGTTCCTCTGCATCCTTATTGCTTTGCTGTTTGTTTCCATCTTGACCAGAACCTACCCGACGTTTAGATCTGTCTGCATTAGTGCATGATCTTCCTCGTGCACGAGATGACAATGTTGAGGACTGCAAGTTATTACTGGACTGAGATCCATTTCCCTGAAATCAAAACTCACTGTCATGATAAAAATGTATTTAATAAAACTTCACTGGGGTTAAAAACATTGATACATGATTTTAAAAATAAAGTATCCTAGAATATTTGAAATTTAACTTCTACAGCAGCTACAGATTACTCACTGTGGCAAGAGACAAAAAAAGCTAAAACAGTCATCCGAACTGACCAATATTTAAAAAAAACAACAATTGGACTAGAAGTAGTCAAGAAAAAGCACATGTTTGCTGAGCATTTTTACTTTCTCCACTATGTATAGTAAGTAGAGGAAGTACTGTATTCCACCCAAAAATTTGATGTCAAAAGTTCACTGGAAATATGTTTTGAGGCCCCCTAAACCCAAAAAAGCATTTTTAGAGCATATGTTTTTTTTTTTAAATACGAACTTTATTTAACAGCATATTCCACTACATAGCAAGTAATAAAATATGATTGGTTATACGTTACATACTGTTGAAAATTTACATTAATTTTTGCATTTACAAATTATCAAAATTTATACCATATGTGAATCTAGTAAAACTTGTGGACAGCATAACTACAAAATGAATTGTCAGTTAAAAACCAAGTTGGTACTTAAGTCTAATGTCTTTCAAGGATGTGACACAAAGATTTTGAAGAGAATTCCTCCACCCTAAACTACCCTTTACATGGAAAATTTTGATTTTCTTGAAAATGGCTCTAATGATTTTAATTAAAATGCCATATGTTTGAGATATTTTTATGGCAAATGAAATGTATGTCTTGGATTTTCTGGCTATAGCACATACATGAATACAAAAAATGTAGATTTTGCCAAATCACACAATCTATATCTAAATAAATTTTTTTTTATAAAATGTACCATTTCTGAGATATTCCTTGTTATTTCTGTTCTTCTGTCAAATGGAACATCATTACTCATTTTATGTTAACCGTGCAAAGAGGATGGAACTCGAAACCTTTAAAAGATTTTACTATCACTCAAAGGCTACTATATCTCATATTCTCCTTGTACCTACAAGAAGATAAGATCATTTCTGCAAATGTTTATCTCGGCTAACACAAAGAAGATATAGGAATAAGACTTTGTAAGAATAGTTAGTACAAGAGTAGGGAATGTCATGTGAGCACAACACATCAGATTTTTACTTTCTCTACTGATAAGTAGAAGGAAGTATTGTATTCCACCTAAAAATTTGATGTTGAGATTTCACCAGAAATATGTTTTGAGACCACCTGAACCCCAAAAAAAATCATTTTGGGAAAAATCTGTGTGTCTGTGTGCGTGTGTGTGTGTTTGTGTGTGTGTGTGTGTGTGTGTGTGTGTGTGTGTGTGTGTGTGTGTGTGTGTGTGTGTGTCTGTGGACAGTATAACTCAAAAATGAAAGGTCGCTTAAAAGCCAAAGTTGATATTTAAGTTTAATGTCTTTCAAGGATGCGACACAAAGATTTTGAAGAAAAGAACCCCTCCCTAAACTTCCCTTTACATGGAAAATTTTTCAAAAATCTTGATTTTCTTGAAAATGGCTCTGATGATTTTGATTAAAATGACATATGTTTAAGATATTTGTATGACAAATGAAATGTATATTTTGCATATTAGGCTATAGCATATGTAGTCCTGTTTACTCTGGAAGACTTGAATAACTCGTAAACCATAAGAGATAGACAAATTAATACACAAAAAATGTAGATCTCACTAAACCACACAATTTATGTCCAAATAAATTTGCACAGTGAACCATTTTGGAGATATTCCCGTTATTTGTGTCAGATTAGGAAAACTTGAAACTTTCGTGAAATGGAACATCGTTGTTAATTTTTTTATATGTTAAGTGTGCAAAGAGAACGGGATCTCTAAGCTACAAGGAAATAAGCAATAAGACAATTTGTACAAATGCTTATCTAAACTAACACGACTTGTATCTAACCTCTCATTTAAAAATTTTGTTTGTCAAGAACTAATGTGCGACCTGTAGCATTCAGAATTAACATATGCTCCAGTTTCTAAGGTATTCAAAAGAACCACTATCCTGAAAACTGTGCACATCACTTTGTCTGCAGATGCTGTGTCTTGGACACTCAAAGTCAACACAAAAAAATCTGACGTGTTGCACTCACATGACTTTCTCTACTCTTGTACTAACCATTCTTACAAACTCTTATTCCTATATCTTCTTCGTGTTAAGATAACTGATGACCCCAGGATGATTGCATCACTGGACATATACTTCAAAAGTCAGCACTCAAACACTGATCACTGTTATTATTTATGCCAACAAACTTACTGTTGGTGTTTCTAAACAACACAAGCCATGTGTGGGCCATGTTTGAGAGGTAGAACTGGAACTAAAAATTCAATGCCACAGCTGGGATTTGAACCATTGCCCACACACGGCTTGTGTGTTTAAAAACACCAACAGTAAGTTTGTTGGCATAAATAAATAATAATTAACATCTGAAGGTTATTTAATCCCGGGACATAAAGTACTTGCAATAATAAGTCACCATTGGGGTAATTGTCTCTGATGTGAGACTGCCTTTGTGGTTTACAGGGAAAAATACGAACTGGTTTGAGAATTCAATGTCATTCTGGCAGTTTGTCATAGTAGCTTAATGGTTAGAGCACCCGCCTGGTAAGCGGAGGTCTGTGGTTCAAATCCCAGCTGTGGCATTGAATTTTTAAGTTCCAGTTCTACCTCTCATTCATCACTATATTTGCCATCATGTAAGATACTTTTTTTTCCTTAAAAAAGAGGCATAAAATAGGATGCATTTTATATGTAGGTAGCAATTTAAGGTAGGTGCCACAAGCACCATATCTTTAAAATTTCTTTGTTTCAAATTGAAGCAATTGATTGTCAGCATCCTTGCAAATTTTGAGTATTCTGGTTGTACAATTCAGTGGATGCACATGCGCTGCAATTAACAGTTTTTATATTATTTGTTCAAGCTTCATGTATCAGTGTTTAGTTTGGAGATCCACTTGTGTCGTACCTGTATTGTGGATTTATTTGTAAACCATGGCTGAAAAACAGCATTGTCATACTCTTGCATTTAAGCTACAAGTGATTGTATATGCTAAAAAGCATCAAAACAGGACTGTGAAAAGACATTTCAGGCCATCCCTAACTGAAAAAATCTGATGTGTTACACTTACATGACTTTCTCTACTCTTGTAATAACCATTCTTACAAACTCTCATTCCTATATGTTCTTCGTGTTACATGGGAAAAACATTTGCAGAAATTATTTTATTATTTCCCTGTAATTTCCCTGTAGGTGCAAAGGGAATATGGGAATACAGTAGGCTTTGAGTGATAGTCAAATCTTTTAAAGCTTTCAAATTTCATTCTCATTGTACAGTTAAAATATAAAAAAAATGACAACGATGTTCCATTTCACAAAAGTTTTGTTTTCCGAAACCAACCCAAATAACAAGGAATATCTCTGAAATGGTTCAATCTACAAAAAAATTTATTCAGACATAAATTGTGTGTTTTAGTGAGATCTACATTTTTTGTAGTGTAAAATTTTGTCTATCTCTTATGGTTTACGAATTATACAAAAGTCAGAGTAAACAGAACTGCATAGGCTACACCCAGAAAACACAAAATATACATTTCATTTGTCATACAAATATCTTGAACATATGAGAGGTAGAACTGGAACTTAAAAATTCAATGCCACAACTGGGATTTGAACCACAGACCTTCCGCTTACCGGGCAGCTGCTCTAACCAACTGAGCTATTGTGACAAACTGCCAGCATGGCATTAAATTCTCAAACCAGTTCGTATTGTGACTTTTTGGTTGAGTGTGAAGTAAAGTAAACAGATGTAGTCGAGATAAAGAAATACTTTTATTTCCGTAAACAGTAACTTTGTACACTCGTTGCAACAACAAGAAAGTCTTTTTCGATTCTCCAACAGCACGGCTCCGAACTCGTAACACAAAGAACTGTCCCTTCTCCGTCGGCACGACTCCTCAACCTTCACATACGTCTGTCCTCTCCGTCGGCACGACTACTCAACCTTCACATACGTCTCTTGTTTCCGTCGGCACGAGTACTCAACGCTTCACATACGTCTGACTCCTCTTCTCACACTTTACCGCTATTTATATCTCCCAGGCACTATTCTGGAAGCTTCAGGAACGTTCACTTATTGCAGTGAGATACAAAGTAGAAGATTCCAGTGGCCTCTATCCTTTTCTCTCTTTCGGCAAGCGCCCCAACAATGCGGTCATTCTCTATCTCTTTCCTTCGGCTCCTTTGCGGTAGTGCCGACAATAAAGCGATGGGTGACACTCCTGTTGTCGGCAATTAGATGCGGCAGGCGCGGTGACACTGCTCCCTCCTCAGAGCTGGTCGTCCCGACCAGCACTATCACTGCGGCATCTCCCTTGCGCCCCGGTGGACTAACCCATCGAACCTCTTCTCCAGGAGGCACGATCCTAGGTATCGCTGTTGGATAGTGTCCCTTGGTCCGGGTAGGACGATGTATGCCATCCTGCTTCGAAATTCTGCAACAGTACCGCCGGTCTTGACGGTCCCTCGTCCAGTTGCCCTTCTTCCTGGGCCATCCTGCGCACTTGGAAACGGCTCACTAGGTACCATGTCCGCTGACCTCTCTGGCGCACCTTCGCAGCCACCTTGCTTCCGATGGGTCCGGCAACAAACCCCACCACATCCGCGCGAGTCGCGTCCACCGCTGCACTCGTGTTCACTCGTGCTCGGCACGGCCTCTCCTGTATCCTGCCGTCCAAGATGATGTCCACCATTCTTCCGTTCACGGCACTATGTGTCAGGTGATTGGATGGCTCTGACGGTCCCCCCATGTCACACGCCAAGTCGGTTCTCGCGTGTTGCTCGTTTGCTTGTGCGCTTTCCTGCTGATCGTCCTCCACGTCATATCCTGTTTGGTTACGTACCCGACACACTCCTCCAGAGGATCCTCGATGACGTCCCTGAACTGCCCCTTTGTCTTCCCTGAGACGTACACTTTCGTTATCTGAAACGGGCGCAACTGTCGCCTCGGCCACTAGGTGCTCCCTCCCCGGGTATGTGCTATTCCGTCTGCCCCTGGCATCCAGTACTTTGACGCTCTCGTCAACTCTTACTACCAGGGCGCCAAGACGTTCCCCGTCGTCCTCCACGACGTCTACATGCTGGCAGAGGTCTTCCACCTTTTCGCCGAGTTCTTCCACGCCTTCCGTCACGCCAATCAGTTCGCCGAGTTGTTCCACGTCTTCCGTCACGCCAATCAGTTCGCCGAGTTGTTCCACGTCTTCCGTCACGCCAATCAGTTCGCCGAGTTGTTTCACGTCTTCCCTCACATCATCTGAAACGGGCGCAACTGTCGCCTCGGCCACTAGGTGCTCCCTCCCCGGCTCCGCGCTATTCCGTCTGCCCCTGGCATCCAGTACTTTGACGCTCTCGTCAACTCTTACTACCAGGGCGCCAAGACGTTCCCCGTCGTCCTCCACGACGTCCACGTGCTGGCGGAGGTCTACCACCTTTTCGCCGAGTTCTTCCACGTCTTCCGTCACGTCAATCAGTTCGCCATCAATTTTCGCCGATAGCTCTGTCTTCATCTCTTTCAGCTCGGCAGCGAGGTTGTTGTTTGACGTTTCCATTTTGGCAGCGAGGTTGTCGTTTCTCGTCTTCATTTCGGCGACGAGGTTGTCGTTTGCCGTCTTCATCTTGGACATTTCTGTCTTGATTTCGGCGAATAATTCTTTCATCATTGCCATCATCCTGGTTTCCAAATCTCCCTCCATCTTGGTTCTAACGTTGCAACTTCTAACAACGATGTAACGAAACTAGAAGCAATTCGACGAATCCCACTTCTGACACCAGTGTGACTTTTTGGTTGAGTGTGAAGTAAAGTAAACAGATGTAGTCGAGATAAAGAAACACTTTTATTTCCGTAAACAGTAACTTTGTACACTCGTTGCAACAACAAGAAAGTCTTTTTCGATTCTCCAACAGCACGGCTCCGAACTCGTAACACAAAGAACTGTCCCTTCTCCGTCAGCACGACTCCTCAACCTTCACATACGTCTGTCCTCTCCGTCGGCACGACTACTCAACCTTCACATACGTCTCTTGTTTCCGTCGGCACGCGTACTCAACGCTTCACATACGTCTGACTCCTCTTCTCACACTTTACCGCTGTTTATATCTCCCAGGCACTATTCTGGAAGCTTCAGGAACGTTCACTTATTGCGGTGAGATACAAAGTAGAAGATTCCAGTAGCCTCTATCCTTTTCTCTCTTTTGGCAAACGCCCCAACATGCGGTCATTCTCTATCTCTTTCCTTCGGCTCCTTTGCGGTAGTGCCGACAATAATGCGATGGGTGACACTGCTGTTGTCGGCAATTAGATGCGGCGGGCGCGGTGACAGTATTTCTCCTGGTAAACCACAAAGGCAGTCTCACATCAGAGACAAATTACCCCAATGGTGACTTACTATTGTAAGTACTTTATATCCCAGGATTAAATAACCTTCAGATGGTAATTATTTATTTATTATAAATAATAATCTTGAACATATTTTAATCAAAAACACATTTTAATCAAAATCGTTAGAGCCATTTTCAAGAAAATAAAAATTTTCAAAAGCATTTCCATGTAAAGGGTAGTTTAGGGTGGGGCTATTTTCTTTAAAATCTTTGTGTCGCATTCATGAAAGACATTAAACTTAAATATTAACCTTTGTTTTTAAGTGACTTTTCGTTTTTGAGTTATGCTGTCCACAGACTGACAGAGATACACACAGACCTTTCTCTAAAAATGCTTTTTTTGGATGCAGGGGGTCTCAAAACATCTAATTCCTGTGAAATCTCGACATCAAATTTTTGGGTGGAATACAATACTTCCTCTACTTACCAGTAGAGAAAGTAAAAATGATAAGAGCTTGGTGGAATCAGAAAGATGTTTTAAAGAAAGCACCTCGCAGTGAACGCAATCTGAGAAGTAGATCAGTAATGATTAGCACTCGGAAGTTCATGTCCTAAAAAACACTGAAATATGCATGTAAATATGCTCTTAAAAACATGAAAATATGCCAAGAAATATGCACTATTTAACTAAAACAATGTCCCTTTGCAGTGGACAAGACGAGTTAGTAGAATATAAATAAGTAAAGTTACCTTATTCCTTAGAGCTTTGGTGCGGTTTATGCAATTATTTTCAACGTTGTGTCTTTGAGCTAATGAGATCTTTGTGATCTCAGGGCTTGGTAACGGATGGAATGAAAAATCACATGATGTTTCTTCACCACAATGTGTTATTTTATTAACACTTCATCGATACTTTACATTAAATAATTCCTTTCAGCACCATTCTAAATTATTTAAAACGCTTCCACCTTCTCATTTAGTGGAACCAATGCTTGATGAAAGTCTGGTGAAAGTTCCATACCCACATGTCACACCGATACGTCCATATGTCTTGATTACACACACGCGAATGAACAGTTTATGGCATCACCTCACGCGACACCGCCTTTTTCGTATACATCCGCGTATGCGTCCATCAAATAGTTCTTTCTTGTTAGGGAAGCGATCCCTAATCATCCTCCCTTACTTTTATTATTGAACACATATAATTCTAATATTTATACATATATATTAAAATCAAATATGGAAATATTTATGACTTCTTTAAACTAACTTAGTTGTTTATAACAATGAACATTTGCAACACGTTTTCGTCATTTGATCAGTTCATACCAACATCAAAAAACAAATTACACTTTTAACAAATATTCACATGAACGATTTTCTTTTGGGGTCTTCTAATATTCTGTCTCAGCTTGAAGCAGAAGTGGTCCCGCTGCTAATATTAACTGCTAATTTGCAGTTCACAACCAACACTTTTGCACAAATTTTCAACTGTAAAGCATCGTCTGTTGTCTCGCAAAATACTTTTGTAACATGAAAAACTTCTCTCCACGTCACAAGATGTTATTGGGGCATATTTAAATGATATAACTGCTTCACAGAGAGAGTCAAGTCTCTTGGTGTGACATGGTTTTCTTTTGAGAAAATGTCTCGAATATTGCACATCTATTCATAACCAGAATTTTTTGAAATTACATAATTCACTTTCTCTTTCACTTTTGTTCTGTGCTACCAGGAACCGAACTTAGATCACATATTGTTTTTTCAAAGACAGTAAGTGATACATGCAAAGGAGATCCTACAGCTTCCTATGCCATTATGGCTGTTGGTAGGAAAGAAAAATGGGCCGATATGGAACTAAGATCCTCTTTTAACCCAGTGCCTGACAAAATATTTTGCACAGCTTCTATTGATGAAGCACCTTTCGAATCCAATGAATTATAAACCTCTTCGACTATTTCTATGTGCTCAGAATAATATAAAACTGCATTGACCCATGTTCGCCATCGAGTTAAGAGTGGTGCAGGAGGAAGTCGGATATTAGGTGCTGTTGATCTAAACAACTTAACTCTTTTAGGAAATTTAACAAAAATTCTCTTTGTACTGGACACAAATCTATCTACCAATGGGAAATAATCATGTATTGTCTCAGAAATGCGATGAAGAGCGTGTGCAAAACAAGTTATATGAAATAAGTTAGGAAAAATACCTTTCTGAGTTAGTCCTGATTTTACCATATAAGGACCTACATCAGTAACAAATAAAAGTAACCGGTCGTATTTGATTCCACATGGCCATAGTAATTTCAAAGAGTCCATCACAAACTGGGTCACAGTTACATTGTCACAATTCGCACACATTAAGAAGATAAGGTATAGTCTTTTGTTCATTATTTAAAGCACCCACGATTATATTAGCAATAGAATGGCGCTCAGAATCAGGGATTTCATCAACAGGACAACCACACAAACTGATCCACTAATTCATTTTGTATATTTGACAATACACTATTGTACCAATGTCCTACGTAAGTCTTACGCAGTGTACTTTCTCCAGGCACATATTGTCGAGTGCACTTTACAAGAAAGTTTTTAAAGTCGGATTATTAATTTTGAACAAAGGAATATCAGCAGCTAAAAATGCTTGGCACAGGTCACAGGAAAATTCAGTAACCCTACTTCCTAAACACTCTACTAACTGTTTTTGAACAAATTCTTTGTTTGCGAGTTTTCTGATTAGATTCTCCTTATGTTTTGCTGTGTCTATGTACTGAACTATTTGAAATCTTTTCTCACTCCCTACATTTTTCTCACACGCTCAACAAAACAGTACCCTATTATCTGTAGATATTAAATCACCCGAAAACTCTTTCTGTAAATTAATTAATATAGCACTCGAAGTTGGTTTTATTTTCGCATTTGAAGAGCTGTTTAACATTTTATACACCTAATTTAATTTGGTGGGTACCAGTTCACAACACTGTTACATTTGAAGACCACGACAGAACTACTGGTGGGCAGGCAAGAGTTGCTATAATCATGCTGCTCAAAACGTTGACCTGCACTTTATCTTCGTTAATATAAACCTCTCAGATAACGCACTGATTATTCTCTACGCACATACATATAATGAAAGGCTGGAAATAGGGAATTCACTGCATGACAACATGACTAAGCATTAGTTCTCGTCACCTTGTGAGTTGCATCATCATGTGCAATACTATCAATATGAAAAATATAATCCAGATGGAAAAAAATAAAAAAGCATAACAATCATTAAAATATGCAATATAGGGGCTATAATATTGAAATAATATGCATTTATCAAAAATCAAGAAAATATGCAGTTATATGCACCATAAAATCATGTCCAAAAAAACTGAAAATTCCATAATTCATGCACATAATGTTGTTAGCTAATGCTGGATTTCTGACAATGAAGTCATTAATCCTCTTGCTCTCCAATATTTTTCACTGATGGATGGGGCACTAGAAGTGGCCGGGCATATTTGAAGGTGGTCTCGATCCATTTCCTCTTGCAGATCACATAGAGGACAGATCACATAATGTAAAAGCATACATTTTTAACCCCTATGAAAAAACATGCAAATGCATGAACTTCCTAGCCTTAGTAATGACCAAATCTACTAATGCTAAATCATGTTTTTTGCATTCATTTGCAAAGATAACATGTAGTGCCTAAGATGAAGGTTACATAGAGTACACCAAATTATAACTATCACAAAATTTAATGGCGGATACAAAATTCAATCACAGGCTTGCCATGCCTTACAGTGTTGAATAATTAAACACTCTGTGGAATCACGCTGTAAAGCCAGTGATATAAATATCATTTGCCCCCTTAAAATTTATTTGCACAACAGGAAAAGCAATAGTAATAGTGAGCTATCAGCTGCCATTAAATTTTGTATCTACCATAGTGCTTAAGCTACTCAGAAGATAATCATGCTCACTTTCCTTTTGATCAGCTTTATGAAATTCCAATATGCCAACATAATATGTAGAATTCATACTTTAATAAATCTTCTGCCAATTATATGTTCTGTTTTTAAACACAATAAAAATAACGTATCTTACTTGTAGTGCTCTTAATGATTTCCAAGCACAAGTTACCTGTGGGGGTACTGTGATGCTAACCAGCAAGGTTTGCCCTGCCTTTGATGCATCCAAGAGGTGGCGTAGTTGTTCTATTAAAGTGGTACACCGACGAATCTGTCCTGCAGTGTCATCTGGCATTTTCAGGAGCCTTTCTGATACTGAAACAATGGTCACTCAATATCAGCTAAACACATTTATGCAGCAAGAACATGGAAGGTGCTGCCAAAAAGAAGATTAAATGGCTCTCGTTAATGATGGCCTCTGATGTACAGTGACAATGGTAATGCCCACAATAAATCTTTCAGCTAATTCTTGACTGGGTGTGTAAAAGTGGTTAAGTCAAAAAATGTCAAAAATGAGTTCTCCACAGGCTTTGATGTAATTTTGTGTGCTCTACCCATGTGTTTAATCGGTTAAGTCATATCACTTATAATAGCCAAGTAACATGAGTGTGCAAATGGAGGTATATGTCATGAAGTCATCAGATGTGTGTGTGCAAAGACGGTTAAGTCACTCACTTTTGACTTAGCTTATTTTACACCGTCAAACCAGCAGTGCAAAATTGTAATAGAGCTGACTTAACTTGCTATGCACCACAAATTTAAATGTCTTACCCAACTTGACACTATACCTATCTGGTGACCGAGCATTTATTTTCATTGCATTAATATGAAGATTGAGTAATGCAAAACAACTAACTCTTGACTTGTCAACAATACACATGAAAAAATAAAGTAATGCAACTCTGTATATCATTTCAGTAAAACACAGAGAAAAAATTTACCATCTCATGTCACTTTAACTATTTATACAACGAATAATTAAATGCTATTCCTGGACATGTTGGTAGGAGGATATATGAAACTATTTTTGATGATCTTGAACTACAGAAACCAAAAGCACACGCAAACCAGACATGTGATAGACTTAAGCTGAAGATAGAGATCTCTGAACGCCAAAAATACTAGAGTTTGAAAGTAAGAAATGCACCCAAGAAAAGGCTGACCTGGCAAGTCACCCTCAAGAAATAATCTTACAAGGAAAGCCATATCATTCGACTTACAACAATGCTTGCAAACTCCAGTACTGTATGCCCACGACAAGAAGGCTAGAGGGGAATGAAGGGCAGAGGGGGCTTGAACTGTGTATCTACTCCGGTAGCAGACCTGTTTACTAGGAAATGAGTGTATGAGAGTGCATATTTCCAGCTATGGGTGAGTAATGTGACAACATTGTGTATTTTAAACGAGCCTAGCATCTTTGTCATACTCGGAAACTAGGCATAGACACCGTGCGGGAAGCACAAAATGATTACGCTACACGTTCCTAAGACTTGCCTTCTTGTCCTGGACACACAGTAGTCAGTAGCTCCATTGCCTTCTGCAAGACAGCTATGAAGCTGAAACTTAACATTCACTGCTGTGATGTCAGGCAAGCATACTGTTTCATGTAGCACAAAAGACAAGTCTTAAGAGCAACTAATGAATAGGATCTTGCCTTTACAGTTCATTTAAACAACTTCATCTAGATGTAAAAAATAGCTTATATATTTTTATTCCTGCTAATGACAAAACAAAAACAGTCACATTGCCATAATGTGTATGTTTGCACTTCAGGAACACTTAATCCCCAAATCTATTGACCACTAATTCCTAATATTAGGTTATACACACATGGAAAGGATGGATATTATGTGATCATAGAACAAAAGAAATGGAAGTATCATGTTCCTATTCATCATCCCCACTCGTTGGTTTATCAGAAAGAACCAGCCATTTGTGGTCAGTGAAATGTCTAAAGAGGACCTTTATGACTTTTCAGCATTGTTAGAGAAAGAACCCGTGCTAGGAAAGGTTGACATAACTGGACAAACGATCATTTGGAGGGATGTGCAGTGGCTGTGTTTTCAAAAGGTATCCTTCAGCAATTATTTCTCAATTTAAGGAAAGATGATTTCAGATTTGCCAGTTTTCTCAGAAGAGGAACTAAATCTGCAGGTATAAAAACTTTAAGAAGTATCCTGGTCTAAACGCAGTAAATCTAGCAAAAAATTGGACTTGCTGGACCTACTTTCATTTATCTCAGCTACATTCTGGGAATTCTAGAGCATTGAAAACATCTGAAAGTGCTCTTAGTAAATTTCCAAATACTGATACCAATGACAATGTTTAGTGAAGAATGTGCTCTTATTATTCATATTTTGGATGGTGAAAACAATTTCATGGAAATTTAAAGAAAGTATGTGACATTAAAGTCATAATAATAAAACGCCTTGTTGCTTTACTTAGTGTTATGTTATATTTTGCCAAGTTCATTAACTTTAACAACCTTTTATAAAAGGCTAAAAAATATAATATTTACCATGCAATTATAAGGTATTATTTTCCAATACTATAGTAATATTGGGGTCGTCTCCTTGGTGCAGTGGTAGCACTTGTGCTTACCAAGCGAGAGACCAAGGTTCGAATTCCCAGCACCAGCATAGGAATTTTCTTCCATTGGGGGACCTGGAACGGGGTGCACTCAGCCTCGTTAGGTCCCTGAGAGGCCAATCAAGGAGCTACTTCATTGAAAAATTGCTGTCCCGGTTGCGTAGACTGCATAACCGCCCGGGAGGGACCAGGGTGCTGATTACCAGTACTGCACCACACTCTTGACACCTGTGGTAGTTAGAGGTGGCAGACGCAGCAGCTAGGCGATAAGGGTTGTTGCGCCTTGGATTATTATTATTATTATTATTATTATTATTATTATTATTATTATTATTATTATTATTATTATTATTATTATTATTATTATTATTATTATTATTATTATTATTACCACAGTGATATGACTTGTTTCATTATTCTCGTAATATTTTTATGTTGTCATTTTCTCAAGCTCTGCTAAATGTGAATTGTATATAAATATGGTGGTAGTTTACCTCCATGGAAACTACTAGAATTGATTACATATTTAAAAATACAATTTCATTGTATATTCTAGGGAAAAACAATAAATCTTCCTCTGACACCATTATTATAACATTTGTGTGGAAGTGGATATGTCAAAATGTACTGTGAAAAGTAATGTAAGTTACGCATCCACCCTCCAACCCTTCAGATAACCCTTATATAAGGGATGAAGATTTACAGGAATTAAAGAACCCTCGTTTTTATATTTATAGTATTAACCAACGAATATTTTTTTACAAAATGTGTAGTCTTTTGTCACATAAGGGATTTGGGAAATTGATTTTAATATTTAATTTAGTTTTTCTCATTATGAGGTTTTTTGACTTAACTGTTTTTGCACATCCAGTCGGGAATTGGATTTATATATGCTGTTGACCTCATGTGATGCAGTTTTGAAGTAAGAATCGGCACAAGACGAAATCAGAAATTATTTAATTAAACATAGATGTGGGCTCCAGTTAAGTAATTAAGCAGAGACCTCATCTTCAGATGAGGTCATTTCAGTTATTAATAAAAGGTGAATTTAATTTAAATTTTCATTATTTCTATTCAAAATGTGTATCTTTATTATTTGGATAGTTAAATACAAATCAATCTCAATTAATTGAAACAAAGTTTTGTATAAACCAGCTTTGCATATATGTTGTCTCTTTATATACAACAAATGCATCCAATGTAATGATGGATGGATGCAAAGTGCTCTCAAATAATTTTCACTCCTTCTTGGTAACATCTAACTTCTTATAGATAACATATGTGAGTCAATTTACTGATACTACATCACTTACATTTATGCAGAATGGGATATGTTTTGAAAACTCTTGCTCCCATCTCAACCAAAGCCGACAAATGGAGTGTGGCATTTTTGTGTTGGAGACTACTGTGGTAATGTCTTCTGCTATCTACAAGAAATTTCTTGCCAGAGTTGCCACTAGAAGGTAACTTAAAGTTGAAAGCCAGACCACTGTTTTCAAAATGAATTTTTGCATCAATATGCAATGCATCAGAGAGAGATGATATAAAATGACCATACTAAACCAACAATCTCTATTCAAAGTCCTCTGATATGAGAGATAGAACTGGAACTTAAAAATTCAATGCCACAGCTGGCATTTGAACCACAGACCCTCCTCCACTTACCAGGCAGGTGCTTTAACCATTAAGCTACTGTGACAACCAGCCAGAATGATATTGAATTCTCAAACCAGTTCGTATTTCTCCCAGTAAACCACAAAGGCAGTCTCACATCAGAGATAATTACACCAATGGCGACTTACTATTGCAAGTACTTTATGTCCTGGGATTAAATAACCTTCAGATGGTAATTATTTATTTATGCCAACAAATTTACTGTTAAGTGTTTTTAAACACACAAGCGGTGTGTGGGAAATGTTTGAGAGGTAGAACTGGAACTTAAAAATTCCTGCCTGGTAAGTGGAGGGTTTGTGATTCAAATCCCAGCTGTGGCATTGAAAACCACAAAGGCAGTCTCACATCAGAGACAATTATCCCAATGGTGACTTACTATTGCAAGTACTTTATGTCCCATAATTAAATAACCTTCAGAAGATAATTATTATTTATTTAGCCAACAAACTTACTCTTGGTGTTTTTAAATACACAAGCCATGTATGGGCAATGTTTGAGGGGTTTGGAATTGAAAAATTCAATGCCACAACTGGGATTTGAACCACAGAGCCTCCGCTTACTAGGCGACAGGGTTGCCAACCCTTACGATAATTATGGGGGTATACAATAATTTGAATGTTTGCACTCATTGCTGTCAACCCATACGATAATTATGGGGGTGTACAATCATTTCGATACTGCCAAAATATCATTTTCACTGAGAGGTAGAACTGGAACTTGAAAATTCAATGACACAGCTGGGATTTGAACCACAGACCTTCTGCTTACCAGGTGGCTGCTCTGACCATTGAGCTACTGTGACAAACTGCCAGAATGGCATTGAATTCTCAAACCAGTTCTTATTTTTCCTGGTAAGTTTGTTGGCATAAATAAATAATAATTATCATTTTCACTGGTTTGTCACACCAGAGAAATGAAATTAATTACAGATAACGACACCACTTTTGCCCTCCTACTGTCTTCTACCCTTTATTCTCTTGTTGCCAGTGTGCCCAGATCTAGTAATCTCAATGAAAAAAGCACTGTTCAGAAAATTGATGATCAATGGAGAAAACTCGGAATATGTGACCTTCCGTGTGAAATAAAGAACATGCCTGAACCTGGCAGCTTCTGAAGTGCTGTTAAACACATGTTACCCTGGTGAAAATACTGATTTCAAAGAACTGGTAGAGGTTGTGTTATTAGTGATTTCATTGCCCCACGGAAACACTTCTTGTGAAAGAGTTTTTTTCCAAACTAGGTTCAATAAAAACCAAAATTAGAAACAGATTGGCGCTAGATACAGTAAATGGACTTCCGTCGTCGAAGCTTATGAAAGAAGGTGGTGCCACTGAGATGTTAAAGTTTATCCCAACAACAAATTTGTATAATGCTGCAACAGTTGAGGAAGATGATAAACTTTCAGGTGAATAGTGCGAGAAACATAAATACTAAAGTTGTAATACTGATTGAGGTCATCAACCTTGTAAGTGAATACCATAAATATCAATACTATTACATTTTCACATGTGCTATGCTGATACACTTATTGTTGTAGCATTTGGTTTATGATGTACAATAATTTTGAATTCAAATCTATAATTCCAAAGTAAGAACAAATTAGAAACTAAAAACTTCACTTATCTTAGTAATGTTGATATTCTTTTTCTCTTTTAGGGCCGGTTTCACCAACAACAGTAATTTTTCCTGTTATTCCCGTTTATGTTATCCCAGGTATACGTCTTTACGGACGTAACATACGAAGCACGTTTCACCACGAGGTTATAAACCCAGGTAATACAATCTTAGACTTGGCGTGCGCCTGCTATACGAACCAACAATTTCTCATACATAACAAGCGAGAATCGCAATCTGCCGTTTCCGGTTTGTCCTACTTCCGCCTCATTTCGAAACGAAACAGCAGTGGGTGGCAGTGTGTTTGTGTTATCCACGTGTTATCTAGAAAGCATGGCTGAAATCGCTAAAAGAAGAAAGAGCCCAAATATGACAGCAGCAGAGAAGATTAGTTTCGTAGAACTAATACGAAATCATTTTCACATAATTGAGAATAAAAGAACGGATGGTGTCACCACACACAAGAAGAAGGAGGAGTGGAAGAAAATAGCCTCCGAGTTCAACTCGCTGGGTTTGGGAGTTAACAGAGATGAAAATAATTTACGCTGCACGTGGGACAACATGAAAAAGGCGGCAAGAAAGGCAGCGTCGGAAGAACGGCTGCAAAGGATTACGACAGGTAAGAGAATGTTCTTTTTGTGACATTTCATAGATTCATGGTGTATATGTTATACCAAACTTTTGCAACTTGGGATAATGTAGCTTATTGAACAAAACACTTCCAATAGATGATAATTATTCTTTATTTATGCCAACAAGCTTACTGCTGGCTAGTGCATTGAATTTTTCAGTCCTGATTCCACCTTTAAACTTTCACCAATGTATATTATCTGCAAGTTGAAAAAATTTTCAAATAGACATGCACCAGCCACACAGGGGAGCACATATAGTTTTCAATGTAATTTGTAAAGTTGTGGAATTATATTTTGTTGATAACATTCTTGGAATCTTTCCTCACCGCACTTTAAGCTGCTGTAGTATGAGCTCTGTTTCATTTTGAGAATAAAGATTGTTAAGGCTTGCCCTCAAGTTCTGGTATAGCCAATAAATGAACCCTGCAGCACAGGGTTTTTTCTGTTTGCATTATTGGCACTCATTGCTATCATAGGATGAAGCGGAGGCAACTATGTAACATCTTTAAAATAACTTCAAGCTTTACTTATCAACTTTATGAAAGGAGGTACTGAATCTGGTCCCTGTTGCTGTTAGGAACTTATCACTCAACGCAGTTCGCATTGAGAAATGCTATCAATTTTCTGGTGATTATTTTGCTTTAATTCATCTATCATGTGCGATTTATCTTGTGCACTTCATGTTCTAATTTACCCGAGAGATAGAAATCGCTTTCAATTGCTCTCATCGAAATTTTGACCCGCTCAACTGTATTAGAGTCCTGTTAAAAATCACGTTGTCCATGATTTTGGTTATTTAGCAAAAGCTATGCAGCATAACAACGTGCATTAAAAAAAAACTCATCCCAGTTTCTTGGACTGAATATTTCCTATGGCCTGAAATTTATTATGAAGTGTATAGATTGTTGTAATGTGGAACTTTTACACCCAGAAAACCTTTTGCAAGTTGTACTTTAATTTAACGAGCTGAGTTAGCATAGAATCGGAAATCATAAATACATACTGCTACGCTTATACAAGCCATAATATACTTTGTGACTATGGGACAAAATAATAAATAAGTGAGCAATACCATGATCATTGTCAAGTCATACTGTAGAGCCTGAGCAGAGCAGAGCTGCAACAGTAGCGTGACTTTGATGACAGTAGCAATGCAGAATAATGTGTCACCTTGCCGAGTGAAAAAACATTGTGCAGCTGGTTCTTAGTTCATTAGCTATCTCATGTGTGTAATGGAAATATTATGGAAAATTAAATCACTGCTTTATACTGTTTATAGCTCTGCAAATTGAGTAGATTGTAAATTCTGTAATGTATGTTTCAGGTGGAGGGCCACCGAAAAAAATGAGAACTGACGAAGTGCTGGATACAGTACTAGGCATGCTGCGCGACGTCGTTGGGGGCCTACACAACCCATACGATGGTGATAGTGAGGTCACCATTGGGGAGGTGCAGGTGTCAGCAATGGCTCAACCACTTGAAGCACCAGCAGAGGAAACAGAGGAAGCAGAGGAAACAGACTGGAGTCAATACAGTGTCTCCATGTTGAGAACCCCAATACATCCAACACTGACAAACTATGAGCTGCTTGATATAACTGAGGCTCCTTGCACACCCAGTGCCGCTCTCACCTCCAGTGCCCCTCCCACCCCCAGTGCTGCTCCCACCCCCAGTGCCGCTCCCACCTCCAGTGCCACTTCCACCTCCAGTGCCACTCCCACCCCCAGTGCTGCTCCCACATTTACTCCGGTTGCAACAAGCTGGTCTGAACGAAGGAGACCTTCCTTAGGGAGGCAACAGAATGGCTTGGAGCAGCTTTACCAAGCCAGAAGAGAGGCAGTGGTCGCTGCTCAAAGGGAAGCCACGGAGGAGCATCTGTGGAGGCGGGAGGAGCATCTGTGGAGGCAGGAAGAACATTTGTGGAAGCGGGAGCTCCACAAATCATTGCTTCAGCAGGAGCAGCTTAAACAAGAGCTGCTAAAGGAACAATTAAAACGGCAAAGAAGTGAGTGATACGTGTGTGTGCCTAATGCTCAGAATTGGACAATACAATCATACTTCTTCTTGCTTCCCAATATTTATAGAATTTCACATACAATGAGGTTATCAATGTAATCATGAATGTAAAAGCTAAACCTTAAAATAAGATGGAAAAATTGCAGAAGTTGTGGAGTTCAGCTTTTTATTCTTTGCATGTTGTCAACTTACACGTAGCATGGCAGTGTGCAATGCTAGGTGACTTAAAAAGCCAAGTACTTCCTTAAGTAGGGGAAGCTAACTTCAACCCTTTACAAAGTGGGTAAAAATAAATTAAAGCACGTTTGATTAGAATTTGTTTATTCAACTACAATAATATATGACAAAAACCTTATAAATGTGGTGAACTTAGTTACATATAACACCATTTTAATGCTAAACCAATCCAGTTCACATACTTTCCAGAAGATGGCAGCCGCCTAACTATAAAATATAGCCCCTCACCATCTTGCCCACCCTGTCTTGCCCATCGTCCTCTACGTGATTTAACTAATCCTTTGCAAACCCTTAAACTATTTAAAATGGAATATCTGCATGTGTTCTTAAGTATATTTACAAACTGTATAGCATCTTCCCTTTCCGAGTTCTCAATTCTGTGACAGGAAAATGTTTGGATGATGCAAAATGCTGCTTCAATTTGTCGGAGGTAAGGAAAAGAAAGAGGGAGCTTTACCTATTACAGATATTATCCACAAAATGTTTAGGATATTGAAATATGAATAATTCTGTTTCAAAGTGCAAAACCTTAGGTGAACAAATTATAATGCTGCCAGTGATATGCATGTAATTCCAGTAGTTTCATCCAATGTACTGGTTCTGAAGGTAAGCTTCTTGAATGTCATGTCAGACTGCAAAAAAGAAATAAACATTTTAGTACAATGCAATCAGATGCCCCCCCAACTGTGGCAATGCCAATCATGCACAGGTGAAATGCCGTGCACCCATTATGTTTTAAATAAAGAACCCTATATCATAACATAATTGTGCTCATAAAAAGTGTGCAGTAAAATAACTTAATAAATTTAATTGGAGAAGTTGAGTATAGGCTTTAGGCGTAATGGTGTGAGTTCTGCCCTTTCTTAAAGCAATTGTAAATTTCATTACGAATAACGTGGCAGTCAAAGCCGTCGATTTTCAAGAATTGTTTTTGCTTGCTTCCCGATTTCTGTGGAGTTTTCCAATCTCTCTTTAAAATTTTCCAAACAGTAGGTCTGCTTAATTTGAATATTTTTGCAATTTTTGAGATAGGTTCCTTGCTTAACTTTTTCTTGCACACATATTCATACACATTTTGAAGCAAAATCTGTGATTGCTTTGAAGTCGTGCAGCGGACTTCTTACACTTACTTTGTGTACAACAGGGCATTTCACTGTGTTGCACTTGGGGTTCATTTGCATTCTAGCCGTCATTCATTGCAGAGCATGAGGAACAAGGTATTTAATGCGGTCTGGATGAAAATCACTTAGGTCAACGGATTCATTTAGTGCAGAAGGTGAAACATCTTGCCATGGTCTCCACATTTTGTTATGAGGCAATATTTACCTACACTAAATTTAAACTGCAGTCACTAGAAACTGTACACTTTACGCAGAATTCAAACAACCACTCAAAACTAAGGTTTTTTCTGCAGTAGATCAAGCTATTGGCAACATGGGAGAGCCATCATGTTTAACATATGCTTTTGAGGCTTGCACAGATTGCTGGGGAAGTGGTAAAACCTTCACATCAGGGGCAGCAAAAGGTAACTTTGGAGGGAACTGGAAAGCCGACTTTCGCAGGAACTATAAGTGCATTTGTGGATCTCGGAAGTAGAAAATACTCAACTTCATCTCATATATTCAGACTCTTCCTCATTCTCCAATGATGCACTTACCACATTTGTATCACAGTATAGTATTGCATTTGTACACACAACTGAAGGATATAGCAAATTAAAATGTGTTATGTGGATTTCTACAGGGCTACAATCAGCTAAAATATTTTCTGCACCAGATTAAAGAAGGTAACTATAACAAACACCTATGAAATTTCAGACTGCCAATATAAATTCTAGCTCACCTCCTAAAATAGTTCTCTATAAGCACGTGTCGAACAGCATCATGACGCCCTCTAGTTGGCTGAGCTGCAGGCTCCATTTCTCCCTCAGCAAGCAAGCTTCAATATTCAATTGAATATTCATATTGAAAACTCTTGTATTTGTTCTCCCAGATGTTCCAGGAAATTTAAAAAAGTGAGTGTTCTTTAATGGATCCTTTTTTCTATTTTAATGTGATTCCAACAACAACACTGGCATCAGTTTCCAGGCTTTAAATTTTATACCATATAAACATATTAGTCTTGAGCTCCTTCAACACCAGTCTTATAGAACGTTGAACTACTATGGTTTAGGTAAAGAGGGAGAACACCCTTTTCCGGCTCACACATACAGTTTTTAATGCAATACTGGCCTATACTACCTGACAAATTGCTTTTATTCATAATAAACCTGTACATGAACCTTAAATTTAGTATTATAAACAAAACTAGTAACTTATGTTATAGTTGGAAAAAAGTATCAGCATTACTGAATAGAGATATGCAGCATACTTTAAGTTCGTAAAAATTTGATGAGATCATATGTATGCTTAAAGTAAGTGCTGTCTTTATTTTGAGACAGAATATTGATCAATAGAAAATCGTTCATGTAAATATTTTTGTAAGAGTCTGTAAATTTCTAATTCTTTTAATTTGGGTGTATCAGGGACTTATTTTTCAATATTCAAGATAGCCAATGTTTTCTTGTCACTTCGTGTTCAACCAATGAGAACTGTTGCGCGGATGAATACAAAAGAATGGCGGTGTTGCGTCAGGAAGACGCCAAAGGACTAGTTTTTCATTAGCGTCTGTATGCTCATGATGATCAGACGTATGTTTGGTAGTGTGTGAACATGGAACTTTCACCAAACTTTTATCCTGTGTAAAGTCTTTGAATAATTAATATGGTGCTAAAAGTGTAAATTAACGAATAAATATGTTGTGATAAAGGAACGTTGATTTATGCATTCCATTCTGTAACCACAACCCTGTAGATAAGAGTCGCGTCTGCTATCACACTATTTCATCATTCAGTAAAAACATTATTCCTGCTGCTATATTCCTGCTGCTAGGTAAAGACATAATATAAAATCCGCACCAATTTCAAAGCTTGTTCTTCCTGTTTGCAGCTAAACCTAGTCCACAAGGAATATTAATATCTCTGCAGATGATGTATGTGTTTTCTGTAGCTAAATTCATGTACGTAGTAAATGCATAAATTGCTCTGAGGAGGTAATACTTTTTGCTGGGGTGCTCTTTTTTTTTCCCCCCAAGAACATCTACTTAAAAACTAGTAGTTTTCACCTGGCATGTTCATAGTCCATACAAATACAGTAGTATAAAATGCATACAAAGTTCTGAAACTTACCAGTAGTTTTCATTTTTATATGTATGCAATCCAATGCGCCTATTGCCTTTGGAAATCTTGCAATTTCATAAAATTGCAACTGACGCTGTTGGATGCTTTCTGCATCGGTGGGCATTCTTATGTGGTGTGTGCGAAGTCTAGCTAATGCACAGCTGACTCTGTGCACAATTCTGTGAGCTGTGGATTTGCTCGCACCACCATAATCTGCAATGGCTAGCTGCACACTACCAGTGGCATAATATCTCAGTGTCATCAGCAACTGGTTCAATGGAGACACAGCTGCATTTCTGCAAAGGAGACATTCAGTACTTTAATTTTCTTATCCTATTTTTATGTATGTCACGTGTCAGTTGAATATTCATTGTTTAAAATACTGCAAGAGCATTAACATATATTAGGGCAAATCTGCACCACCATCTTTATTTCTGTTTATATGAATACAAAAAAGATATATATACACTGCATTACTTTTTTGCCAACATGTTCATGTGGCGCTTGGGAAAGGGAGAGAAAGATGTCCTGTATGTTACTCAGGCAAAATATAATAGTTCATTTTTGTCAACTCATCATGTAGCAAACTTTAGTCATTTTGCGGTTATGGTATTGTCAGATATGCGCTTTCTACATCTGTTCAAATAAAGTGGTAACTTTAGGGTTGGATTTCCAGCCTATCACTGTAACTAATTAATGAAACCTTTATGGAAAATATGATTACAATTTCAATAATACGAAATTATTACACGAAATTACGATTCTTTTCCCTTGGGTTATTTCATAAAGGCAAGGGCCATGTCTGCTACAGACTGCAGGCGGAAACATAAATGTGATTATATATTATTGTATGAAAAATACTGCCAGGAATTAAACACATAGAAATATACAAACATTCTGGAGCATAATGTGAAACACCTACAAGGGGTGGTTTTCACGATGCAGTACAGAAATAGAGGTTAGGTGTGCCGATGTCACAGCAGAATATGTTCATACTGTGGTGCCAAAATCCTTAATTTATTTAAATCCTTATTCTTGCAAATTATCAGCTTACCTGTTAGATGGAAATTCCAGTTCTTGTTCTACTTGTTCTAAAATAGAAAGAACAGATTGTTTGCTGAGACGAAACCGAGTCACGAAATCGACATCGTCATACTCATAAAAGTAATTGGAACGATGTTTAATCCATCTTGGTCGCCGTATTCTCTCGTTATATAGCCATTCTTCATCGCTACTTTCATGTTCTTCATTTCCAAATACCAAGTCCATTACTCGTTGCTGCGCCATTTTCTTTACTTACCATATTACCACCGTTTTGAACCTGTAATCGGTGGAGAAGTGGCCGGTAATTCTTTTACCGGCGTAAAAAGCCTCGTAAACAGTTACGTAGGTTATAAGCGCATGGTGAAACAGCAACTTGACCAAAACCGAGGTTTCTGATTTTTAACCCAGGTAAATAAAATTACTGTTGTTGGTGAAACCGGGCCTTAGCAAGAATATCAACATTACTAAGATAAGTGAAGTTTTTAGTTTCTAATTTGTTCTTACTTCGGAATCTTGTTGCTTCACTGTTAATAGCTTCAATTTTTCCTTAATTTAACCAAATCTATAATTTTGAGTGGCCAGTATGATAATTTTACTTTTAAACATTGGCAACCCTGCTAGGCGGACAACCTGCAAGAGTGACAGTGAATTCTCCAACCAATTTGAATTTCTCCCGCTAAACCACAAAGGCGGTCTCAGTTCCAATTCTACCTCTCAAATGTCCTTATCTCTGTACAGCTTCAAAACTTGCAGCCCAGTCAGATTTGGAAGTTCATGGAAGTTTGGAAAGGGTTCCTCTTTGATATTACAAGTAAAAGCTACATTCATTTCAGAAGTGAACACAAGTCTTCCTCCTGAACCAGGACAACAGCATACAATCACTTCCCTGTATAATCTCACCCAACTCAGTACTGTAGATGCAATACAAGTTGCAGCTTCATGAGCAGAAAAGCCTGCCACAATGACTATAATCTTTGCAAAAGTTAAAGGCATATGGAGGCGGGACGTACTGCGGACTCCAGCGAATCCTACGCTTGCCCCTCCTACCAGCGCTGCCGAATGTGGTACATGCATCTCACACAACCTTATATACAGACCGTCTGCCGGTACAAGCACTACGCTTGGCAACAGCACTCTGCTTGAGCATTGGCCAGCGTTCACATACCTTTAACTTTTGCGAGCGGTATAGAGCAAGGAGACACTTATTTTTGCCTGTGTCTTTGTGTGCGCATTCTGCCATTGTCAGATTATAACTCTTCTATTTCACTACTTTGTTAGAAGTTTTATATACAGTTATGTATAAACACATTTATGTAGTGTCAGTAAGTTAACTCACATATGTTATCTTTAAACTGTTCTATTATTAACTTGCTATTAGCGAGAAGCAAACCTGTAGTCCTAAATATAAGAGTACTGTTAATTAAGGAAAAATTGAGACTATTAACAGTAAAGCAACAGAATCTAAAATAAGAACAAATTAGAAACTAAAAGCTTCACTTATCTTAGATCTTGTACTATTACTAAGATAAGTGAAGATTTTAGTTTCTAATTTGTTCTTATTTTATATAGAAGTACTGTATGCTTTGCCACAGCACATTGAAGGTAGCATGGTTAGTAATGCTGTACAACCACCTCCTGCAATGGCTACATAACTGTATTGCATATGGTATAAACAAGACACTGTGCCATGTAGAACTTTGAACACTTTGGTGTTCAAGTTATGACTTCTTTTTTTGTCCTTGGCTGTACATAACATCTTTGTAAAATATATCCTAAAGTAGGGAGTTGATTGAAGCAAGTTTTGTGTTAAATTGGATCAAATGCTACTATAAAAAGTCAGTGATGTATGTCACAGTGGCTAAATAGAAAGAGCATCAACACAAAAGTGGGCCCTAAAGTAACCTCCTCTAGTGTTACCCTGCAGACCTCTGAACACAAAACCCTGAAGGTCCATGGTTCAAAGTCCATCTGGCATTAAAGTTACCAAGGGTAAATCATATACCCATCTTAAGCTTGAGACAGAATATTAGAAGACCCCAAAAGAAAATTGTTCATGTGAATGTTTGTTAAAAGTGTAATTTGTTTTTTGATGTTGGTATGATTTGGTTAAATGGCGAAAACGTGTTAAAAATGTTCATTGTTACGAACAACTAAGTTTGCCCAAAGACGTCATAAATCTTTCCATATTTGATTTTAATATATATGTATAAATATTAGAATTATGTGTGTTCCATAATAAAAGTAGGGGAGGATGGTTAGGGATCGCTTTCCTAACAAGAAAGAACTATTTGATGGACGCATACGCGGATGTATACGAAAAAGGCGGTGTCACGTGAGGTGATGCCATAAACTCCCACTCGCGTGTGTGTAATCTAGACATATGGACGTATTGGTGTGACATGTGGGTATGGAACTTTCATCAGACTTTCATCAAGCATTGGTTCCACTAAATGAGAAGGTGGAAGCGTTTTAAATCATTTAGAATGCTGCTGAGAGGAATTATTTAATGTAAAGTATCGATGAAGTGTTAATAAAATAACACATTATGGTGAAGATACATCGTGTGATTTTTCATTCCATCCGTTACCAAACCCTGAGATCACAAAGATCTCAATAGCACGAAGACACAACGATATTAATAATTGCAAAAAACCGCACCAAGCTAAAGACATATGCTAGCTGGGTGACCTCCACGCCGTAAGAACTCAGATAATTCAAATAAACAAATACAAGACTTGCAATGTGAATTAGAACAGTTTCATTTACCAAGAGTTACAATTACCAATTACAAGTTGCTAACTACTTTACTGGGTTTATCTGACATGTATACTCCATGCAAAAAGAGTGCTTTTTAAGGATTGCATTTTCAACTTGCTTTTCAGTACTAGACTGTCATCCCAATCTCCTCTGTGTGTTTTATACACACTTCTAGTAAATTTATGATTAATATGAAATATAATGAAAAGTAACCTTTATACGAATTATGTGTAGAACAGTTAATAAAATAAATTATAACTGATAGAATGACAATTGTATTACACATATTTTTTTATTTTTGAAAGAGAGAATTCTTTTACAGAACTTGTTAACAGCACATAAGAGTACTATTAATATGCTGCTAATTTAAATGGTGTGTAATTATTTTTTAAACCCAATATTGATTGCAGTAGTGTACATAAGCCACTGACTTGACCTTGTTACTGTTACACAATTTATGCACATATTAAACTCATTTAAATTTTGTATATTATTAAGTTATTAAGTCAAATACACTTACCTAATCTACGTATAGCACAGTATTCTTCAAGTATATCCATCAACGTAGACATTGCTACGGTTGTGGTGAATATCTTTCCTTGCTTTGCATATCTCAGGCATTCTCCCATGTGAGGTGAATGTTCTAGAAAGCTTTGTGCTGCTTCGTTGCATTTTTCTTCTTTCAAATAACCTTTAATCAAAAATGGAGTATTTAATAAATTTTACTTCACTGCACAACTTACTTGTGTATGGTCAAGTAATAGATTACAGTTTCTAAAGCCTTATCACTTTACACAAGGATAATCATTTTGAAATTTAAGATGCACTCATTGTGAAAGGAATGTTGCTTACCTAATATAATTGCTATAAAACCTTACAGTATTAATATGAATAAAATGCCTGGAAATTCTTTATGGCAGAAAATCAAAGGGATGATGGTTATTATTTATAGGGCATTCAAGTACTAGGTCATCAGCACCCTTAAAAAATGAATAATGGTAAAAACTAGAGATAAAGATCAATACAAAATAAAAATCCTTCAAAAATCACAAATATAGATCAACATACAGAACTAATCAAGACAAACACCATAATTAAAATGAATTTCCAAAAATAGGCCAAAAGGCATGAAATCTCAATATCTATAATACTAAATTCTTACTTGGAAGTTTAGCACTGATCAAAATTTAAAAACTCTTTTGACCACTTGGTTATTGTCTGCCAGGATCTCTGTTACACTGATCGGCAGCTGCAGAGACTCCCAAAGAGAAAATCACTCTACAAGTAACAACACATGACAAACCAACAAACTCTGCTACACAGTGGACAAAGAGGAGCAGGGTCCCCCTTAAAATGGTAACTAAGTATAAAATTGCAGTGGCCAATATGCAACCAAACCAAGATCATGTCCTCCCAATCAGACACCTGAAAGGGAGTTGCCCAGTTCATTGGAATTTCCTTTACTGTTTAAGCTTATTTCTGTGCAGAGCTGATTACTTCTTGCACCGGCATGACAGCACTACTCTCCACATTACAAGTACAAATTCTTCTGAAGTAACGTGGGAAATTGTTATACTAGGTCCTTTGGTTGTTACCTTTCCTGTCAAAACCACTATTTCTTTTCCCAGGAAGTCAACATTACCAGAAATCCACACACACTACATATTAACATCAGAACTATGTAAAACATGGAGGGCATCTTAGATACACTGTACATCAGGATGGTAATTTTACAGCTCACAATGGCTCTGAAGTGCTGGAAATCATTCAAAATGAGGCAGTCACCCAATTTTCAACATCACACATAAAATATCTCAGTGTATAGCATACAGCTCTGCACTAGAAACATAAGTGCTACTATAAAAACCAAATGTATATGGTTCGGCTCCATAAACATAAACACATCCAACACAATTGGTGCTTTTAAATCCATCGTGTAGATCAAACTTTGGTCATTGTAACTGGACATAAATTCTATAAAAAAATCGGATTTTAGATGTAGACATCGTAGATGTCTGGTATACCATTATCCCAAGATCTGTATGGGACATGGCAAGTAACCAAGGGGGCCACTGCCTTTACCCGTCTAAAAACATGCTAGACATTTCAAGAGAATGCTTCATAAGACGCTCGTGAAAACAAATACCCACCGACTTTGGATTAAGGGAGCAGTTTCTCTAACGTTCGTCCAGCAGTGTTGAAAAAACAAATGAATATTGAGTGCATAGCATGCATTTAAGCCTACAGCAATAATTTCCTAATAGTATCTCACACCGATATTGCAGAAGGCTTCTGCCAATTTGGCGTAAAAACTCACAACTGGGAGTTGGAAAAGCTCCAATTACCATACCAATGCCCTTACTATGGGCTGTGTCTAATCCTCTCAGCACAGAGGGTCTTTTTGCTTTCCTTAATTATTTGCCTAGACTTGGCACACATTTTCTTGTATTGAATCAGGTTATGCAATGAAGGGTGATGCTGCAAAACTAAGAGCACGCATTTGAGCACAAATAGTATTCTGGCAATGCTCCACCACCAAAGTATAGGAAATCTACTGGGATGGGAAGTCGAATGGAGAATAGATTGCTCAGCACAGAAAGAATTGTCTCTGTGAGATGTTGAGAGAAAACATTCATAGAGTCATGCTCATAAGCAAACAGCCAACTGGGAGTAAAGATTCCAGTTGGTATGATCCAAGCACCATCTAGGCAAACACATGGAACACAAACCTTGTGTTAAGAGTCTAATAAGACATGGAAAGTGGTCACTAAAGTGCAAATCAGAGGTGACATTCCAATGTAAGGAAACTACTATGGTGAACAAATGACTAAATCAAGGTATGAAAAGCTACTGATGGAGTCAGAAAGAAATGTAGGCTCTGTGGTATTCAGGAGAGGTAGGTTAAGATTGTGCATGAAATCAGCGATAAGTTTGCCTCTCACACAAGCCCCAGTTGAGCCCCAAAGTGGGTGATGGGCATTGAGATCTCCCATCAACAGAAAAGGTTTTGGTAACTGGATCTTCACAATCAGTGAGCAAGAGATCATCAGATGGAAGTAGATAAATATTGCAAATGCTAAATCGGATTGATAGCAATTACATCCTTAGAGCAACTGAATGGAATCAGACTGTAAGAATACAGATTCCACAAACATATAATCTTTTATGAGCATCATACTACCCCTGTGTACTAGAATATCCTCTTCCGTGTAAGGTTACACCTTACTAGGATGCATGTGTGATTTGAAAGCAGTTTAGCAATCAGAGCTTAGTCCCTTGCAAAATGCAACCAAAGGCTCATCCTTATTCAGAAAAAATTCAAGTTCTGGTTGATGTGTTCTAATTCCACATGAGATCCATTGTAAGACACCCGTGGTAATTATTAGGGAATAAGTTCTCAAACGTAACTCTCCATTACATTCAAGCTGACAGTCAATCAATTTACCTTTTTTCTTTAGTGTTGGGCTAACTTATTTACTATAGGGATATCCTGGCTCTTTTTCTCTGGTGTTCGGATAGTATGGGCTGAATCTCCCTGTGCCATTCCCTCCACAGAGGAGAACCCTTTTCCAATAGAGAATTCCGATTTGATAACCTCAAACTGATTGGAAAATGATATAAAAGATGAACATCACCAATCTGAATCCATCCCAGAAGATTCCTCAGAAGATGATTTCCGAGATGCTTATTGACTTTTATTCCCCTTTGCTGTTCTGGTAGCAAGCTTATTATTTACTTTTAGGAAGTTGATTCTATCAGTTGGTCTTGAACTCCATCGATGATGCATTATATATTACAGGCTTGCCAGTTTTATCTGTTGAGATAAACTCTTTTGATGACAACTTTTCTGAGGTGTCCTTTTCAGAAGCAAGATTTGGCAAATGTTGATGCAGACTAAAGTGTTGATGTTGAGGGCTTTGGATCTAGCTATGAGTCTTGCCTGAAATTGTGACCCCATTTATATCACTGGTTTTAATTGCGATTTCCACAACTTGGTACAGCTTTATTTGCAAATGAGCTATAGGTACCAAACTTGGGACAGAGGGTTGGCGTATACATAAGTTTCTGGACTTCTGTGAAGAATAGCTTCTCCCTAATTTGGATCTCCTGTATCGTTCTTTCCTATGTAAAATAGGGGCATTCGTGGGACCTGTATGGATGTCCCCTGCTGCAAGTGATGCATATGCAAGACACCTACACAGGCAATGCAGGTAGCTTGATTGTTACAGAAATCACTTGTGTGTCCAAAGCGGGTGTGTCCATCTGAACAGGTTCGAATATATTCAATGGCTTTAGCACCTTCATCTCCTAGGTCTTCCTGAATCTCCTCATTGGACATACTGTTTACCGCACATTGCGAGGAGTTCAACTTTCTGTGCATCTCTACACATACTGGATAGCTGGCTAACAAATTTGCTCTAAATTTTCTCGCTACCTGGGATCCTGAATGAGTTTTGACCAGGAGCATGCCATTGCAAGATCTAACGTGTCACTTGACAGGACCAGCTATTTATCTAGACCCTTCTGGATGATGAATGGGCTCACCAACATCTCTTTTTTCCTTTTTCTGTTTTATGAATTACCACAAGATTCAACTACTTCTTTTGCAATACTCTTAAGTACTTTGTTTCTTTTATTTAGCACCATAATGAGTTAATTCTCTACCACTGCATGTGTCACCTGATAGCATGATCATATCCTGGGCACCACCCTAGCTTAGGTAAGTCCTGTCCTGCACTCTGCTCACCTTAATTTGCGGGACTGTGCTAGTGCAATATTCTTGGAAATTGATGCTGTATTGAGGTTACTTTGTGTATTTTGTGTAAGGTGCATCTTACTTAGGCATTTTCTAGGCATTTTTAGCATTTTCTAAACTCGCGCTAGTTGCACTTTGCCATTGCTGCATGGGAATTCTCTGATTGGTGGAACATCTGTCCTTTAATGAAAATTGAACTGTCCGATTGGATGAAGACCAGTCCTTTAATGAAAGTTTGAATGTAATGAGGTCCATTAAAGGATCGCTATTAGACTCAATAAATTTGGGTATGGTTGAGCATAAAATACTTTATTGTATGAAACACAACTTTGTAATACTTATCTTTCTAGACCTGCAGAGTTTATGTCGCTTATGCCCTCCCCTGCAACCAATTCTGCTCCCTCACCACTGCTTCCTGTCATACCATGCAAGTACCCTCAGCTCAGTTCCCCCACCACTGCCTACCACATGACAACCCACAACTAATGTAATATGTTGTTAGCTAATGCTGGATTTCTGACAATGAAATCCTCTTGCTCTCCAATATTTTTCACTGATGAATGGGACACTAATGTAATATAAACTCATGTTATTCATGTTCATTTTAAAGGAACAAATTCACAACACATCAATAAAGCGATTCAATTTGTCATTCACATCTCACAATTAGAATCCATAGGTTTGTTATAGTTTTTTCACTCCAATAAGGTGGCTCAAGGCCATTCCTTCTACACACCTATTGTTAGTGTGATAATAGCGAATGTGCATTGAGTTTAATTTGGTATTGTGTTTATGTGTTTATTCATACATAATGACGTCAAACTTGAGTGGAATTAGACAATAGTCATCAAGAGATGAATGAGTGTTTAGAGAATGGTTTATCGATCTACTATGAAGCTTGGAAGAAGAATGTATAAAAGTTATGGACAATGCAAGCTATCACTCCATGCTTAAAGAGAAAATCCCTAACACAAATTCCAACAAAGCTGGAATTTTGATGTGGTTTCAAACCAAGAATATAAATCATGACTGCACACACACAGTAGCAAAATTGCTTTACATTGTTAGACAACACAGCAGCAATTATAGGAGGTATGAGCTTGCTGCTGAAATGGGACACGAAGTAGTGCAGCTACCTCCGTAACACTGTTAGCATAACCCTACTGAGTTGATATGGGCTCAAATAAAACAAAAGCAGCAGACAACAATCCACATTAAAAAATTAAATAAATTTCTGGAGGACGCCATTAAACATATGACAGTTAAAGATTGGCAGAAATATGCTGTGCAGAGTGACTGAAAGAGGAAGATTTTGTGAAGGAAGGACGAGATGAATGTATTTAGAGTATTGTGATAAATCTACATGAAGGCTGATGATATCCCAGATCCAGTGTAGATAGATAAAATGTAGATAGATCTCTAGCATCATGTATAAGCATATTCAAACGTGAGAAATTAAGTGCACTACAGTATTTTAATACACTGATTGCTTTACAGTGCCAACAATGTCTTTATTGTTGGTCGGTAGCTCATTCATAGCCACATACATGCACATAACATCTGTTGAATATGCTTGTGCTGGAGAGCGAGCATACAGGGTGGGGATGCAGGGATGTGACCTTGAGCCACCTAATGGAAGTGGACATAGTATAGCTATTTATTTAAAGGATTGAGATTAGAGAAAAGATCATTTACACATGAAATGAATAGACATTAATTATTTTATGTTGCACTTATATGCTCCTTTTAACTTCTAAAGTCATATCGGTGGCTTTCTATTTTTGGAATAACTGCTCAGTACTCACTTACTGTGTGTTAATGTTTGGATTTGTATTACATTAAATTCACATGCACATTCAAAGTCCCATCCATACTTCCAGGCCCTACGGAGGCTGGAAAATACTCCTGGGCAAAGAAACATGCTTGGAAGGGAGGTGGCAAGTGAAGTTAACTTGTGAGGACCCAGAAAAATCAGTATTATCCACAAGTATACACTATGAGCTCAGAAGCAGTACTGAAGGCATCGACAGAAATTTAACTAATAGGGTCACTGTTGTGACAATTATCAAGATGATAAATTCGTTGGTAGCAAATTTGCATCAGAGCTGCTGCTTGAGGGTTAACAGAGATGGTTCAATTCTTATAACTGCAACTTCATACACTGATTTGCTTGGTTCAACAAGTTTGGGCAGAAAATTTCCCACGTTAAAGCAATGTTACCTTTTTTCTCCCCTCCTACTGTTTTTACAGCTTCCGCAATATTAGCTGACTTAGTACATAGTTATCAACGTTATATCTTAGGCATTAACGGCGCTTCCTAGTAGAAGAATGTATTACTAAACGCCCAGGATAGATGAAACTGAAATTTGGTTAATGTTACTGCCTTTAGCAACTTTTGTACATACACTCTACGTTTTGCCTTAATGTATTTATAAGAATATAATAAATCAGAAAGCAATAGTGCGAACCATCTAGGAAATCTGTGAAAAATCTTTCAATTACACATGAAATAAATTTTACCTTTATCGTTAGAAAACAAATCTAGTCCGAAATTATTTGTTTGACGCTAGTCTATACATTTCAGGCAGGATATATCGAAGAAAACATTACTAGATTAGCTGCTGCATTAAAAAGTAAATTTTAAACCATTGTTTCCTGTAAAATTAAGGCATTAAACAATTTCAGGGAATAATGATACACAACGGCAATGTCTTCCCGCCTATGAAATATTGTCTTAATTTTCCACTCACAATTCACATACAGCACTCACCGTAAACAAGTCTCGCGATTTCTGACGGCAACAAGGATTCCATTGTTTTCAGAGACACAAAAATCCATCTACAACACACTCTAATAACAAAGATGCGACTTATTAACCTCTTAAATATAACCTCATATTACTTTTCGTGGTTTCCGTTGTTGTTTCACGAACTAGACATGAAGCGATTCTGAACGATTCGTTCATGTACCGATTATACGAAAGAATCGTATGAATCGAAATTAGGTTAGCATGAATCGTTGTTCAAAATGAACCACAGGAATTGTACGGTCTTAGCAAGAAGCACTGTTCAAAATGATTAACAAGAATCGTGCCAGCATTAGTATGAATAGTCGTTCAAAAAGAAATAAGATATAAGAAAAGAATTAGATATATACAATCTGAATCAAAAAATTAAAGAATATAAAACAAGTTGATAAGTCATATTAAAAGAATGAATAACCATTCTATTTTAATAATTACAAACTAGTATGGATAAGAAATGCTAGACCACATAAAAGGTCGCACGACCAGGATATGTAGATTGCTACAGACAGATGTCTAATGCATATGGGGAGAAGAAAGAAATAAAGTCATTTAAACAGAACGGCAAGAGTTATGCTAATGTTAAATTGTAGAGACCTTAAAAAATCGCATGAATCGCATCAGCCACGCATGTATATATAATCGATCAAAAAGAATCACATGAATCGTTCAGCCTGTGAAAAGAATCGTAACCACTCAATCTCGATACATTCTCGCTTGTGATCCGTTTTGTTGGTACGCTTGAAAATCCTTGGTTGCCACCACCACGCTGGGGCCAAGACCCAGTTTGCCATACGTACGGTATAGACCGTACAAGTACGGTAATTTGCTTAAACCGTACGGTATGCGGTCCAACTCTTGGACCGTACGCCTAAAATACGGTCCACAGATGGAAAACTTATGTCTTGGCTTGGCTGAACCGTACGTATGTTGCAAACACGTACGTATATGCAATGGGCTATGATAAACAGGAGGTGGATAATGCTGGATAAAGTTAACATGAGATGATGACTGTAAACAAAACGAAGTTATTTCATTTGGCACTGCATATCCGCAGTGGGTATATCACAAATGATAAATAACAAACCCATCCTGCGTCAGCATAATACGATATTTTCATAAACTGAGTGCAGCATCGCTTGGAGTCACCTTCGGGGCATTAACATTTTAAACAGTAGTTTTGAGTATCAGTGCGTGTAGTTCTGAAGCTTAGCGAACGCCACATTCACGGCTGTACAAAGTAGAATTGAAACGTGGAAGTTATTTATTATCAGTGTTTGGTAAATGTTAGCCAAAATATAACTGTCACTTCAATAGGATTGGTAATAAGTGTGGTGCAGTGAAGTGCAATGGCTTCGTGTTCTTAAGATTGTGATGCTGGCCCGTCAACTCCAAAAAAAAAAAAAAAAACAAAAGAAACGTGTGAAAATTCGTAGAAGGAAACAAAAGTTCAGGGATGCATGGGAAAGCATCCCTGAATATAAGCAATGGTTGTACCGCGACCCTATGAGTAATGAAAAGGCGAGATGTAGGATTTGCGATGTCTTCTTCGTATCAGAAGAAGCACAATAAATGCGCAGCTCATTTGAAGGAAATCAAAGGAGTGTCTGTCGCAAGCCAAAGCGACTTAAGTGCCTTTTTAGTAAAGCGGCCGGTAACTCGAGTGTTGAAAAAGCAGCTCATTTAGCAGAAATCAAATTGGTAGGATGTTTCGTGAAACACAACATACCGTTTAGGGCGATGGAACACTTACAGGGCGTTTTAAAAGATTCGTTTCCTCATTCAAAAATCATGAAAGCAATGCACAGGAAACGCACGAAATACACGGCCATTGTTAAACACGTTATTGGTCGAAATCACAAAATGACTTAGCACGGGAACTATAGTCGGTCAGATTCAGTGTGTGGACGGATGAATCAACTGATAGATATAGGTTCGGTGAAAACGTTGTGTCTCGTGGTTAGGTATTTTGCTAACACATCAAACAAAATAGTAAATTCTGGAACCCCAGCAATCTTTTTTGGTCCAGGAGACCACGTTAAAGCTGATGAAGTTGCAACTGGTGAAAATGTGGTTCCAACTATTGTTAATTCTGTAATCGAGTGTGACATACCAATAGAAAACGGAATTAGTTTCGCACCGGATCGATGCAGTGTAATGATAGGGTCCGAAAGCTCTGTGATGACGCAACTAAAAGAACTGTGTTCTGGCATAGAATTTTTAAAATGTATCTGTCACTCCCTTCACCTGTGTGCAATTGAGGCGTGTAAACGCCCTTCTAAGTGATGCAAGGATTTAGCGCACAACATTTTTAATTATTTTGGAGCTAGTGCAAAAAGGCAGGCGCAATTTAGAGAGTTTCAGATGTTCAATGACCTACCGATTCAAAAATGATTCACCCATCACAAACCAAATGTTATCCTTGCATGCAGTTGTAGCTAGACTTTTAGAATAATGGGAAGCCCTAAGACTATTTTTTATTCAAAATAATTGGACGAAAGACTAATAGAAATCGAAGAAATTCTTCTCTCATTGAATGATCCATTATTGAAACTGTTTCCTATTTTTGCTTTGGGTTTTACCTAAATTTACTGCTGTCAATTAGTACTTTCAGAATAGTAAAGTTGTAATGGTTGAACTTTATGGCAAAATGCAAAGCTCATACAGAGACTTATTGTTATGCTATATGGATCGTACTTATGTGTTGAGGACAAATTTGTCAGAGATCGATCCTAGTAAGAGCGAGAACTTCGTTCCTGATACAGAATGTATTTAGGAATACAAGTGCATAAAAACGTTCAAAAACTGCAATTTGCCCAACAAAATAAATTACTCAAAGACATTTACGGCAGATGCAGTCAATGTTTCCATATAGGATGCATAGAATTGAGAAGGAGATATGATTCCGATGACACTCTCTTGCCAGTACTTTCTTTGCTAACACCGAAGAAAGCTTTGTCCAATGAGTATAAGCTACGCCATACAATTGCCCAGGATAGATAGTGTCGGATGATGAAAACTCAGTTTTGTTGCAGCAAATAGATAGCAATGGCGAAAATTATCGTTTACCAACCTCCCTCAAGAAATTATCACCTGTGCTGAACCAGACGAATTTTGGGGCCAGTTGTTGCAGTTCAAGGAGACTTCTGGTGAAATTCCATTTAAAGACGTTTCTCAAATTAGCCTTTCTGCATTATCTTTACCGCATTCCAACGCCGACTGCGAGTGCGTCTTTAGCAAAATAAACCTAATTATAATTAGACACCGAAATCTACTCATAACATTTACAATTAATGCTTGTGTCTTAGCCAGTCAGTGTACCTATACACAATAATGGATCCACTTGGGAGAATTTCACACCGACCGAAAATATGCTACACTCCATGACGCACAGTACTCTCTAAAGCTCAAGCACTAATTGTGAGTCACTATCAACACAAAGTGACATTCCTTCGCAACAGGAGAAGGATGCTGACGACACTTTCCTTTTTAGTGACTGACAAATCAGTGAGTGTTTATTTATCCATTAATATGTTACTGTGCTATTTTGCCAAGTTGCACTTCAACATTTATATTATATATTTTAATAAAATTCAGCTCTAATGTTTTTCCAGATATATGGAATCATAATTTTAGGTCTTTTAGATTCTTTACCCAATTCCTCTTTTAGTTTCATCCATAGTTGATTGCACGTATAACACTGCCATAAGAATTTAGGATACACACCAATATTTGCGTTGCTTATTTGAATGAAGCGCGATATACAAGTTTAAAGTAATTTCTCTTGATCTATTATGTGTATTTTCAAAACAAACACCTGCTAAATACACGAATGCGACTGTTCTATGCATATGGCTATATTACAAGTTCTGAATTTTACTTTCTCTACTGGTAAGTATGGGAAGTATTGTATTCCACCCAAACATTCGATGTCGAGATTTCACCGGAAATATATGTTTTAAAGCCCCCTGAATCCAAAAAAGCATCTTTAGAAAAAGGTCCGTGTGTGTCTGTGTGTCAGTCTGTGGACAGCATAACTCAAAAACGAAAAGTCGGTTAAAACCAAAGTTGGTATTTAAGTTTATTGTCATTCAAGGATGCGACACGAAGATTTTGAAGAAAATAGCCCCACCCTAAACTACCCTTTACATGGAAAATTTTTATTTTCTTGAAAATGGCTCTAACGATTTTGATTAAAATGTCATATGTTTGAGATATTTTTATGACAAATGAAATGTATATCTTGAATTTTCCGGCTATAGCCCATCCAGTTGTATTTACTCTGGGCGAATTTTGCATAACTGGTAAACCGTTAGAGATAGACAAAATCTTGCCCTACAAAAAATGTAGATCTTGCTAAAATACACAATTTATGTCTCAATAAATTTTCTTGTAGGGTGAACCATTTCCGAGATATTCCTTGCTATGTGTGTGGGTTTCGGAAAACTTAGAACTTTAGCGAAATGCAACAACGTTAATTTTTTATATGTTAATCGCGCAAAGAGAACATAATCTTAAAGGTCAAAAAGATTTGACTGTCGCACAAAGCCTGCTGTATTCTAATATCCCCCTGGCATCTACAAGGAAATAAGCAATAAGATAATATGTACGAATGTTTATCTTCACATGGAGATATAGGAATAAGAGTTTGTTAGAATGGTTAGTGCAAGAGTAGAGAAAGTCATGTGAGTGCAAACATGAGATTTTTTTATATTAAATCTGTTGTACGGTCCTCTGAAGGAAAATACGGTCCATTTCTAGCGTGCGTACGGTTAGCGCGTTTTTTTGAATATGGCAACACTGCCAAGACCACGGCCACAGACTACGGCCGACTTGTAGTCAGTCGGTCTTGCTGGGGCAAACTACTGCCAAACGATGGTGCGCACGAAAATTACTCCGAATGCTATAACGTTTGTGGGGTTTATAGAAACAGAAAACACGATTTAAAAGATTAAAAAATAAACAAAGGAAGGGCATGATTACAGAATTCTGCCGACCCAAAGGACCGGAATAATCGAAATATTCGCTGAATTGTAAAGTTTTAAAGATTCTTAGGAATTTATAACACTAATTGGTAGATCAGCACGATTCCTTGAGATGTCATAAACAACAGTACCGAGTTCGGCCGAAAGAGAGGAATTCCTAAAACAATTGCGTAAGCTTCCTCCTTGACTTCCGGTATGGGCCGCGTCCTGTTGGCTTTTTTAATCATACCAACGTTTCGCCGTACACTATGTTCGGCTTCTTCATTGGGCGACTGCAAACTCATCCAACTATAATCTTCGCAAAACTTAAAGGCAATGGAGGCGGGTCGTACTGGAGACCCCAGCGAATCCTAAGCTTGCCCCTCCTACCAGCGCTGCCGAATATGGTACATGCATCTCACACGCTCTTGTGTACAGAACATCTGCTGGTACACAGCTCTTCGCTTGAGCATTGGCCAGCGTTCACATGCCTTTAACTTTTGCGAGCAGTATAGTTATTGCCTACTCTGACTGGCCTCGTTAAGCCTCTCCCACTTGCAATTCCATTAGTTCCTTCTCCCCCAATAGAAGGTCGTCCAATAGGGTCTTCCATATCGTGTTGAATGATTTTCCCGTGTCACGGTTCAGACTGTTCTTTTCTTTAAATATTTCTATGCTTTCCCCCACTATTCTTTGGGAGAAATTGTCACAATTGGCTAAAGTCTTTAAACTGTCCAGGTTAATATGGTGGCTGGTGTTTTCTGCATGTTCTGCGATGGCAGATTTTTCTGTTGAGAAAGTTTCATGTATCTTATATGTTCCTTTTTACTTGTACTGATAGATCTGCCTGTTTGATCTACGTACGAGTCACTACAATCAGATAATTTTACGAACACCCGGATTATTTTGCGAAGTGTTCTTACATTTGACTGGTATGACAAAAGAACGCAGCTAAATAACTGATGTGTATCTTTTTTTAATGTGGTGTTGCAATGTTTTTGTAATTATTTTCGTACATCCTCGTACGTAAAGTATGTCAGCTTTCTTCGCTTCAGTCTTTTCGGGACTTTGATATTTCTTTGTTGCATTAATATGTAGATTCAGATAGCCGTTAGCCTTTAGTACATCTCGAAGATGTTTCAGTTCTGAATCGGGGTTTTCTTTGTCACTCACACGCAAGCCGTACTGATGGAGCGTATTTATCAGTGGTGGCTGGCAATGGAGGACTCTAGGACGGCGCCCTCCCAATAAATAAAAATCTGATGTGTTGCACTCACATGACTTTCTCTACTCTTGTACTAACCATTCTTACAAACTCTTATTCCTATATCTTCTTTGTGTTTCTTAAGATAAACATTTGTACAACTTATCTTATTGCTTATTTCCTTGTAGGTGCAAGGGGAATGTTAGAATACAGCAGGCTTTGTGTGATAGTCAAATCTTTTAAAGCTTTGAGATTCCGTTGTCTTTGCACACTTAACATATAAAACAATGAACAACGATGATCCATTTCACTAAAGTTCTAAGTTTTGCGAAACTCACACACATAACAAGGAATATCTCCGAAATGGTTCACCCTACAAGAAAATTTATTGAGACATAAATTGTGTATTTCAGCAAGATCTACATTTTTTGTATAGTATGATTTGGTTTATCTCTAACGGTTTACCAGTTATGCAAAAGTCGTCCAGATTAAATACGACTACAGGGGCTATAGCCAGAAAATTCAATATATACATTTCATTTGTCATAAACGTATCTCAAACATATGACATTTTAATCAAAATCGTTAGAGCCATTTTCAAGAAAATAAAAATTTTCGAAAAATGTTCCATGTAAAGGGTAGTTTAGGGTGGGGCTATTTTGTTCAAAATCTTCGTGTCGCATCCTTGAAAGACATTAAACTTAAATACCAACTTTGGTTTTAACCGACTTTTCGTTTTTGAGTCATGCTGTCCACAGACTGACAGACTGACACACAGACACACACGGACCTTTTTCTAAAAATGCTTTTTTTTTATTCAGGGGGCCTCAAAACATATTTCCAGTGAAATCTCGACATCGAATGTTTGGGTGGAATACAATACTTCCCCTACTTACCAGTAAAGAAACTAAAAAAAAGAATGAAAAGGTAGCATTACAGCAACAGCATTACTTCTAATGTCCTTGACATAGACGTCGTGCCAAAATACATTCGTACACTTCCTGTTTCTATTTACCCATTTTGTTTTGTTTAGTGGAAAATGATTTTACACCGCTAATGCACGGAAGAGCGCCGATGTTTTGATTATGGATACAGTTTCGGACTGTAGTTCATCCCTCCAGATATGTTTGCATCTTTTTGATACTGCTAGCGGTACGGGGAGGTGCGGGGATGGCTTGACTATAGGCGGAAGCGTATGGAGAGGAATGACAATCCGGACGGCGCCCGGGTGGAGGGGGAAAGCGCCTGCGATAATTTTTCTCGGAACTGTCTGACTGCTAACAGTGCTGCCATTCGTATACACACATACACACACACACGCACACACACAATATTTACCACCGCCTTTGTAATACTAGGTTAGGTACAAGTAATGTAAAATCAGGACTTATGTTATTGAAGTGCTTGCTCCTCCTATCAAGTTTTTCAAGTTTCAAGTTTTCTTTATTCATAATTTTGGCCTGGTGCCGGTACAAGGGCCCCGGCTTACAGGCTATAAATTTACATTTATTTACAATTTTTCTTTTTACAAGCTTATAGTTTTGGGTATCACCAAAAATCCATACGGTGGCCATCTTTAGGCCACCGAGAATAGTTTTCGTTAGTCGTTTGGTGTCTATTCCTATTATTTGTTGTTGTTTTTGTTTTTTTCCTTATATACATATATACATCTATATACACACATACACGCACGCATTCACCCACACACTCACATTCACACGCTTACACACACACGTTCACTGGGCACACCAGAAAAATGTGTCCCAGCTCGCGCACTGCACTATTTACAATATTTACATTTTCCCGCTGTTTTCCTGCGCGGGCAGGGTGTAGCTACTGGGTGTTTTCCGAGGCGAGGGCCTCTGCCGTAACGTGTGTGTGGCCTAAGGACGAGATTGCATGGACACGCATTAGTCGGCGAGCCGTGCCGCGTCTAGAACATTTTTATTCTAGTATGTTTGCGGTGCTGCTCCTCCTATCAGTAGATACAGCTTTCCTTTTATGGAAATATTGCTCCCCAAACACCTCGAATCTCACCTATAGGTAATAGTGCATGGCTATTACTGTTGTGTAAGCAAACCCATTGGGCCCATATGGCTAGAGCGCTGACTGCAGGTTGCCCAAATGACAGTTTGCCTGTGTTGTGTATTTAACTTGCGTGAAATTTTTATCTTTGCTGTTGTGTATACCATAACCATTACTACACGATGTTATAGGCAGCAATTATTAAATGTCCCATATTCATAACAATTTTTTTTTCAGAAAAACCCCTTTGTCCCTTACTGAAAAATAGCAGCACTTTCGAGTGGTGTCATGGTGTGAATCTTCACGGGACTGTGAAATAAATTAATGAACCATCAACAGTGTAACTAGCGTACTTAGTATAGGTGTAACGAGTTTTTCGTCTCGATTGGAACTTAAGAAGCTCGGACCGCCAAGACCAATGCTGAATATTGAACAAATTAAAATCTGATTGATGATCAGATGGGAGGTCCTGCATAGCAATTTTTCGACTTATGTGATTCATTTTCTTTTCACATATCTTCGGGTGAATTTCAGAATTAACTGTCATGTCCATGTGCTAATTTTAAAAATATGTTATGCCACCCTCCCTAATTTACGAGTTACGAGCCGCCACCAGGCGCGGCTCCTCAGGGTAGGCAGTGTAGGCATTGTCTGCCCTACCGTAATACATCAACAAACAATGTTTAGCTATGATTCTGCATTTTATCATTTGAACCGTAATTTTCCCTAAATTGTAGTTCAAGAAAAGTTTTCTCGGTTATAATGACCAGCACATGGTCAAATCCTTTAATCTCAATTCCGATTCATCAAAACTGCGCTGCGTGTTTGAAACGCGCAGCAGAAATGATACGCATGGAACCTGGGTGGAGAGCCAGCTAGCTTAACCTCTGCCGGCCCGGCCCCCTTTCCTCAGTACGAGGCCCTTGAACATGGATAAGGAAATATTTCGTCTGCATACGCACTCCGAGCATGCGTAGACGCGTCTGCCAGCACTCGGAACACTTGCCTGCCCAAATCCGAATTTATGCGATTTTTTCCGAACAGGCATACTGCACGAACGAAGATATCAGAGATCCGAACCGTCTCATTATCACTCTGTGTAATACTATTATCAGTCAGACAATTCTTCAATTTCTTCATTCATTTTAGTTTTGGCGGTAATTCGTCCGTAAGTCACACTCATTCACTCTGCACTTATTAAACAATATATTGTTTGCGTTATCCGCAATGACTTCGCCCCCTTTATTTCGGATAAACGGGGTTCTACTGTATTATTATCATTACCATTATTATTGTTGTTGTTGCTATTACACTTTGCCAACCCTAAAATTTTGACTGCGAGCCGCCACTGGTATTTATCATGGCTCTGTTATAGCTGGAAGGTGATGAGAAGAGGCCTCTATGTACTGGTCTGTATGAGTTGGTTTCTAATACACGGAACATCGAAGTGTCTTCATGGCCATTGTAGCTTTGATGTGCAGACTACTGAGGCGGTCTAAACATTTTGAGATGGCGTTTTCTTCAAGAAGCCAGATGACAAATGTATCATTTACATACCTCAACCTCGTTACAGGTTTCAGGGAACATGTTTCAATAGTCAACGATTCAAATTCTTCCATGAAGAGATTTACTACAACAAGGGAAAGAGAACCCATGGCTGCCCCTTCTACCTAATCAAATAATTGTTCTCCATAGCTGAAAATACTGGAAGAAAGGCAGTGACTCACCATGTCTGTCCAATCTTCAGGTAGTCCACTTGCTTCAAATTGTGTGTGTGTGTGTGTTGGCGTGCGTGAGAGATTCGAACAGCAGTCTCATTTGATACCAAAACCGACCAGGAAAACTGTAGGCTCATTTGCAGTAAGTTCTAAGAAGGTCTATAACAATTCTGTACCCATTACTAAACTACCTACGCACACTCTCTGTTAGAAAGTAACGATAAAGAAAGATAAGAAAGGACAAAGTTGCGAAGCACCAACATCAAGGTAAAAATTGCAAACAAAGAAATCATTAACAGGCTGTCCAATGCAGCATCCACGGGGAACATGGTGCCCGTGATGCATTTTTCTGGCATACTTCATTAATAAATTGTTACTCAGACGATTTCTAATATTAATTAAAATTTCAAATCAAAACTATTTCCTTTCAAATATTTCTCAGTGCACACCCATGAAGTGTGTTTTTATATACCTAAAGCTGTATTCATTAATTCCCTAACCAATGTTTTCCCCTTTTCCACTCAAAAGAAGGGTGCTTGCCATAACGGTGGTTGTGATAGTGCCCGCACTTCCTTAGCAATGAGTTAAATCTGCCCCAGCACATAATAAAGTTGGACAGCACTGATTGCTACCCTAGATTCAGGTCCGTAAGTTCTGATATGTTCTTGGAGATTTTATGACAATTTATTAAATGAAGACACTAAAATTATTGCTCTTCCAGCTAGTAATTTAATTTGCCGAGTAGTAATAGCTACGTCAGCATTAATTATAAAACCGCAAACCTTTATTGACGAGAACTTTGAAGTGAGGTTTTTAATTGTAAATAATCTTATCTGTGACAATTTTGGGATGCGATTTCTTAAATGAGTATGAAACACATATTGGTTTGAAACAAAAAATATTGCAGCCCACCTCTGTGGCAGAGGTGCAACATATCTGCCTCACATTCAAGAGTTCCCAGATTAGAGTGAGTTATCCAGATACATGGGCGCCACGAAAGGAGAGGCAAATGGGGGGGGGGGGGGGCCACGGCCCCCCTTGGACGTTAATGAACTTAATTTAATGTGCAATCAGCTACTGACTATTAAACTATTATTTTAATTTTGATGTGAAGAAGAATTTTTATGTAGCACAAATTAATAGTTATCAGCAACAAATACTATTAACTTCTGACAATAAAATACTGGATTAATATTATCTGATCGCAAACTTCCAAAATGTGGCCGCCCCCTGGAAAAAAGTCTGCAGACGTCCATGTCCAGATAACCTTTTTCCTATCCTGAGGAGTCAACTAAGCTCTATGGAACCCGAACTCATTTGAGCACCATTTTATTCATCGTCTGATATGACCTTACAGGTTATGAAGATAAAGATAGCCCATAGTTTCCCTTTAAGGACAAGGACCTCCTACCTGCTGTGGGGTGAGCTCAGCGTTACTTAAAGGGTGAGCTAATCTCTGTAAGCTTGCCTCAATATTGCCTATTCTTTATTAAATAATCTTTGTCTCTGGTTATGGTCTATTATTTTATCCATAACTATACACTTCTGTTAACATCAACTTTTGTACTTTGTCATAGTCTTTTTCACTGGCATTGAACTTACAAAACTACTCCCTCTAGTCTGAATATTCTTTTTAGCCTACATCTGGTGATATGTTTTTCTACACATCTCTTGCGGTTCTGGTCCATTTGACACTAGCTACTTTTTGAAAGTCTTGTGACCATTTGTGTCACAGGCATATATGCTCCTTTTTCCAATCCATTAGTCCCATACTGTTGCAGTGTCACACTTGTAGCCAAGACTGAACATTAGGTGGGGCTCCAGATTTTATAAGGGGGGCGGGGGGAGGTGAGAGAAAATAACTTTAAAAAGCAGATATGTTATTCTCACATAAATTTCTCTATTCTCTCTTGTACGAACTTTCTTTCTTACAAATACTTCCTCTTCAATTTACTTTATGTTAATTGAAATGAACATTTGCAAAGATTATCTTATTGCATATTTCCTTGTAATTACATTCGGATTAATGCAGACTTTAAGCAATAATCAAATGTTTTAAGGCTGATCGCTATGTGATTGTGTTGAAATTCTGTTCTCTCTGCATGTCCAATAGAGAAAAAAATGACAATTTCCCATTTGAGAAAAGCATAAATATTTTAGAATTCAAACCAGTATGACTTGCACTAGTGTATAACATGGTAACACATATCATTATCAGTAAATAAAACTTTCTGTCAAATTTTCATCACTTCACATCAATATTTCTCTTTAAAAAACGTTAGTATGAACAGCACACTTTTCACCCAATTAACAGTTAATTTGTGGGAAAGCATGAGTCATGAATGTTTAATTACTAGACCTTGGATTTTTAGACTGTTAAAAATAATCATTTAGGCACCTGAAAAGGATTTAAAAACTTCAAAATACATCCTAATAATGCATTAGGTTCTTTAAACTTGGAAAGATAAAATTAAGAGAAGGGTTGGGGCATATTTAAATTTTGATAACTTTGACATGTTAATTTGTGTTGGCAGACTTACATCCTCACCACTGACTACATTGCACACATTTTTCAAAGCACAAAACCCAGTATTCTTTTTCATCAATGCATTCCACTTATCTCTTTGTCACCGACTCCCCACTACCATATTTACTTTTGTTTCTACTTCATTAATTATGCCAATTTGCTCGGAAAGGGACTTTCTGGTTGCTTCAAGTTTTGTAATGCAAGGAGGCACGAAAGAAAAATCTGATGTGTTGCACTCACATGACTTTCTCTAATCCTGCACTAACCATTCTTACGAACTCCTATTCCTTTATTTTCTTCATGTTAGCTGAGATAAACATTTGCAGAAATTATCCTATTGCTTATTTCCTTGTAGGTGCAAGGAGAATATGGGAATACAATGGGCTTTGAACAATATAATTTCAGGTTTAGTATGCATGTTTTCACATTTACCAATGTACATGGATTCATTAGTTCTACCTCTTGTTCTCCAACTGCCTCCTTCACTCCTATCACCAACTACATTATTTGAATCAGTATTAAAATTTAATAGCTACTCAAAATATTGCTTCCAGACATTCGTAATTTCTCTCTTATAAATATTTTTCCTTCTTTATCCCCATCTAGTTCAGTTCGTTTAAATTATTGAGCATAGTAATTCATAAAACAAAGAGATCTCAAATTATCTAAAAGTTTTTTGTCATCAAAAGCAGAATAAATGATAGCGGAATCCCGATAACTAATGTGAACTGAGAGGCTGTAGTTACCAAAATGTCTAGTCTCACGGAATAAGGATGTTATTTACAACTCGTATAACACTGCAAATTACATAAATACATATTCTAGCACAATACAGGAAATAAACATATATTTTAAAATTTATTACGTATTATGCTCTCTTTGTGCGATCTAACACATCCAATTTGATTTTCATCATGTTAATTTGCATTTTCTTCTTGCTCAGCATTTTCTCTGGCACATACAACTCAACGTAACACTAACAATAAGCCTGAAATCTTGGAGGCTGCACTGTAACCAGAGTACCTGAAAGTTTAGCTTAGGCAACACTGTGGCCGAGCAGTTAGACGTTTGCCTACCACCCAGGTAGCCCGGGTTTAATACCAGGGATCACATGTGGGATTCATGGTGGATGACGTGGTATTTGGGTGGTTTTCTCTGGGTTCTCCAGTTTCCCCCATCATTCCACCATCACATTTCCATTCATCGCTTTTGACAGCATTTCATATCATCTTCCATGAATCCATGGAGATTCACCTTCATGCAGCACATATTTATCCGTAATTATAATGGCTTTAGTAATATGCTACAAGTTTTGAAACGGCAGTTTGCTAAAAATAGCTCTCAAGATATAAGCGTCGGCAGATCATTTTTTCAGGGGAGGACAGCAAGTTGGAAGTTCGCAATAAAAAATTAATTCATTATTCTGCTATCAAAAGTGGTAGTATTTGTTGCGGATAACTGTATTAATTTGTATTAAGTAAAAATTGTTTACACCAAAATTAAAACAATAGTTGGCCAAACTTCCTCAGACCAACCCCAAAAAGTTAATAAAATGGCTTTGAAACGGTATAAAAGTTACTCTAGAGTGTTCCCCACAGTCAAAAAGCTCCCCAATATTGCATCAGAGAAAGATATTTATTGTCTACTTTGGTCACCTGTAGTAGAAGATTGTTTACGTTATGGCTGGTAATGTTTGGGAGCGCCATATTAGCGTAGCTTAGTTTTTTAGGTTTGAGGATCAAATCAAGAAAGGTGAGGGACAAGGAGAGTGTAAAGGAGGAGAGAAGAGGCAAAATGTACAGAAACTGCGTTTCAATGTCTTTTCTTGTGAGTGTTAACTCTAAAATTTTCGGTTTTTTGCAGAACTTTGGGAATTTTTTGGTGGTTTGAGGCATTTTTGGAAGCTAGAATTTTGGGTACGTATTTATATGTGCCTAACAAATATTTTGGGATAAAAAATTATTTTTTTCTGTGGGGTTGGTCTGCAGAAGTGTGCCCCAATAGTCTAATAATCAGTAAATGACTACACATTAAATTTATTAATTTCCAAGGAGAGGGGAGGGAGCATGCCCCCTCTTGCCCTCCCTTTGCAATGCCCATGTCTCAAGAACTGAACAAATTCCTTCACTTTACCATACACTAACCTTTTTCCATAAATATAAGAATATTTTATTTTCCATAGTATACATTACAATTTTAAATTATACATGCCTATACAACATTATAATTAAGTATTCTATGTGAAGTCTTTATTAAGTATGTGAACCATACAATACATAACTAATACATAATTTTTGTATAAAATTCTGTTTCACATTTGGTAACTTCAACAATATTGTACTATGCTTAGTGTTTTTGTGCAGCGAAAGCTACAAAATATTGTGATACTAAAATTAAACATTAATGGTGGTGATTTAAGCTTTACTCAGTTAAAGCTTGATAGCATCACATAAAATCCTTATTTCTGGTTTCCAGTTGCTGTAAGCCAGAGCCAAGGTGATAAAATAAAATATTTCATTCTCTGAAATGTGTATCAAAGTTGTAAACGTCTGTAAATAAAACAAGATAAAATGTAATAAATTAAGGTTCTATTAGACAAGTGTTATAAGCAATTTAATTTAACATACTGAAAGTAGTACACTGTGATGCTCAATATTCTTCTTTTTCTTCTGATTACCCTCCCCTTATGTAGGACTTATACCCCCTAGGACTTACAAGCCAGTGCCTAGGGTCAGATGCCTGTCTGGGAGCACAGGAACCTATGGACCAGACAGAGTGAAGACCTGGAAGCGGGTGGTCAGCCAATCACCAGGTATGAGAGTGAGGAAGAGGATGATATAAAATGCAGGCAAAATAGATGATTGGAAAGGTGATATTGGAGCAACTGGTGGAATGAGTGGTGGGGAAAACTGGAGCACCCGGAGAAAACCCACTCTGACGCTGCTTCGTCCACCACGAATACCACATGCAGGTCCCTGGGATCGAACCCGGGCCACCTAGGTGGCAGGCAAGTGCGCTAACCACTCGGCCACGGCGCCGCCCGATGCTCAATATTAATTTTCTATAATATTGTTGTTAGCTAATGCTGGATTTCCGACAATGAAGTCATTAATCCTCTTGCTCTCCAATATCTTTCACTGATGGATGGGGCATTAGAAGTGGCCGGGCATATTTGAAGGTGGTCTCGATCCATTTCCTCTTGCACAACACACAGAGGACAGAGTGGTGAAGAATATATCCCAATTATGTTTAAATGTTTTGCATGTCCTGTAATCAACCTGAAGGTTGCAACTGTTTTTCGAGGATACTCAGGAATTACTGTTTGAATGTTTGGTAGTTCCCATCTTTTATTTTTTGATTTTTCATAGTAATATTTTGCAATAATTTTTTTGAATTCAGAGTTGACTAATCTTTTAGCTGCATAAAATGGTAGATTAACTATAGATTTCTGCACATTGCTGGTACCCTTTTTTGCAAGAAAATAAGCTTTCTCATTACCACTCAGTCCACAGTGAGCTGGTATCCATTGGAAGACTAGGTGTTTTTGAAGCGCTATTAGATGGGTAAGGATTTTCCAACATTCTATAAGTGTTTGGTTTTTTGGTGACAACTTGGAAGTAATTGCTATAATTGCTGCCCTGGAATCTGAGAGAATAACTGCTTGCTGAAAATGTGAAATTCTGTACAAAAGATTTTGTAGGGCCATTCGAATTGCTTCAATTTCTCCATCAAAGTTCGTAGTTCCATAACTTAAAGATTTGTAATAGGAAAAGAGGTGACATGTGACTCCAGCACCTGCTCCATCTTGGTTTGATATTAATGATCCATCAGTATAAATATGGAGCCATTCGTGTTCTGGAAATCTAGTATGGATTGTCTCTAATGCCAATAATTTTAGAACACTAGTTGGAGTATCACCTTTCTCAACTTCTTCTGTCAGGTGTAAATAATATGTGATGTTTAATGTTTGTGTCGGATTGACTTTAGATATGAAGTTTTCCTTTGAATTAGGAAGGTATACATTCTTCTTGATGTCTTGAATTTTGGAAAGAAAGCTCTCCTGAGTCTTTAGTGTATGTGTAATTTTCTATAATATACTTTTTAGTTAAATAAACATAAAATAGCTTCACAAAAAACTGTGATTTACACAGGACTAGTTTTGTAGGAACTTTCCTAGTCTCAGCTGCTCTTGACTATTGGATATAATTGGCCAATCCTACATTGTGGACTGTTGACTCTGGTGTAGAATGGACAATTTTCATGAGCAGATTTTCTTCAAATGGAAGACCAAAATTCATTAAATGTGTTTGAACTTCATATAAATTTTTTCCCAAGTGCCCAGATCTCTTGCCTGTTATACATATTTTAAAAGATATGTTGTATATCATGGTCTGTTTTCCAAAAATGTGCTGAAACTGGGAATTTTTTAATGTGTATTTACTAATGACTAAAATGCTCCTTAAACCTGGTGCCTATGTTTCTCTTTGTTCAGCCAATGTAGACTGTCACAGGAATACACAAAATAGACTGCAATAACATGCATGCACACACATATATACATGTACACTAATACACACATACAAATTCTCTCTTTAAATTAGTATAGATGTAGGTTCGCTTCTTGTTTTGATGCACAATTATTATACAATTATATATAATATAATACTACATTATACATAATTATTATAACACACTGTAAATATTCATTAGCTCACATATAAGATGAAAAAGAAATTAATTCTATAAAAGTATTGATTGCATGCTACATACATTTCGATTACTATTATGATTATGTTGTTTAAAAAATCATTGTGTTTTGTGTTTTGTAGTACAAGAATTATGTCACAATTACTGATGAAGAGTTAATATTATTAGAGTTCATCATGAACAAGTTTGTTTTAGGCCATGTGGCCTGTAACGATAAACCTAGCGAAGATGGATTTGGTCTTTCCGCCACTGTTTTGGCCTTCCTTGGCCCCTGTGACCAGTTGGAGCATACTAGAATGCCAATTTTGAGAGTCTAGTTCTTTCCATTCTCATCAAATGATTTTTTCATTCTAGTTGGTATTTTTCTATCTTATCAAACTTGGTATTCCCAAGGTTTTCTCTGATGTCCGTATTCCTTTCATGTTCCAATCTAGTAACTCCTAACAGTGATTGCAAGAAACGCATTTGGGTACCTCAAGTTTATGTGAATTTCTGTTATATAAAATCCAAATTTCACTTCCATGTCTGAGAGTAGCTTTTGATGTGATATTATGTAGTCTTAGTTTTATATCAGTGTTAACCTGTTTACCACAATGTCTTCTTATTATCCCATTCAATTTATTATATTTTATATAAATTTGTATCAATATCATTCTTGTGATCTGCAAATACACTTTCTAGATATGAGAAATCACATATTGTTCTATAATTTTTCCATCAATCTTGATTTTCACACATATATTTTATCCACACATTGCCATTGTTTTAGATTTTGAAGTAGAAATTTTCATATCATATTTGTTGGCAATTTTAAACAGTTGGTATGCTGCCATTTGGAAGCTGTTTTCAGAATTTGAGAGTAAAACTAGATCAGTCCATATAATATTATTTGGACTATTTTATTTCTTGTTAACAGAATTCCACTATTTACGTTGTTTCCATTCTTGAACTATTCTATTAATATATATATATTGAAATATACACTTTGTATGGTTCTTATTAATGTGGATGTACATATATGCTCTTCTTGCAGTATCACCAAAGTTTGTCTTGGTTTACATTATTGTATGCCTTTTCATAATCTATGAATAGTATATATAATGGAAGGTTGAATTCTTTCCCTTTTTCATAATTTGTTGTAGTATAAATATAGCATTTGTGGTGCTCCTTCCCTGTCTAAAACCACATTGTTCTTCTTCCAAAAATGTTTCACTAATTACTGATAGTTTGTTTTTAATTATGTTGGCATATAATTTGGCCACGGTTCAGAGTGGGGTAATGCCTTGATAGTATCACTATTATTAGAGTTGCATTACTATTTTCTTGAAACCATTCAAGTGTCTCTCTGTGTAATCATATACATGGGAAGAAGTATTGGGAGGATAAATCCTCCCCTTTTCCAGAATCAATCTTTCATTCATTTAGTGTATAAAATTCTGGATTATGAAATGCACACTTACCCAGCCCCCCAAAATCGGATGAAAGATTTGTTAAGTTGAAGTACTACAAACCTACAATCAAAAACTCAGACCTCACACATAGCTTTTTCTATCTTCTAAAATAAAAACAAATTTAGAGACTAAAAGCTTCACTTATCTTAGTAATTGCTGTAAGTTCTTGAGCTTTATCTATGTTGTCAACGTATAGAAGGAAGCTAAGATGCATTACAATACTGATTTCAAGAGCCGTGGTTTGACAGGTCAGCAACCAACTTGGAACTTCATATAAAGTTGCCAATTTGTGCAACACATGATCACTTGAAGTTTACAAGTAATTTTCACAAGCATGCACACGATAACAATTAACACTCAGGACACAACACAAAACAACAAATATTTAACACAACAATTGAAACAATATGTTAAAAACTTCATAAACCTTTAAAAACACTTTTTCTCTGCATATTTTCAATAGCAATAGTACATATTTCAAGACATCCTCCACGTCCTCTGCTAATTGGTTGATCTGACTCTCATCAGATATCTGCCTTTCCTTTCTCTTGTTGTTGGTCTGCTGACATTCCCATTGGTGAGTTGCATGGAATCATTTGATACCTGTTTTTAAAACCCGTGAGCCTGTTTGAATTCCTGGTAATACAGGGCTCTTCATTTAAAACCAAAACAGGTGCACAGCATTTTGCCTGTGCACGATTGGGTGTGCCATAGCCAGCTTGCATGTATAACACTCTTACTTTATAGAAGATGCTGGAAATCTCATCCACCCTCGGCTAAACAAGCATATCGGGAGAACACATTCTGATTCACTCGATTTAGTTGGGCCACTGTAATGTTTCCAATTTTATTTCTAATATTTTGTTTTAGTTCTTCCAATGTATGAGGATTTGTCTTGTAAACTTTGTCTTTCAGGTTACCCCACAAGTAAAAATCACATACTGTTAGATCAGAGGAGCGAGAGAACCATACACCAGCACTAATCACTCTTATCTTCAAACACTTCTCTAATTTTATTCAAGGATAGCTCTGCTGTGTGGGCAGTAGCAGAACCTTGTTGAAACCACCCATATAATTAGTCAGTTTGGGTGGCACAGTTGGTTAGACGCTGGCTTACTGATCCCAAGGTCGCGGGTTCAAATCCAGCCCAGGCCGATGGTTTTTTAAGTGTGCTTAAAAATGACAGCTCCATGTCCGTAGATTTACTGGCATGTAAAAGGACTCCAACAGGACAAAATTCCGACACACCAGCGATGCTGATGTGATCCTGGCAATTGACAGCGTCGTTAAACAAGAAAATAATTTTTAAATTTTAGTAACCCATATGATTTCTCTTCTTCTGTCAGTTCCGGATAAAATGGGGTCAAAAAGTCATTTTGGTACCTCTCTACATTTACAGTTTGGTCTTAGAATATTGGACTGATTATGCGTCTAACCCTAACAGCTCACCAAACTACAAATCTGATCAATAATGAGGGATTTCTTGAACACGATGTGGATTTTCAGAGGCCCAGTACTGGCTGTTATGGGTGTTGCAATGACTATTTAGGTGGAATCACGCCTTGTCGAAAAAGAACTGAAGCTGTGGATCAATTCAACCGTCATTCACTGATGAAAGAAACAGTTCACAATAATGCATTCGTGATACTGGGTCACCTTAAGAATTTAGTTGCTCTATGTGCAGAAGACTCTGAAATTCCCACCTGTTGTGCTAATTTTAGGGTGGATTTGGTTGGTTAACGTTCAAAACATGCACCTATTTCGCCTAACTTTTCCTCTGTTAAAACTGTACGTTTACGATTTCGTTTTTTATTTGTCATGGAACCAGTGGTTTAGAATTTCTTCACAATCTCATGAATTGCAAACTTGGAAGGAGACACTTCACCACGGAACGTTTGAATACACACTGCACAAACATGGCTTAGTGATTCCCATTTATAATAGCTTTTACACAAGAAAATGCATTGCTCTGGAGTAAAGCATCTGTTCATGTTAGTGGCTAGTAGAATACTGAGTGGAGTGCACACGGCTAGCCCACAGGCACAACGGCAGCTAATAGTGGGGGAACAGAGCAAGGATGTGGGAGAGGAGAATGGAGCAATGTCGTGGGAGATGCAAAATGCTGTGTGCTCCCTTAGGTTATAAATGAAGAACCCTATAAAACATTTACCTATTAGTTACCCAATAACTCTTAAAAGTTTTATTTTTTGCTGTTCTCAGGTGCTCTTTCAATCTTGTTTCTAGACTCCTTTTTGTTTTGCTAATGTATATATTTTCTTGGGAATCTTCACAATTGTCATGACATACTCCTAATAATTTATTGCTAGGAGTAGTATTTTTTAACAGATTACTAAGCAGCTTATGCCGGGATTAGGACAAACTTAATGTAACTTGACTTCTGCGACGGGAAGTTAACGTGAAGTTAGAAACCAGAAGGGCTATTAGGATGCACTTAACTTACTGTAATGGGAATGATTCTGATTGGTTATTCTTCTACTCCGCAGACATGGTGGAGCAGCTCTCCTTTTCTAATCAGAGGTTATGTTTTCCAAAAATGAAAAGAAAGAGACTACAAAACTGTGAAGTAAAAATATTTTTAAATGGTGAATAAAGTACTATGGAGATACCATAACCTACTTTAGGAGCTAAACAAAAGAAACAGAGGAGTTTTGATGTAAATAGTTGTATAAAGAAGCAAATTTCACATGACACTACTTGATGATTGGTTCGAATTTGTCACATGACCTTCAAACAACGTAATGTGAAGGAAAAGTTTAACATTGCCACACTCTTACGTTACAGCATGTTAAGTTATGTTAAGTTGATCCTAAAAGCTCCATTTAATGTGTTACACTTTCCTGTTACGTCCTGTTGCATTAAGTCATGCTATATTAAGTTCATTGTAATCCCGGCATTAGGAAGGAATATGCACACCTTTGAAGCTCCTGAGCTTATCAGCTTTTACAACAGTTATCAATCATTCCTATCAAAGACATAAGGCTATTACTATGGCTGACTAAGGTGTTTGTTCTCACACTTTCTCAATTCATTTGTTGATTGTGCAGTAAATATACTTACATACTTTCAAGTTTTAGCACAGTGATTACAAAACAGGGTTTTTAACAAGGAACTTCCAGTATCTTAGAAGTGTTAAAAATAATACTGAGTGGTGCAAACACATTAACAAATGAGTAATGAGCTTCTAGAAAAATTAAGAGGTGAAATAGGTGAACATTTACCATGAAAAAATGACGGCATATTATTTTTCCTTTATATCAAGAGATTTAAAATAATTTGAAGGTAACATCAACAATATAGAGGGTTGTTTCCTATCTCTGATAACAAGTTTGACAGTGTTCCTACCTTACAAAAAACCATATCTTCTTATCTTGGTGCACCCAGACTTTGTTTTGGTCTCTCCCATAGAGAGCTGGGATTTCAGTGTGGTAAATTGGGATGAGAACTTCATCCTGATAATACTTGGAATTGTTTTTGCCCTTTTTAGCAACTCTATGAATTATTAGTTTCCCACTGTAGCAGTAACCATTGATGACCCCTTTGAGAAACTTTCTCTGCATTCTGCATATCATTTTTGACAATTTTTTCCACCCCTTGATCAGTGGTAATTGCGGAGGGTTTATTACAGTCACTAAGATACCCTTGTGTCTCGTCTAATGTGACCACAAATTTCCATTTTTGTTTTCCTGCCAGATGCTTCTCATAGAGCTTCCTGCTGTTGGTGAGACGTTCTGAGATGTATCATGGCAACAACTTATGCACTAAACCCTTATGATGTTTCTCCATATTTAAGTCTTTGTTTATAATGGTATTAACAGTTTTGAGGGATATTCCCAGTTTATTTGCAATGGCCTGTTGCATGCGTAGAATACTGTCATAGATGATGGCCTTGACCTTCTTTATCACCTCTGGAAAGCATGTAGTAGCACATTATGCATTTGTCTGTTTTTTTCCTTTTTCTTTTTTGTGACCCTTTCTCTCTTTATTCAACATTGAGCTAATCCTGTACTTTGACAGGCCCAAATGATCTAGTTGTTGACAAGCCCTTAAACCCCACTCACTCACCCCATACATTGACACAACAAAGTTTTGCTTCTTGCATGCTTTAATAATAGCAGTATAACTATACTGTGCCTCAGAAAGGGCCTTCCCAATATGGTTCAATTTACTTAGGCATAATGAGAGCCACATATGTTCTACTGCTACAAAGGCAGCACAGTAACTAGTTTGTTTGTCTTACAAATGCTTGGTCTTGCTGTACACCAGAAACGCAGCAATCACATTAGCAATTTGTTATCAGGGATTGGAAACAGTCCTCCATAAACGTGCACCATGCTTTAGAAGCTTTTGTATAACAAAAGCTGTAGGGTATTACAATTAAATAGTAATGGTGTTGATCATTCTTGCTTACTGAAAGTTTAGAAGTGTCACATACAAGAATTTGTCTTTGATTTCCAGTTGAAAATAATTACAAGCCAGAGATAAGGCACTGAAATAAAAATATATCATATTTTGAGATGTGCATCAAAGTAACAACAAATGTGCAATACGTGAGAATCCTGCAGGACAAATGCTCTGACATTTGAGTATTTGCTCAGGAACATATTACAGTGAGAAGTATCAATATTAGCTCTGTATTCACTGGATAGGGGTCCATATAACATCTAAATAATTGTCAAATGAAACTGTCCCTCAAGGGATTGATGCTATATGACATCTAAACTTTTTGAATTTCTCAAAGCATGTGCATTTTAAAACAATAATACAACTATCTAAGAATATTAATTGTTTTCAATGGTTCTTTCCCAAAAATGATATAGTTTAGATTTTGACTTGGTCACTGTGTTTTCTGGAAATTAAAGCTGCAAGTCCAATATGTACTTCAAAGGAAACATTACATTATACCCTATCCATATGAGTGGGAAATGTCTGGTAATTACTTTGAAGATATGTGCTGATTATTTTATTTAGACCAAAGTGCTTGATCGTATTATATAAGCTACCATTACCTTTTTTTCACAATCTCGTATGAATTTTACTGAAAGGTAGGAATCTAATCTTTTTTCACATGAGGTATTATAGAATAATGGAGAGAGGCAGATAAAGCTGTTCCGATCCCTGTTGTCAGTATCTTTAGGACAGTATTACCAGAATGACCAAACATATCTACAACCAACCCTGAACAGAGTGGTGCACTGAATCTGGCAATAGCATTTACACTCTGTCCTGAACCAATAAGTGAGCCTCTTTGGTCAGGCAAGGCTCTCTGAAGAATGATTTCTGAAGTGGCTATCCGCAGCAATGAGCCTGCTGCACTGAGAGGAACTAATGCTGGAAATACAACCCACCAAAATGGCACTACACTTAGCACAATAAGTGAAACTAATAGCAGTACAAAAGCATGAAGTGTCCTCTGATGATACTCTGGATCATTTTGGTAGAACCTACTCAGCCAGCTGGCAAGAAATCCAGAGAGTGCACCAATAAGAGCTTGAAATGATATTATGTAACCTATTAACTTTGGTGAAATGTCATGAGTTTCTGTGAGTACCAGCGAGAAGCTGCTGTAATGTACCATAAGAGAAAAGGTTAGTAGGAATTTCAGAACAAAGCCATCCCAATAAACTATCCAGTTCACATTGGATAATTCTGTAAACGCCTGCAGAAGTTCAGTTTTTATATTTCTTGTGCTGCTACTCTTGACCTCATTTGGATCCTTACTGCTGGGTGTAGTATCTTCAAGTAGAAGTTTTACTGCACCTATAAAAACAACACAAATTTGCATATGAACTTATAAGGATTAGTGAGTGGTTGGAAGGTGTGAAACTGATATGGAAAAGCTTATTCATGTAGAAGTAAACAGGCATACCTAATAATGAAAAATAGACATAACAGAAGAAAAATACACTAGGCAAAGGGAACCTATTAGCAGCATAAGCACGTACATTTGAATAAAAGATTTAATATGAGAATAAATTAGCTTTTAGAAATCTTTCTGGGCTCTATCTGAAAGCTAAAAAGAACAAAGTCCATTTTCTAGCAGAGATCAACACTGATAGCTATTTAGTTAACATTGCCACCCTCTAGTGCAGCAGAGCAAACTATAGCTATGTTTATAATTTTTAATTATCTTGCATGCCACCTATTGTTTGAGGGAAAATAATATTTTGGTTACCATTGCTACAGATGCTACAAACAGTAAAGAAATCTGAAGACGTTATTGAAGAACAACGAAATTGGTCACTGTATATTCCGACTTCAAATAAGACCAGTGAAACCTATCTCTAGATATTTATACATGTTTACTGTTAATAGCTTCAGTATTTTTATTGAATGCGCATACATGTTCATATGAGCAGAGTAGAATATATTTACATAGCACATTCCTGTTGCTAGCATTCTTTTTATTTGCAGACTGTAATGGTTAAGGCAAAAGTGTGGTATTATCTGTAACAGAGCTGAAATGCAAGGATGTGAATAGGCAAGAACAGCATCATTGGGTCTTGATGACAGTTGGCTAGGTGCTGGACTACTGATCCCAAAGTTGTATGGTTTAAACCTGGCCGAAACTGATGGTTGAAGGTATGCTTAAAAGCAACAGCTCCATGTTAGTAGATTTACTGATATGTAAAAGAACTCCTGCGGGACGAAATTATGACACAATTATGACACTGTGTGCTGATATGATCCTGGCAATTGACAGGTTGTTAACAAACAAAATATTTATTTAAGAACAGTATCATTGTGGCTAAATGGACCAAAGTGACCTAAGAAATTTAGATAAAATTCACATTGTTTTCTGAAGCACTTGGAAACCAAAGCATAAAGAGAAGAAGTGTGTAAAAAGCAATGTATTATTCTGAAAGGGTTCTGCAATGTTTTCACAATTACATAAGGAATACAAGAGAGAAATGGTACAGGAAGTTACTAAGATAAAGAAGAAGTCCATTGAAGCAAGTGAGAAAGCAATAAGTAAAAACAGAATAAAATGCAGGTAAAGGCAAACTGATCCAACCAGAATTCAAACCCAAGTGTGAGCAATATAAGCAGAAATGTCATTCCTACGCCATCAATGTTATTCCTTCTTCTTTATCTGATTACCCTCCCATTATGCTCTATGTACCTCGGGCTCATTTGAGCATCATTTCACTCATTTCATTTATTCACCATGTGATATAACACTACATTGGAGGACGTTAATAAAAATAAAAAAAAGCACCCTCCCCTTATGCAGGATTCAGCCCTTAGGACTTAGAGAGCCAGTGCCTAGGGTCAGATGCCTGTCAGGGAGCAGACAAACCTATGGACTGGACAGAGTGAAGACCTGGAAGCAGATGGTCTGCCAAGCATCAGGTATGATAGTGAGGAAGAGGATGATATGAAATGCAGGCAAAATTGATTATTTGAAAGGTTATGATGGAGCAATCGGTGTTGAATGAGTAGCAGGGGAAACTGAAGAACGTGGAGAAAACCTGCCCAGATGTCATTTCATCCATCACGAACACCATATGCAAGTCCCTAGGATCGAACCCGGGCTGCCTAGGTGGTAGACAAATGGTCTAACTGCTCAGCCATGGCACTGTCTCAATGTTATTCCACGTAATAAACATTGATTTAAAACATCTTATATGGGTGCTGGGATAGATGATGAAACACATTTTATTCAAGAGAAAATATGCAGAAAGTATAAACGGTTCTCTAAACAGGGAATTCCATTACTCTGACATCTGTGAATTGTGAAAAAATTTCCCTGGAACAAGAGCAGAAATGGAAATCAAAATGAGAAAAAGGTTAACACCTGTCACATGTGCAATCAACATGAAGCTTTCCAGAATGAAAAGGAAAGGTTGGTCAAGTTTCATATTTAAAGTTACACCTTAATGTGTGTAGCTATCTTCACTGTAGAAAACTCAAGTCAGCCAGGACTTTAACACCTACTAGAACTCTGAAAAATATCACAAAAGCTTTGAAAAGCAAAATTAAATTGAGTAGATAAATCTACATGCTTTCATTCTTAGCTTTGTGTTTTACCTTGACAATAGCATTTAGCTGAAAATCAAAGGTAACAACACTGCTTTTTAAAAATGTTTAATATACTGAATTTCAAAGTTGGCCAACCTGTATTTCAATGAAAAAATGTATTTTGTCACTTGTAAGCAAATACTATCTTAACAAACTCAATCTTCTATATTAGTATTGATATGGTCATTATATTACAACAAATATATTAATTTATTAAATAAGGAAAAATTGAAGCTATTAACAGTTGGTGCTGTTTTTGCAATTATTATTACGGAATGCGGTGTGCTATGAGACTCGTTTTCTATCTACAAGGTAGTGGTAACGGATGGAATGAAATATCACACAATGTTTCTTTATCACAATGTTTTAATTTATTAACACTTCATCGATACACTACATTAAGTAATTCCTATCAGCACCATTCCAAATGCTTAAAAACCTTTTCACTTTTTCACTTAGTGGAACTTATGCTTGATGAAAGTTTGGTGAAAGTTCCATGTTCACACTACATAAAAATGTCTTTTCAGCTCGGAGATACACACGCGAGTGAACAGTTTTTGGCATCATTTGACGCGACACCGCCTTTTTCATATTCATCCGCGCATGTGTCCATCAAATAGTTCTTTCTCGTTAGGGAAGCAATCTCTAATTATCCTCCCCTACTTTTATTATGGAATACAAACAATTCTAATATTTATACACATATATTAAAATCAAATATGGAAAGATTTAAGACGTCTTTGTGCAAACTTAGTTGTTCGTAACAATGAACCTTATCAACATGTTTTCGTCATTTAATTATCTCATACCAACATCAAAAAACGAATTACACTTTTAACAAACATTTACATGAACGATTTTCTTTTGGGGTCTTCTAATATTCTGTCTCACATGCCCCTTGTTTTGTTTTTCAAGTTGTCACCTATATTTACAATCTTGAAACACAATACAATACTTCTCCCTGCTCCTCTGATGCAATCACTTTGTACAATTTTTTTTTTCTTTACAGTCTTCTTCGCTGTTTGTCTTTATCTTTTGTTTTGGCATGGCACAGCATGTCTTTGTAAATTTCACATATTCAGTTACTACACAATACATGTTCAATTATTATACATCACATATTCAGTTATTATGCAATACATATTCAGTTATTGTACAACACATTCAGTTATTATACAACATATCCAGTTATTATACAATACATATTCAATTATTGTACAACACATTCAGTTATTATACAACATATCCAGTTATTATACAATACATATTCAGCTATTGTACAACATATCCAGTTATTATACAACATATGTTCTGTTATTATACAACACATATTCAGTTATTATACAACACATTCAGTTATTGTACATTTGACATTGACACAAATATAATTTAAGTGTATCATGGTTTATTATGTGGCTTTTGACTTATGTTCCTTGTTATGAGGAGAGAAAAACAGGATACAAATTTTGAGCTAATGATTATGATCATATTTATGGCAATATTTTATTCAGTTCTTTGCCTTCTTTGTCTTGTAAGCTTATTATGTATAGGCAGGTCGTTGAGTCGGTTCTTAAACTCTGATGTTACTAATGGTACCATTTTTTAATTGGGTTCTTATTCATTATTATTTGGTTCAGCATTTCTTCGAGCTTAGCATTGGCTATATCCATCTTAATTCATGGGCATTGCTTTTCTGATTATGGTTTTCCTTACTTCACTAATTGTCACCTCTTTGTCTCTTATCTCTTATGTCTATAAGAGAAAACTTCTATACTTATAATTATTCTGCAATTATATTATTTTTCTTCTCAATTCACCCTCGACATCTTTGTGTCAAAATATTTTTATCTTTGTCATCACAATTGATTCCTTTTTATTTTTGTCCCTGACATCCTTATGTCAAAAACACATTATTTTCCGTCGCTATAATTCATTTCTTTAATGACAATCAGTGTCCTCATCTGTTTTTGTTGACAATGCTCTTTGTGGTCAATATAGCCAATGACTATGTTGATTTTCTTTTTTGTTGTATTTTCTAATCTGAACATAATTTTCTATAAGTAACCCATTAAAAATTGTTATTTTCCATCATCTCTACTATTCCTGCCTTACATATTTGTTGGCAAAGACTATTTGGTCCTTTCTTTGTATGGTTTTAATTTATTTTTATGGTATCTTCCTACCAACTTGCCATTTGTATTCTGTAGCTCATACGTGTGGTCACCCAGCTGTTTTGTTATGACCAGTGGTCCAGTGTACAGTAGTTCCATTTTTCCAGATCTTTTCTCAGATGCCTTGGATGCTTTGTGGCTTTTTAAGAGCACCTTTTCTCCAATTTGTGGGAACCATTTCCTGATAAATCTTTTTACCTTGTTTCTCCCTTTTTCAGCCTTTTGCTGTAACCTTCTGAATGCCAATTGACATTTTTCCTTCTCTGTCAATTCCCTTTGAGCAGCCATCGTAGTGTCAATGTCAATTGTCAATCTCTTAGGTTTTGTGTTGGTCATCAATTCGATTGGGGCGAACTTGGTCGTGGGGTTCACCGAATGGTTAATCACCTCCTCTATGTACCCACATTTTTCCGTCCAGGAAGTGTGATCTTTGTAGGCGGAAATATATATTTATATCCCTCATCGTTCTTTCAGTCGGGTTTCCTTGAGGATAATACGTTGAGGAATAGTATAATTTTATTGCTAATGTTCTTAAGGTGTCCTGGAATAACTTACTTTTATGCATTGTTGCATTGTCTGATAGAATAGATTTTATTCTCCCATATTTTGGGATGTAGTCCTTGATGATTTTATCTAGGCAAGTTCTGCTTTTAATGTTCTTAATGGGGTATATCTTAGTGAATTTTGTGAAAACATCAAACATGACAAAGATGTATCTGTTTTAATTCTGCGTTATTTTGTTCCATTTTCTGACCTAATTCTACCTTGTTTTGTTCCATTTTTTGACCTAAACTTTGTTCTAGTCTTTCAAACATGATCATTAATAACCTTTGGTCTTTTCCTATTGCTACCTGTTCCTCACTTTCTGGTTCTATTTGATAACTAGGCCTATCTGCCCCTTCCCCCACTCCTGTTTCTATCTCTTTTCGCGACATTTTAGCTTCTTTATTCAATTCACTTAGGGTTAAAAGTCCCACTACTTTGCCGCTTCTCAGTAACATAAAAATGAAAATAAACTGGATGTAGAAATAAAAATTTTTGGTCCTACTTTTTTTTTGTTGATTTGTCCAGTTATGTATGTCTCCTGGGCAGTTGGCTTCGCTAGACGATCTCCGGTGTTTTCCCGCGTTGATTATCCGTTCATCGGTGTTCTGATGTATCGTTGATCATCCGTTCATCGGTGTTCTGATGTCGATATCAAACGATGGTCTAATGGCGTCTTCTTTCTTTTTGGCGCGATGATATGGCGTCACTTGGTCTTTCGCGTAAGTTCATTTCCCGTAATTTCCATTCCATCCTAAATTCGTGTTCCACGTTGGGCAAGCCATTTGGTGCTGTTTTTGCAATTATTATTACGGAATGCGCTGTGCTATGAGACTCGTTTTCTATCTACAAGGTAGTGGTAACGGATGGAATGAAATATCACACAATGTTTCTTTATCACAATGTTTTAATTTATTAACACTTCATCGATACACTACATTAAGTAATTCCTATCAGCACCATTCCAAATGCTTAAAAACCTTTTCACTTTTTCACTTAGTGGAACTTATGCTTGATGAAAGTTTGGTGAAAGTTCCATGTTCACACTATATAAAAATGTCTTTTCAGCTCGGAGATACACACGCGAGTGAACAGTTTTTTGGCGTCGTTTGATGCGACACCGCCTTTTTCATATTCATCCGCGCATGTGTCCATCAAATAGTTCTTTCTCGTTAGGGAAGCAATCTCTAATCATCCTCCCCTACTTTTATTATAGAACACAAACAATTCTAATATTTATACACATATATTAAAATCAAATATGGAAAGATTTATGACGTCTTTGTGCAAACTTAGTTGTTCGTAACAATGAAACTTATCAACATGTTTTCGTCATTTAATTATCTCATACCAACATCAAAAAACGAATTACACTTTTAACAAACATTTACATGAACAATTTTCTTTTGGGGTCTTCTAATATTCTGTCTCACAGTGAAGCAACAAGATTCTAAAGTAAGAACAAATTAGAAACTAAAAACTTCCCTTATCTTATTGTTTTGTTTATATGGCTTTGAGAATGAGCTGGACACAGCTTGAAACCCCAGGGTTAGCACCAAAACAATAAGATAAGTGAAGTTTCTAGTTTCTAATTTGTTCTTACTTTAGAATATTAATTTATTATTCACTTCTTCATCATTGTTGTCTTTGTTGCCATTGTCGTTATCATCATTGCTCCTGTTTTCATCCTCAGTTCATTAGGAATCTTAGGTGTTTTTTTTTTTTTTTTCTATTCTCATTCTGTTTCTATTCCTGATTTATTGAACATAATCTTACAAACTCTTAAATTCAGTTATCAAATTTAGATTTGGTCTACTGCTTCCTCTATCCATTCGCAATTGATTATAGATGATGTATTAACATCACTTCTGGATATTGTACACTAGATTTTAGCAGTGAGACAAATCATTTTTTAAATAAAACAGTTTTTCAGTAATCAGTAACAATGTCCAAATCCCCTGTATATTTTCATTATATTCACTTACCCAAATTTAACCAATTTGTCAAAGTAACTAGTAAACATGTGTAGAAGAAGCCATTTTCTATTTCAGCAAGATGTCCACCAATTGTTGGTCCTATGATGAAGCCTATTCCACTGACAGATACCAGGCGACTAAATGCCTCCAGCTGATGTTCAGGTGGTATAATATCTGACAGCAGAGTTCGACACAGTGTCTGCACATGTTTAAACACACCTGTAAACATTACAATTTATTTATCGAAATATCTGCCTCTCTGACTTGCCACTAAATTCACCACAAAGCTATTACACTAACTTACACTTCTTCTAATGCTGTCTAAACAGCAACCGAAATCTGAATACTGATTTAAACTCTATGGGTTAATAAATGCCATCCCTGATTACAAAACAAAACAATAATAAACACTCAGGCTAAGAGGAAAGTGAGCCTCCTACCTTGGTTTGTTCAATGTAGGTAAATCTTTTAGCACCAGCATGCTAATAGTTTACATTCCAGTTCTGTGTAACCACACACACACACACAAAATAATAGCTATTACAGGGCTTATGTAGTAACAATATAATATGTGGGTCCCCCCCAGGGGCCTATTACAGCAGGTACGGGTTTGGCGCACCCAGAGTCCCAAGCTATACTCTCAATTGGGTTCCTCTAAGGAGTGAGAGGTCGTATCCTAAATGCCCAATCAACTTTGGTCCACTTTTGTGTTTGACCTCCAAAATTATACCTCCCTGAACACCCTTTACGTGGGTTGTTGGTGGATGTGGTGACGCAAGGAGTGACTGGGTAACTGCATAATTCTCAGCCCCTGGTTATCACGTAGGACCTATGTTCATATCTGCTGACAAAGGTCAGTTCTGCAGAGGGGCCACTGCATTAGCTGATGCACTCCTGAAGGCGATTGGGTCTGTCTATGCAGTGGGGGGTGTCACCCTAAGGCGAGCAAGGTTCAGGCCAGGACTCTCACCTAAGCCGGGAGTGGCACCCAGGATGTGCACATGCCATCGGAGACATTTGCAATGATACATGTAAAAAAGCCTAACAAAACACAGGTTAGTGTAATGGAAGTAGCAGAGTCGAGTGGTCCTTGCTACTTAGTGATATCAAGAACAGAAGAAGGCAAGAAATTTACATCGGTGAATCCATTCATCATACAGAAGGATCTCGACAAAATAGCTGGTCCAGTGAAAAGCTCACTAGATCTCACAACGGCACACTGCTGGTCGAAGTTAATTCAGCATTCCAGGCAGCTACTATACTCAAAGCCAATTTGTTAGCCAGCTATTCGGTACGTGTAGAGATGCATAGAATGCTGAACCTCTCCTGTGGTGTTGTGAAAACATGCCGTCCAATGAAGAAGTTACAAAATCAAGGTGTTACATCAGTTTATCGTGTTCAGAGAACAGAACAAGGTGAACATTTGCCCATGTGCTGCCTGTTTCTTACCTTTGATCGGGTAGATCTTCCACAAAGGATTAAAGCAGGGTGTGAGGCCATCAAAGTTAGGCCTTATATTCTGAACCCATTAAGATGTTATAAATCTCAACACTTCGGTCACACAAGAGACTCTTGCAATAGTAGAGTTACCTGTGTGAACTGTGGAGCCATCGTGCATGACAATGAATGTACATCACCTCCCAGTTGTGACAACTGCAACAGAGAACATCACGCTAGCTCCTGAGAATGCAATTATATGGAGCAAAAGGTGATCCAGGAGATCCAGGTTAAAGAAAAGGTATCCTTCTCAGAAGCCCGTAAACTCCTATGTATCCAAAAATGCTCTCTCCCAAAGTGTGACACGTATAGCTCAATACAGCTAAGCCGGTGCAGAAGCGGGAAATTGATACACAACAGTGACCATAACTTGGCAACAAGTTGAGAAAAAATTATCGTAGCAAGAATTGTATCAAAGCCTTCAACATCTACAGCTACATCTCAGTCACCTACCAAGTCAGCTAATAAAAAGAATATCTCTACAAAGTCGCCATCCAAATTGCCAATCTCCAGCAATAGTGCTAGTAAGACCATTTTGTATGATGCATCACCAGAAAAATTCAAAACTCACTATGTAAACACGAACTTCCTCAAACAAAGTAACATCTCTGTTCCCAGTAAATCTAAAGGAAACAAAGCTCAACGTTCATCTCAAAGATGCTCTTCTGAGGAATCTTCTGGTATGGAGAAAGACAGACGACTTTTATCTTTGCCGGTCTCCACTTCCAATCACTTCAAGGCTCTCAAACCAAAATTTGCAATGGGGAAATGGACGTTCTTGGTAGGGGAGATTCTGCCCACACTGCAAGAATCCCAGTGAAAAAGAGGCAGGATAAAGCTCCTGGGAAATGTGTAAGCCCAGCACATAAGAAAAGAGCTAAACTGAATCGACCACCACCTACTTCAAAGTAATGGAGAGTTACCATGAAGTATTTATTCCATACAAATATTAACATGGTTATCATACAATGGAACATATGTGGTGTTAGAATGCCATGACCAGAACTTGAGCTTTTGCTCAATAAGAACAAACCTTTGGTCGCATGTTTGCAAGAGGCTAAGTTGCATCCACAAGACACTTTCCAACTATGGCAATATAGCCCAGTACAGTGTAATGTTACACCAGAAGAGGGCTTCCTGGCACATGGTGGCACTATGATGCTTGTCAGAGGTGATGTATATATGGATAATGTACCCTTACAGTCTAACATACAGTCAGTCGCCGTAAGGATTTTACTGGCAAACATCCAGTTCACCATGATCAATGCTTTACGGGTGATCAGCCGTGTTAAATTTAAGAAGGTCGAGCTTTCGGCCATTGTATACTCCATGGCCATCTTCAGGACTAAAAAGATTAAAAAGTCTCCTCAGTTTTCCAAATATATACTATGGTTTGGGTTGTATTGTCCTAGCCAATGTGCGGGTGATGGTTTCTGATTGGGCCTGCTTTTTTTTTTTTTTTTTTAGAAAGAGAGTTGGACAAGAAAGAATTGGCTTATTTCACCGGGAAGAGTGGGAACAAGGGAGGGGAAGAAAAACTAAGCTAAAGGTTTTCAAGAGGGGGTTATGGGAGAAGTGTGTCGTGACTATCAAGGTACCGCCGAAGCACCCTCGCAGTGTGGAAGGATACAGCCGGCTATTACCGGCATCGGGGAAGGGTATTCCGGGTGACAGACACGGCTAGGCCCTGACTGCCACACACGGGGAATTAGGAGTGGGATGGTAAAGTTCCGGAATCTTCTTGGTTAGCGGTTCCAGTTCCATGAGCGTTTTCCTGTGACGCCACTACATATCATTAGCTTGCATCGTACGTCGCAAGGGAGGCGATAGTGATTGTAGAAGCCAGTGTGTGCAAACTCTAGATGATCAAACTGCTGTGGCCACCATGGTTGTGGAGAGATGTGCGCTTGTGTAAGAATCTGCTGAAGTTGAGCTTGTTGCTGTTGTTGATGATTTGCCTGCTGGGATGGTGGCAGGAAGTAGTGTACTTCTGTTTGAGTAGTGGCCACTTGTGTTGTTGGAGTAGTCCTGCTCTCGATTTGTGTCAGCTTCTGCTGGACTGAGCCGAGAGTTTCTCCATTGACTGCGACGTATTCAGTGAGAGTTCTGACTTCAGTTTGTAGCGCTTCAACTGGTTCTTTAAGATGAAGTCCGGAGAATGTGTTGGCGGCGGTGTTGATTAAGGTGGTGACGGCGTTGGTTAGTTGTTGTAGGGCATCTTCGATGTTACCCAGTCGTCGGTTGAAGCTAAGAACCTCAGAGCAGAGATATTCCACTTCCTTACTGGGCGGTTGTGTACTACCGGTGGCGGCGGCGTATGTGAAGTTAGACCCTTGGAGTGTTGATGATTCTTGCTGCGTTGACTGCGTTGTTGGTTGTGGAGGCTGAGGAGATTGACACTGCTCAGGTGGTGATGCGGCGTATGTGAAGTTAGACCCTTGGAGTGTTGATGATTCTTGCTGCGTTGACTGCGTTGTTGGTTGTGGAGGCTGAGGAGATTGACACTGCTCAGGTGGTGATGTGGCGTGGTTTCGGTGCCTTGGGTAGAGCGGACAGCAAACCTGCCCGGTGTATTGGTCTCTCCTGTCGCAGGTGGCGCAATACCTACGACGTCGGGTGAGGTCGTGGTGCTGACAGGAGGATGTCAGTATGCTGCTCCACAGTAGTGACACTTGGCTCGGGCGACACAGGACTGGGCTTCATGTCCATAAGAGCAGCATCTCCGACAAGGCTGGATCCATTCGTTCCGACTACACTCTATACGAATGTGTCGGCCGAAGAGGGTGAGTCCTGAGGTGATGGCGGCGGTGTAATGCGTCCTGTCTTGAAAGACAAGTCGCACTAGGGGTGTCGCTCCGTAGTTTCCCCTAATCCTAGAGGCACCGACTAGTGAGCTCCATTTTCGCTGTCCCTCCTGTAGTATAATCTGCAGATGCAGGTGTCGATTAACTCCAACGGCAACTGCGCCAAAGCGGCCGTACCAGGGTTGGTTACAGGAGGTTCGGTGGCGGCGGTATTGTCTTGAGGTGGCGCGTTGCTAGTAGCGGGTCGGGTCGGAATTAGCGGCCAATGTGGCTCCATCTTCCGTCGTAGACTGCGTATTCCGGTGATACTTCTTCTTGACCATGCTTCCTCCTCGCTTTTTTTTATTTTTTATTTTTTTTATTATTTATTTATTTATTTTTTATATAAAGGAGAGACAGATAGAGAGTTGGAGATAAAGAGTGGCTTATTTCGCCAGAAGTGCGGGATAAATAAGGATTTCAAGGTGAGAATTAGGAGGGGTGTGGCGTTGTGACCGGGTCCCGCTTAGTACCCCGGATAGTAAGGTTTTGCTGGCCACATGCTTTAGTATGTGGGTACGTTGGGTGGTCCGGGTGGTACCCATACCGGAGTCTGAGTAACACAGCGGGGAGTGCGGTATCTTGTTGACGTAGGTGGTGTGTTTCGGTGTTGGGGACGGACGGACGAGACGAAATTAATACTAGGTTGTTTGTTAAGGGTGCATGTTGGGTAAGGTGGTGAGATGGGTTGGGTCTCCAGACGGTGATCTACGTCTTGAGGTGTGGCAATGCTTTGGTTTTGACAGCAGGATTTTGGTGTAGTCGTTTGGTCCTGAAGTGGGTTGTCTTTTGGTGAGCGTTGTCTGGAATTTGCGTCCTAGAGTGATGTATGCAGTGGAGGGTTGTGTTGACGGGGATGGTGTGCGTGATGTGCTGGTGGTTGCTGAAGAAGGTGAGGCTGTGCTGAGTCTTGGCCGGCAATCATAGCGCTCTTCTTGTTTCGTGATGGCGGAGATGATGGTAGCAGTCTGTTCGCTTAACTGCTCACAGAGTTGCTTGTAGGTGATGGAAGTTCTAGTTGTGTTGATGTAGTCTACGATTTTCTCAAGTTTAGTCTTAAAGTAGGTCTTCTCAGTATCTGAAGCTTGCTGGGTTTCACGGAGTCGGGCGAAGAGTGTCCTCCATCTGAGTTACTCTGCCAACAAGCTCTTGTAGTAGTTCGGTGGAAGCTTGGAGTGGTGGAAGTGTGTCTCTTGTAGCTGGTTGTGCGGCTGGTGGTGACGTGTTGGTCTGGACGTTCGGCGTAGAGTGCGGCTGTTCAGCTTGTTTTCTTGTAGCTGGTTGTGCGGCTGGTGGTGGCGTGTTGGTCTGGACGGTCGGTGAAGAGTGCTGCTGTTCGGCTTGTTGGGTTCTAGGGCGTCTGGGGCACACCGATTGCCCGGTGTAGTGACCCGTACAGTTACAGGTTGCACAGTACACGCGGCGGTGTGCCATACTATGTACGGTGAAGTTATTAGTCAGTCTTCGGGTGCCACAGTAGTGACACCGGGGTGCGGACCTGCTGTCGTGAGGTATGTGTATCCTCGGCTGCAGTGTTTTCCCGCAGGTACGACCTTTGTGCGGTTCGCCGGTTGGGGTGTCTTCCTGCAGGAGGCAGACAGTCTACCGCCCAAAGCCTTAAAAGTGCTGGCGGATATATTCAACTACGCGCTGGAACACGGAAAATTCCCAAAGCGCTGGAAGGAAGCACGAATCCTTATGTTTCCTAAGCAACATAAAGATAGGTCCATTCCTACAAATCACAGGCCAATTAGCCTCTTAAGCACACTAAGTAAACTGCTAGAGAAAATAATACTTAAACGCCTCAACTCATTCCTAATCAAAAACAACGTGATAACTGACGACCAGTACGGCTTCAGGGCCAATCACTCTACAACCCTACAGATACTTAGGCTTACCGAAAGTATCACCAGGGGATTTAACACTAAACGATCGACAGGCGTGGTCCTATTGGACATAGAACGCGCTTTCGATAAAGTGTGGCATGCAGGATTACTCATTCACATAGGGGTACAAGATTCAATGGTCGCCCTAATAAAAGATTACCTCAGTGGAAGGAGTTTCAGAATCTCAATTGAGAATACCGAATCCTCATTGCACCCCATAAACGCGGGAGTCCCACAAGGAAGTTTACTCGGGCCTACACTATTTAATATATATATCAATGATCTACCACCACTAGTACGAGTAGATAAATACATATACGCGGACGACACGGCACTGGCCACGCAATCTACTCAGCCACGCATCATACACCTGCGGCTCCAGAATGCTCTAAACACATTGGAGCCCTGGTTCACGAAATGGCGGTTAAAACTAAATGCAAGAAAAAGCCAAGCAATCATTTTTACCAGGCGAAAATTGCACAGGCAAAGGAGGCGAGCCCCCCCACCCCTCACCCTAAATCAGGAACCTATTGGGTGGGAGACATCCGTCACGTACCTAGGGATTAAGATGGACGAATATCTCACATGGAGAGAGCATATTACCTCAGCCAGAGCAAAGGCCAATGGCCAACTCAACAGACTGTACCCGCTCATAAATCTTAACAGCAGCCTTAAGCTACGCATGGGACTTACGCTCTATAAGACGCTGATCCGACCCATCTTAACTTACGCCGCCCCGGTATGGGGATATGCGGCAAAAATGCACATAAAACGCCTCCAAACGATGCAAAATAGAATACTACGAATTATTGCTAAACTACCGCCAGAGGCTCCGACGTACCAGTTACATGAAGAGCTAAAAATGCTCACAATCAAGCAGTTTATTAAACACCTGGCATGCAACCTATACGCCAAAAAGAATAAGAACCACAACGAGCAAATACGAATGCTCGGGGAGTATGATATGACTCGCGACAAACACCTCCGCCCTCTATCATTGTTCGATCGCACTATAAGCATAGGCGAACCTGAACTCAACATACAGGAATACCTGAATAATTTAGTACCTTGAAATTACTTGTTAGGGGATGAAGGGAAGCACACAACAAACACACAACACTATAAAAACATACACTTACACTCAAGCCCTCACAAGTCCTTGTGCTACCTAGCCAAGGCGGACCCCGGGAGACGAGGGCCTCCCCGGTAGTGGCACAGGCTCGCTCCTGCACTTCAGGCAGACAGCCCGCCATGTGTGCACTTATACGACCAGGCAAGATCAGGTACACGATTAATGACGAAGCCTCCGGCTTAATCACACCCTAGTAACTAAGATTAAATGACACAGTAGAAGTTATCTCTACAAGTTGTAAATTTTATAAATATCACCATAACTGCACCTAGTTATATAAGCATTTCTTAAAATACTACTAGCATAGATTATAGGACACAATATAAATTAAAAAAAAATAAAATAAAAAAATAAAATAAAATAATAATAAAAAAAAATTACGCTAAGGACAAGAAACGAAACCTTCGGGTGGAGTTTTAAAACAAAACATGCTCATTCACTCATCCCTCACATCCATCTACACCTAACGATGCCAAATGGCTGAAACACAAAAATAACACCATCAACTATCATACACATCACCATTATTTACTACCAGGGGGTACTCAGGGCTTATGTCATGTTTGCCCTCCGGCACATCAGTAATACTCGCTGTTACTGCCACTGGCAGGCAGCTTCCATCTCTCACCACAGAATGCGCAGGTGCTTTATGCGGTACTGCAGCATAGAGGCCTTGACCTCAAGACTTCCGGTGGGGTTTTTTAGTGAGTAGGCTGCCCGGGTTCGAAGCCAGGGTAGGAGTCTTACACTCGCATGCATGCATGCGGTTAGGGCGTAAGTAGCCTTTTTCCCCACCACAAAAAAAAAAAAAAAAAAAAAAAAGCAGACAGAAAAACAAACAGCTACACGGAGTATAGGGCCAATCTCGCGCCTTTGTATCTCCACAAAAGCCAGGCAACACACATACACACAATCACCAACAAATTTGACACAAAATACAAACCTACACACAAGTACACAATACACCGCGCAAATCGCTCCGGTGACTTAGCTCTAAAAATGTTCAGCCTGAGTGACTACCATAATATGGTGGAACACCTCAGGAATGAGGGCGCACAGTGTTATCTCCTCCAACACCCAGAAGCTAGAACAGTTAGGTTTGTCATAAAAGGTCTGTGCGCCCCGTTCACCGGAGAACACATAAAATCACTACTGGCACAACAGAATTTTGAGGCCATTAGGGCAGTGCAAATGCACTCACTAGGCAGGAATAGACACCCCCTCCCAATGTTCCTAGTGGAAATGGAGGACACCCAGGAGAATAGGAAGATACTCGGCCTCAAATACTTGGCCCACTTTAGAGTCAGAGTAGAAGAGTACCACTCTGCTCCGGAGCCCAAGCAGTGCCGACGCTGCCAGCAGCTATGGCACTACTACAGAGAATGTCAGGCCCCCACACAAGTTTGCGCCAAATGTACAGGCCCCCACCCCTCCTACACCTGCAAAGTGCCCACAGAGGAACGCCTGTGCGCCCTCTGTGGCCAGAAAGGTCATGGAGCAACTTGGCGCGGTTGCCCCAAATACCTCTCTGCACTGGAACGCGCAAGGCCCAGGGCACAGCCAGGGAACCCCAAACCCAGGAATGAACAGACAAAATTACCCCAGGCTGGCCCGTCATCAGCAGAAGGGCAATGGTTTACTCAGGACCGCAGAGGCAGAACCCGCCCAGCCCCCGCCCCTTCTGCAGCAATGATCAAGCAGGTCGCTCCTGCCCAAGTCACGGCATCCACAAAGCGACACTCCCCAACACAACACAAACACAACACACAACAAACCACAACGACACACAAAACCGCTCCCACACAAACAACCACACACCAGGCAACACACACAAAGGCACCAAGCTTTTTGGTCCCAAAGTCGCAAACCCCTCGCGATGCATTCGAAAATGGCCTTGCACTAGCCGACTTCCTCTTAAAGTTGGGCTACCCAAAACTGGAATTAGGCTGGAACTCGTTCCTCCAGCACGCAAAGTGGCTCCTGGAGCAAATAAACACCAACAGCGACCCACTTTTCCTCTTTGACCATGTCACGCATTTCCTGGGAATTCTCGCACAGTTCACTTGTTATGAGTAACACACCCACCGTAAATATCATATACTGGAATTGCAATAACCTCAAAAGGAAGCGCAAGGAGTTTACGGAATTCCTCCAAAGGAATTCAATCCAAATAGCGCTAATTAACGAAACCCACCTGGGACCTGTAGATCGCTTCTCAGTCCCAGGATACTCAGTATACCGAACAGATAGAAATAGGAGAGGCGGAGGGACAGCCGTAGTTATTCAAAATTCAGTACAACACCACCAGGCGTTTGTCCCCCAACTAAACCGAATACAAGCTACCGCGGTTAGTGTAAAGCTTCTTAATACCGAAGTTACATTTATTACGGCATATAATCCACCCTGCGATATTGACACGGACGACATCGACACACTATTGCGTATGGCCCAAAAAGTAGTAATAGCAGGGGACTTGAACGCGAAACATTTCCTCTGGAATTGCGTAGCTGCAAACAAGGCGGGCAATAAACTACTAGCATACATCAACATACACAACATACTTCTAACAGGCCCTGAAGAGCCGACATTCATACCAAGAGTACATACACACAGACCAGATATACTAGACATTGCTCTCCTCAAGGGCATTACACACAACACAAACAGACACGTAATTAACGAATTAAACTCAGATCACCTCCCAGTGTTACTAGAAATTGAAGCCCCAATCACTTTTAAATCGGAACCTCCAAGACCCAATTACAGACAAGCAGACTGGGAGTCCTTCGAAAACACACTACAAAACATTATACACGATCACACAATCGAGACACATGAAAAACAAGACGAAGCTATTGAGCATATCGTAGAATCAATTAAGCTCGCTACCGAACAACACATCCCAATCAGATATCCTATAACTTCTACACAAAGATTTCCACGCGACACTAGACAAGCCATTCAGGACAGAAATCGCGCGAGGCGTAAATGGCAAAAATCGCGTAACTTAATAGACCGTAATGCGTACACGGAACTAAGCATTCAAGCAAGCGAACGAATACGAGAATACACAACAAATCAGTGGCACGATGTGTTAAGTAACATCAACCCACAAAACCATACAATCTGGAAAATAGCCAGAAACCTAACGCGTACGTACACACATGTCCCTCCCCTCCACACGCCTAACGGAATAGCGGAAACTCCCCGAGCCAAAGCCGAAGCATTTGCAGACACCCTAGAGGCGACATTTGAACCGAATGCCTTTCCGTCAGACCAAGCATTTGTGGACGAAACGGAAGCAATGGTCGTGAATATCGGTAGAACACCAACGCATAATAAGACGCGAAAAACGAATGCGGGTGAGATCAAATGGATCATTAAACACCTGCCCTCTAGGAAGGCCCCAGGGCCAGACCAAATTCCAAATATAGTACTAAAACATCTGCCAGTCAAAGCACTGAAGCTACTGGCAGATATATTTAACTATACAATTGAAAAAGGCAGATTCCCTCCACAGTGGAAAGAGGCCAAAATTCTCATGTTCCCTAAACCGAGAAAGAGCCAATCACAACCTGAAAACTATAGGCCAATCAGCCTCCTCAGCACTATGAGCAAGGTCTTAGAGAAAATAATACTCAAAAGACTTACGAACCACATAATAAAAAATAACTTAGTAATTAACGAACAATTCGGATTCCGGGCACAACACTCGACAACACTACAACTATTGCGAATGACGGAATCCATCACGCGAGGATTCAACGAAAACCGATCCACAGGGGCCATCTACTTGGATGTTGAACGGGCCTTCGATCGCGTGTGGCACGCTGGTCTACTCAGAAAGCTCATATCACTGGAATTCGCGGACTCTATGATAGCCATAATAAAGGACTATCTATCTCACCGAACGTTCCGCACGGCAGTCGAAACAGAGACATCAACGCGACGGCCAATCAGGACAGGGGTCCCACAAGGAAGTTTATTGGGGCCCACCCTCTTTATTATTTACATAAATGATTTACCAGAGACGATAAGAGTAGACCGATGTAAGTTGAATTGAAGATTTGTTGTTTTATTGATTTTAGAAAATTTTTAATTAAAATAATATGTGTAAATGTAGTTGATTTAATGTTTAATTATATATTTATTTGATTTATTTTAGTATATTGATTGATTTTTGTTATATGAATTAGAAGTTTTGTTGGTTGTTTTGGTTTGATGATTTCGAAACAAAGCTAATGAATTGATTATTATTAGTAATTGAAATAATTGTTTATGTAAATAGGTTAAGAAATTTAATTATATGATTTTGGAATTTTAATTTGAGCTTTTTATTTTGATTGTTGAATTATGAATATTTTATTAAATTAAAAAAAATTATATATTAAATTAATTAGGAGTATTGTGATTGTTTTAGGTATTAGAGGAAATGTTGGTATAGATATTAGATGTGATGAATTATAATTTTGAGTATGTTTATTTTGTGTATGTTGAAATTTTTTTTTTAACTTTATTGTATTTTATATTTATGTTTTGTAGTATTTAGATTTTTATAACTTGTAGAATATTGTTGTTGTAAATATTTTTGAAAGTTAAATAAACGAATAGGGATCTGGAATGTAAGCCCTGGTTTAAGTAATTAGGTGCCAGGGTTTATTATTGCAGGTTTTTATTTATTTATTTATTTATTTATTTAGTAGACCGATATCTATATGCGGATGACACAGCGCTTGTCACACAATCAACCATGCCGAGGATTATACGCACCAGGCTACAAAATGCTCTAAATGATTTAGAGCCATGGCTCACGAAATGGCGCATAAAGGTAAATACCAGAAAAAGCCAGGCAATTGTATTCACCAAGCGAATTAAGCACCGTCATGGTAAACACGGCCTTCAGCCATTAACGCTTGGACAAGAGCCAATCCAATGGAACAGCAAAACCATCACCTACTTAGGTGTAACAATGGACCAGGGCTTTAAGTGGAAACAGCACGTAGACACCGTAAGAGCCAAAGCCAATGCACAACTCAACAAGCTATACCCAATAATCAACACAAACAGTACTCTAAAGTTAGAGATGGGCACTACACTTTATAAAACACTAATCCGGCCCATCCTAACATACGCTGCACCCGTATGGGGACATGCAGCGAAAACACACATAAAGAGACTGCAAACGATGCAGAATAGAGTACTCCGAATAATCGCAAGACTACCCGAAGTAGCTCCAACGCTCCAATTACACGAGGAGCTAAAAGTACATTCCATTGAACAGTTCATAAAAAGGCTCACCTGTAACTTACTTGATAAGAAAAACAAAAACCACAACGAACTAATTCAAAACCTAGGAAATTATGATATAACGCACGACAAACATGCAAGGCCACTATCTCTATTCCAGAGAACTATTGGTCTCGGGGAGCCAGATGTTGACATGCAACAATATCTGGACAACCTAGTTAACTACCCCGATGTTATCCATATGTGAACTGTGCATCACTCTCTCTCTCTCTCTCTCTCTCTCTCTCTCTCTCTCACACACACACATTCATACCTACAGTTTCTCTTCAGATAACCCTCAAGTCCTTATTTATAAGGCGGACCCAGGGGGATGAGGGCACCCTCGGGAGTGGCACTGGCTCGCACCTGCATTTCAGGCACACTGCCCGCCAAGTGTGCACTCCAGACGAACAGGCGATACAACGGACATGCACTCACCCAATTGACGATGCCGGATGGTATATCAACAACCTTAATTATGAATTGCAGACGACGCCATACGGCGGAACGTAACAATTATAATTACACTAGATTGACGACGCCACAAGCGCACAAATTACCACTAACCCAAGAGACTAATTGTACGCACTTCCTTTGTTCTTAGTGTATGTACATGTATATTTAGATTGTTTCAGGGATCCAGCATGCAGGGTATCGACACGCTCCCAGACTTCTGAGGCGCACGAACAGACAAGGCGTATTCACGCCAAGATACATAGCACCCTGATTCCTGACAGCAATCACAAATGACTCCTACCAAACCATCCATGACTCCGCTAGGGGGCAAGCTGGGCTTCGGTCAAGCTCGTCTCCAAGCTCCTAACCTTCTCCGTCTGGTTACGCTATGCGAACCAGCTCTATTTTCACCACTGAATGCGCGGGTGCTACAGGCGGTACCGCAGCAGGCTTTCACCTTCCTAATCCGGTGGATGGGGTTTTTTAGTGGGTATGGCCATCTTCAATGGCGACTCCCACAGTACCATGGGGTCTCGTAACAAGATTTTTCCCCTCCACCTAAAAAATAAAAAAAAAAAAAAAAAAAAAAAAAAGGCAGACTGCCCGCCAAGTGTGCACTCCAGATGACCAGGCGACACCCGGAAACACAAAGAAAGGAAAAAAAAAACAACAAAAAAAAAAAAAAAAACAAACAGACGCGGCACCCATCGAGGATGCCAAACACTGACGCGGCTCCCAATGTGAACGCCAAGCACAAACGGGGCTCCCACTAGGGACGCCTAACATAGAATAAGTAAAACCACTATAAAGTTTGTTATAAGTAAAACTACGACGAATTTCATTATCACTGTCACCTCAATCTCCCCAGGCTGTAGCCAGGACTTGATCATGACTGCAGCCCGGGATTTCATCGTTGACGCGCTCGCATGCACTGCATGCCAGCATGAAACTGCGTCACTGACCGGGGTGCAAATGCGGGACCCGACTATCATACCCACAATCATTCATCAAATTCTCCCCTGCAAGACAGGGCATCTCTTCTGTAATTACCAGCTGTTACTGCCCCCGGCAGGCAGCTCTCATTCATCACCATTGAACGCGCAGAAGCCCTAATACAGCTCTGCAATGAAATGTCTTCCGGTGGGGTTTTTTAGTGAGTAGGCTGCCCGGGTTCGAAGCCAGGGTAGGAGTCTTACACTCGCATGCACGCATGGGGTAAGGGCGTAAGTAGCCTTTTTCCCCACCACAAAAAAAAAAAAAAAAAAAAAAAAAAAAAATCCTGCAGGACGGCTTGGCAAGGAAAAACGGCGGCAGAGAACTTCAAGATCGTCTGCAGCTGCTTTGAAGAGCCCTCCAAGCTTGCTTAAAAGCGTGAAGAAGGGATTCCGAGTGATCTTCCAGTCCAGCGAGCGTAGTGCGCAGGCCGCCACTCACGCTCCCAGACGCCCGGCGATTGCAGCTTCAGTTCCCGCCAGCTAGAACCCGCCTGTGCAGGCACACTAACAGCTTAGCTGGGTAGAAGTACAAGTCTGTAGCCAACAGTCACCTGACTGGAATCTAGGCGCCTTAGGGCAGGACCTCTGTACTTCGGGCTTTTTAGCGCCCACTAACTGCTCTTTCTCTTCTACTCAACTATTTTCCTCTTTACTATTTAGTTTTTAAGCTCCCTGTTAGGTCCCCTCTAGGCTTTTACTTCTTCTTCTTTTCCGAAACTCTTCCTAGGTCAAATTAGGGATTGTTAGGGCATATAGTTTATTTATTTATTTACTGTTCTCCACTCTATAACTTCCATCTTTCCATCCCAGTATGACCAAGTCCAAGAAGTCCTCAGTGAAGCGATCTCCTGGCGAGATGCGCACGACCCGTGGAAGGGTCACTAAGCGACAATTGGACGTTGGTGGCCCCTCAGCCCCTGAATCTCCCCCACCTAACCCCATCCCTACTTCCCACCCAGTGACACCGTCCGTGATCCCCCCAGTCGCAGCCCAGGCGGTAAACGGCCCTGCCGCGACGCCTGAGCTCGGCCGGACTCCCACACCGAATCCGTCTGCCCTGAATACCCCCCTCCCTAGATCCCGCTCCTCTTCCGCCGCGTCAGTCCCCTCTCTGCCCCCTACTCCACCTCCTCTCGTCTCCCCTCCTGGCTCTAACCACTCCACACCACCACCTCAGTCAAACCAACAACCTGCTCCCTTGGCCCCTTCCGTAAGCCCCGTAGCCGGCCCCTCATCCAGACCAGACCCGGTTGCGGTTCCTGCCCCTACTGCCCCCCCCCCAAGCACCCAGGATGCAAGCGCCAATCTACGTCTCTAAACACCACGTCACGCTGTTTCAGACCCTGCAAGAGTTTGACTCCCAATATGCCAATGAGGGCTACACAGTGACCAGGGCCCCGCTGTCGCGGGACTTCCTGGTGCGCATGTCGTCCCCCGTGGACTATGCACACATGTGTGCCTTTCTGCGGCAGAAGGGACTCAACATCCAGCTCACGAGGCAGCAGGACGAGCAGCAATCCTTCCGTGCCGTGATAAAGCACGTTTACTATGATGGGGCGGAGGAGGCCATTAAGGCTGAGTTGCGTGCCGCGCACTTTTCAGTGCTGCGTGTAACGCAACTTAGGCGTTACGACCAGGCCAGAACACCTCTTCCGTTCTATCTGGTGGACCTGGCGACGGCGGACGAGCTGGACCGACTAAGGCAGGTTGAATGTATACTCCACTTTCGAGTGAAGGTGGAGATGTACAGGCGACCGGTCATACCGGTCCAGTGTAGTAAGTGCCAACAGCTCAGGCACACAGAGGCGAGGTGCTCGGCCGCGGTTAGGGTGTGCTCCAAGTGCACCGGTGACCACGATTCTCGTGGCTGCGATGTTCCGCCCCCCCCTGAGAACGTGCGCGCTATGCCTGCGCCAGGGCCACGGGGCCAGGTACCGGGCTTGCCCCGAATACCAGCGCCATGTGGCGGCGGCACGTACCCTCCAGGGGACTGGTAGACACGCGGCTGTGGGATCTGGAAGCCGGGCGCGGGGAGTATTGCCCGAGCGGGCTCCACCAGTGCCAAGTGTGGCTGAGGTTGTGGCACAAGCTACGGTCGCTGAGGAACCGTCAAGTTCCAGGACGCCCCGTCAGCCCCGTGGAGTGCCGCGCATGGCACGGAGGGACCGGCCAGATCTACAGAGACGACCCCGAGAGACCCGAGACCCACGACTACACCACCAGAGACAGATGTACCGGCGCGTCCTTAGCACCGGCATGGAAGACGGCGACCTGAGGGAGACAGCGGGGCACATCCTCGGGTTGCTGATGGAAGCGGAATTGTCGGAGGTCCGCTCCACACTAGCGTCGTATAGAGACTTCTTCCAGCTGCTGGTGACACCTGGTTTCATCTAAGTATCAAGATGGACTATAAAAATTATCTAAACATCATGACATGGAACGCTAGGGGACTTAGACGCAAAAAGACAGAGTTCAAGGAATTCCTCTCCCGTAACAATATTCATATAGCCCTTATCACAAAAACTCTCCTTAAAGACAACCATAGATTCAACATTCCCGGATACACGACACACCGAACAGACAGAGACGGGCGCGGGGGTGGCACCGCGGTCATTATTAAACACGATATACAACACGACCTGACCCCCCCTGCGCAACTCCAAAATTTGGAAACCACCAGCGTACTAATTACACTCGACAACAACAAAGTGCTCATAACGGCGGCCTATGCCCCCCAGGTACTTTAATAACATCCGATATAACGGACTTAACGCAGCAGCACAATAGGGCCCTAATTGCCGGTGATCTCAATGCGAAACACCAAATTTGGGGATGCAACGAGACAAATAAAGAGGGACGAGCTTTATTACACCTCGAAAACAACTCGGACCTCTCAATCCATACTCCAGAGGAACATACTTACGTTCCATATTGCAGGACACAAAGATCTGACGTGCTAGATCTAGCCCTGTCCAAAAACATAACACGCAGAACACATCTCAAAGTTATGAATGAGCTGTCATCCGACCATCTGCCCCTCATAATTACACTAGAGGGCAATGCAGCTCTAATCCCGCCAATTATACGCCCAAACTATAACAGAGCGAACTGGGACAAATTTGCAGACACTGTAAGCAAAAACTTGCCCACAATCCCATTAAACACTAACGAAAGCACCAACGAAGCGGTCATCCAATTGGAAAAGGCCATAAAAATAGCCACAGCTGCCTCTGTGCCTATGAGCCAGCCTAGGCAACATCAAACTAAACTCCCACAAGACATAATCTCTCTAACAGCCGAAAGGAACAGAGCCAGACGCAGATGGCAAAAAACGCGGCACTTAACACACCTCGAGTACGTTAAACACCTAAATAGCCTAGTAAGCGAAAGGATCGCAAATCACGTCTCAAGGCAATGGCAGAACACACTGGAGAATCTCGATTATGAACGAGACTCAGTGTGGAAAGTAGCTCGCTGCCTAACACGCGATAAAGTGCAAATCCCTCCACTCCATACAAATCAAAGCATAGCGACCACCGATAAAGAAAAAGCAAATGCACTCGCGGACGCACTACAAGAAACATTAACCCCAAACACCACTCCCTCTTGCCCACAATTCACCGCCGAAACCGAAGAAGAAACGCGCGAATATAGAGACCAAATAACTCACAATAAAATAAGAAAAACATGTCCCAGCGAAATCAAATGGCTCATTAAACATTTACCGAAACGAAAGGCCCCTGGGCCAGACAGCATCCCGGCGGTAGCCTTAGCTAACCTACCCGAAGATGCCATCAAACTACTATCCAAAATCTTCAATTATGTGCTAGAGAAAGGGTACTACCCTGACAGATGGAAGTCAGCTATAGTCGTACACTTTCCCAAGTAGGGCAAAGACCTCTCGAACCCACAGAGCTACAGACCAATTAGTCTACTAAGCATACTGGGAAAACTACTCGAAAAAGTAATACTAAAAAGCCTAAATGCACAACTAATCAAACAAAACAGAACTATAAACGAACAATTCGGATTCCGCGCTCGCCATTCCACAACCCTGCAACTACTGAGAGCCACAGCACACATCACGCATGGGTTCAACATCCGAAAATCGACAGGCGCCCTCCTACTTGATGTAGAACGCGCGTTCGACAGAGTTTAGCACGCGGGCCTGCTCAAGAAGCTCAAAACACTAAATATACACGACTCTCTAATTAAACTAATCGCAAACTATCTACACAATCGGATATTCCAGTCCAGAGTTAACAACCACCTCTCTTCCCCCCGCCCTATAAAAGCGGGAGTCCCACAAGGAAGTATATTGGGGCCGATTATCTTTAATATAACGATGAACGATATCCCGAAAACACACAACACGAACTTATTCATCTATGCAGATGACACGGCAACAGTAGCGCAATCGGGGAAAGTCGAGTTCATACACAGGAGGCTACAAAACGCCCTTAACGAGCTACAGGATTGGTTCACCAAATGGAGAATTAAGGTGAATGCCAAGAAAACGCAGGCTATCATATTCACCAAAAGAGTCAACCATAGACTAGGAAAACACCAGCTTCCACCACTCACCGTATTTGGAGAGAACATTGAGTGGAAAAACACAGTCACCTGGTTAGGACTTAAAATGGACCAGGGACTCACATGGAAGCAGCATATATTCCAAATAAGAGGAAAAGCGAACGCCCAATTAGGCAAACTATATCCCCTTATAAACATGAACTCGCAACTAAAACTCAAAATGGGACTAACATTATATAAGACGCTTATCCGCCCTATACTCACTTACGCTGCTCCGGTTTGGGGTTATGCCGCAAAAACACATATTATGCGCCTACAAAGGCTACAAAATAAAATACTGCGACTGGTAGCAAAAGTGCCCTACACTGCGCCAGCGGACTTATTACACGACGAACTAAAAATGCACACGATAGAGCAATTCATTAAAAAGCTATCACACGATACATATAAACACTTGCATAAACATCACAACCCTTTAGTAACGAACCTCGGTAACTATACTATGGAAATTTATAAACACGCTAGACCGCTAGCGCCTTTCGACAGAAACTTAACTTCAAATAACACGGAAGTAGAGGAATTCTTGAACAACCTACTACACGACTAAATGAAACTCTGACAGAGGACTGTTCCCTCTCACCACACAACTAAACCTTCCTTATTCCCTGTTTCAGACCGCAGCCTGCCACAGAGCCCTACAAGCCCTCGGCGATGCCGAGGCGGACCGGAAGAACTAGGGCCTCCCACCAGTGTCCTACGTGCGCGGTGAAAGCGGGCCACCGTATGATGGAGTAGGACACTCCGACGACACGGCGAGACCAGGACAAACGCTTATACAAGACCTGCCTGTCTAGGGCAGACAAAGAAGAAATCAAGCACGATAACATTTATACTAAGCATGTGTAAAAATCACAGACCATTAGCTGATTCTAACGACTTGCAGGTACATACCTGTGCAACACTAGACATAAGCCTTAATTTTGCACGAAAATATCTTTTTACTCTAACACTAACATTAGCTTAACTCACAACGACTTGCAGGTTTCACCTGTGCATCGCTAGATATAAGCTCAAATATTGCACGATTAACTTCAGTTACACTAACTCTAACATTAGCAAATATTATAACGACTGGCAGGTAAACACCTGTGAAACACTAGATATAAGCTCAAACATTGCACGAATAACCTCAGGTATGCTAACACTAACATTAGCAGATATTATAACGACTGGCAGGTAAATACCTGTGCAACACTAGATATAAGCTCAAATTGCACGAATAACCTCAGGTATGCTAGCACTAACATTAACAGATATCATAACGACTTGCAGGTAAATACCTGTGTAACCCTAGACGTAAGCATCACACAAACTACATCATGACTAACAGGCCTATGCCTGTGCAATCTAATCATAAGTAAGCGTAACTGCGTCTAATATCAACACAAATTTAACAATGCATTTATCTCTCTTGGTCATGTCCAGGTTTCATGGGCATTACCAAAAAGCAACATTTGACTCGCTCGCATGAAATTCATGCCAGCTTAAAGCTTTCAATTACTAACCGGGGTGCTATGCGGGACCCGACTAAGGCACGATGATGCACGAAACCTTTAGCATTGTACGAACTAACACGTGGAGGGTTTTTTTTAGTGAGTAACCCTCCCCCTTCAGGGCGCAGGGACCCTCACACAGTTGGCCTCAGCATGTCGGCCTCCGTCTGTAACGGGGTTTTCCCCTCCACGGTAAAAAAAAAAAAAAAAAAAACCTTCCTGCAGGCAGCGCAGGCAACATGGGAAGAAGAAAGCACTGCCGGAAATCGCCGTCTTCACCGGGCAATGGAGCCTCATCGGCCCGGGAACCTGAAAGCATCGCCACATCAGAAAATATTGAGGCAGTCAGCGCAGTCGCCGTAGTTCCGTCCGGAGCCACACCTAGCGCCACTACACCGCAGCTAGAGAACCGATCGCCAAGACAGAGAGTCAGCTCCCCGGGAAAGGCAGTGGGAGTGCCAATCCCGGGATTGCCGGCTTTGTCACTGCAGTCTACCGTCCATCTCCCGGACAACTCACCTTCGCCGCCTGCACACTCTGGTCCCTTCCAGGGGACCAGTGTCATCATACGAGGAGTGCCTCGAGACATCCCTGAGAGACATGCTCTACAGTAGCAAGACAGAAGTGGCCCTCTGCAGTGAGGGCCACTCGCATCATCACCTCTCAGGGACCTTCACACCTTCTTAGAATCGTCCTCGCAGACACCACCGACAGCGAAGCCGCCTTGAGGACGGGTCTAACCCTACTCGGGCGACGCCTGCTCGTCGAGCCTGCCAGAACCACCAAACGAGTGCCCTGCCGCCGATGCTGTCTTTTTGGCCATGACGTCACCACATGCAACGCTGCTCCTAGGTGTCATTATTGTGGGGCCCAGTGCCTCACAGAGGATTGCACCAGCCGCGACCTGCGCAGAAGACGTCGGTACTGCGCCACCTGTAATGGCTTCGGCCATTTCACGGGCCAGGCGCAGTGCCCATGTTACCCAAGAACACAGACATCACAACCAGCACCAGCCACCGCAGACTCACAGCCTCTCCGCCGACAAGCACCAACCAACACAGCATCTTCACCAGCACAACAGTCCACTCCATCCTACGCCGCCGCCACTGCAAGAGCATCACTGCCCATGAATGAAGCAGAGGTCATCCGCCACAACGTTCATAAAAGACTAGACAAAATGGAAGAGACCTTACTTCAACTTACCGCCGCCGTGTCCACCATAGCCAACTCCACAGCTACTATCAAGACTCAACTTCAAGTCGCCATAGATGCAGGACGCGAACAACACAACACTACAATAGGCCGTATGACTTCACTTCTCAAAGACATCAGGAAAATCAACAAGAAGACCAACTCTCTTCGTCAGACATACCGCAAAGAACTTACTTCAATCCACCGACGACTTCTTCAATACACCGCCGACTTCAACGCAGCAGTAAAAATCTTGGAAGGGCTTTGTACTGCGACCTGGCAACTGGACAACATAACCACCCTGGATGCAATACAACATACTCTACAACGAATGGAAAACAAAACTTCAACCACGACACACGAGGCCTGTACTCAGACCTCCATACTCCCATCAGAACACAACAGAATTGAGAACATGGACCACCTCGCCTCAACTAGCAACGCCAACTCCACAGACAATAGAACGCAGAATACCGACACAAGAACAACTTGACCGTTTCCATAGGTATGGTTTTCACAGCCACGGAGATCGCCCATGCGACTTCAGGTGCAGGAGAAAGCTCTGCAGTGCCTCCGGACTATCCCACACGGACTTGCTACCCCCAATTGAAAATCAAGTGCCAACGCAGCCATCGCAGTTCCTCGGAAACCCCTACACAGCCTTCGCAGAAAAACACGTATACTCCTAACCATACCCCACGTCCACATCCCGCGTGTGACAGTCAGGACTTGTTCATGACTGTCACCCGGTAATCCTTATCCGATGCCGGTAATCTTACCGGCTGTACCCCAACTCACTGCGAGGGTGCTTCGGCGGTACCTCACCACCTACGTCACACTTCTCCCCTTATCCCCCCGAGAAAACTCTATCCCATATCCCTTTTCCCTTCCCGGCGTAATAAGCCAACTCTTTCTCCCGTCCAACTCTCTTTGTCTCCCCTTTAAAAAAAAAATAAATAAATAAATAAAAATAATAATAAAAAATAAAAAAAAAATAAAAACTTCCTGCAGGCCAGGGAGAGCTTCAGCATCGGATGTTCAGCTCAACCAGAACATCAACATGGGTAAAAAGAAAACGGCGAACACCAGCACAAAAGACTTCGGTCTTGGAACGAGCCGACACGCAGCAGAGAACTTTGCCGGACTCACCGCCAGAGCGCGGCAAGTCAGAGCGACAGCCGCTCCCAGCCAGCCGCCCAGTCTTACCAGTCGCGACCTCGCGGCTGAGCCTCCGCCACGAGCAGTCGCGGCGGAGCCAGCGCACACGCCGCCGCCAACGCAGCAACGCCAGCCGACGCCGCCACCCACAGCTTCCTCCTGGCGGCATAGTGCAGTAGTGTGCGGAGTTCCACGGGAATTTCCGTGCCGCTACCTGCTGTCAGCCGATAGGCAACTGTGGCAGTCCAGCGTCAGGGCCACGAGAATATACACCGATCGCGGCCCTACCATGATGGTACGGCTGGAGTTTGCGGACCAGGCCGACCGGGAAGCTGCCTTGACGGCGGGGCTTCCCTTGTTAGGGCAACGCCTGCGCATTGAGGCCAGTAGAACGGATCGCCTGGTCCCATGTCGCCGCTGCTGCCAGTTCGGCCATCAGGCCGAGACCTGCTCTGCTAGCCCGCGGTGCCCGGGCATTGACAGCGAAGTGTAAGGATCACGACCTGAGACACCGCCGCCGGTACTGTGCCACCTGTAATGGCTTCGGCCATTATACAGGCCAGGCACAGTGCTCTCTCCATCCACGCCGAACTTCACAACACATCAGCACACCTACACAACGCGAGCAGAAACGACCAGCACCACAAATCACCAGCACAACTCAACCAGCTCCAGTAACTACAACACCGCCGGCAGCACCACTACCAGTCCCCGCAGTCAGCCAGGAGTTACGGGATGCGATTCAGGACCTCCACGCGGAGTTACTGAATGTCAGCACCCGCCTGGCTGCTATTGAAGAAACGCTCGCCACAATCTCCGCCGCAGCAAGTGGCACAATTTCATGGAACGTCACCGAGGCTCTCGAGCCAATTAAGCAGACGCTTGGTCGGCTCGAGATCCCAACTGCCAACCCGACCACCACCAGGGAGGTCTCAACACAGACTCGCCGTACTAAGGAGACACCACCATCTCAACAACCACCACAGTTCCTACCTTCACGAGCCAAGGCAGCGGGCTTCCATATCCATGATGGCCGCCCCTGCACGGAGCTGTGTCGCTCCATGAAGTGTATGGCATATCCAGATTGATCCACTTCACTCCAGGATTCAGTCATCTTCATTCATTCACCAATCATGACCATCTTATTTCACCACAAGAATCGAGCACACCACTCACCATTATCACCAATGACTGCTACCAGGGGGCTCTCAGAGCCTAGGTCATGAGTGTCTCCTGGCCTTCAGCATCACCACGCTGTTACTGTCTCTGGCAAGCAGCTTCCATCGTCACCAGGAATGCGCAGGTGCATTATTGCGGTACTACAACACCGAGGTTTCGACCTCTGAACTCTTCCGGTGGGAGTAGGCTGCCCGGGTTCGAAGCCCGGGTAGGAGTCTTACACTCGCATGCGTGCATGCAGTTAGGGCGTAAGTAGCCTTTTCCCCACCACAAAAAAAAATTCCTGCAGTTCATAATGACTTGCAGGTTTCACCTGTGCATCGCTAGATATAAGCTCAAATATTGCACAAATAACTTCAGTTACACTAACTCTAACATTAGCAGATATCATAACGACTGGCAGGTAAATACCTGTGTAACACTAGATATAAGCTCAAATATTGCACAAATAACCTCAGATATGCTAACACTAACATTAGCAGATATCATAACGACTTGGAGGTAAATACCTGTGCAACCATAGACGTAAGCATTGCACAAATTACACCATGATACGCTAACACTAACATTAGCATGTACGATAACGACTAACAAGCCTATTCCTGTGCAACCTTAATCATAAGTAAGCACAAATTGCGTCTCATATTAACACCAAATTAACGCATGTAACCCTCTTGGTCCTGTCCAGGTTTCATGGGCATTACCAAAAAGCAACATCTGACTCGCTCGCATGTACTTCATGCCAGCTTAAAGCTTTCAATTACTAACCGGGGTGCTATGCGGGACCCGACTAACGCATGATGATGCACGAAAACATTAGCATTGTACGAACTAACACGTGGAGGGGTTTTTTAGTGAGTAACCCTCCCCCTTCAGGGCGCAGGGACCCTCACACTGTTGGCCTCAGCATGTCGGCCTCCGCCTGTAACGGGTTTTTCCCATCCACGGTATAAAAAAAAAAAAAAATTCCTGCAGGTACGTATTTTGTTCAGGGTCCATGGTGTTGCTGTTTCTGTAGGTGTTTCTGATGGCTAACTTAGTTTAAGTCTGCCATCTCTGTTGTAATTTGATGTGGATGGCCTCCTTGATGAGTCCGTCCCAGTAATTTTCTGCGTGTTCTAGAACTTTCGTGTCTTGGAAGTTTATTCAGAGAAGTTTATCCAGAGCACTAAAAACACTATGACAAGACGCGTCCCTAACTGTACTTCCAGCAGATAAGGGAAATGCCACAGTGATTATGGAGACCACAGACTACGACCGGAAAATCAAGCTACTACTCAAAGACTCTACCTTCAAGAAACTGGACAAGGACCCGATGGCCAGAATCACCAAGATCACCACCAACCTCATCAAACACTCCAGCCTAACCACCAAAGCCCAAAAAAGCACCATCCCGCACGCAGCCACTCCACCCAGACTCTACGGACTTCCCAAAATCCACAAACCTACAATACCACTCCGACCCATTTTAAGTGCTATAAACTCACCCATGTACCAGCTGGCCAAACACCTCACCTATTGAATCCACTAGTGGGCTCCTGACATCATCACATTAATAACTCCAGCCACTTCATACAAAAGATCTCAACCCTGAGATTGGACCCGGGGGATATCTTGGTGAGTTTCAACGTTGAATCCCTCTTTACCAGAGTGCCTCTAGAAGACTAACTACATCTCATAGCGGAACAATTTCCGGAGGACATCTCACAACTCTTTAGACACACTCTCATATCCATCTACTTCTGCTACAACAGCCAGTTTTACGAACAAACTGATGGAGTGACCATGGGTTCACCATTATCACCGGCCATTGCCAATTTCTTCATGGAAAACTGAACACGCCGCACTGGACACTGCCACACACAAACCAAAAGCCTTCTCTAGGTACGTCGACGACACTTTTGTCATCTGGCCACACGGGACAGAAAAACCTAACGTTTTTACAAATATCAATTTCACCATGGAAGTGGAGAACGACAACTCCCTTCCCTTCCTGGATGTTCTAGTGTACAAAAAACCGGATGGCAGCCTGGGACACACGGTCTACAGGAAGCCCACACACACCAACAGAAAAACAAAACTGGAATATAGAAATTGTGTGGGTCAAAGCACACATAGGGATACAAGGTAATGAAATTGCAGACCAACTAGCAAAGAAAGCAATTATAAATGAAAAGGAATGCAGCTATAATAGACTTCCAAAGAGTTTTGTTAGAAGAACGCTAAGACATGAAAGTCTAAAACATTGGGAAAGTCAATGGCTAGAAACAACTAAAGGTCAGGAAACAAAGCAATACTTTCCTACTGTAGCAGATAGAATGAAGTTAAGGATAAATCTAACGGCAAACCTTACAACACTACTGACAGGACACGGAAGACTTAAAGCATACTACTATAGGTTCCACATCACAGATGACCCAAGTTGTTCCTGTAATGGAAGAGAGCAAACAACAGACCATATATGACTGCAGAAATCTAGAGGAAAAAAGAAGAAAATTCAGAAGGAAAATAATTCAAAGAAGAGGAAAATGGCCACCAACTAAAGTCGAAATTGCTAAAAGTTATTTTAAAGAATATGTTCAGTATGCCAATGCAATTGATCTGACAAAAAATAATTGAACTGTATAAATCTAAATAATTATTCATGTTAATTAATATATGATTATCAGTTTACTTTGTAAGCAAACCCAACATGTAGTATTACATATTGTAATGGAACATGTAGAACAATAAAGAATCTTAAAAAAAAAACCAACAGATACTTGGATGCCTCCAGTCACCATCATCCCACTCAGAAGAAAACAATCATCTCCACTCTATTTCACCGAGCGTTTGACATCGCAGACAAGGACCACTTACACCTAGAACTTCAATACCTATAGGATACCTTACGCAAGAATGCGTATAGTAACCAGGACATCAATGAGGCCCGTAGGAAAGTAGAACGCAGCAGGAAGAACCCACCACTGCTCACGCAAGGGAAGGATAGCCCTCAAGAGAAGGCCTACATACCCTTCTACGGTTCTGTCTCCAGTAAGGTTTCCGGTATACTCGCGAGACATAATATCAAAACCTTCTTCATGCCCCCCAAGAAGATCCGACAACTCCTCAGGCCGGTGAAAGAACCACTTGGGCTTAAGGTCCCAGGAATATACAGGATTCCTTGCGAGTGTGGGAAGGTGTATGTGGGTCAAACAGGACGCACAATAGAGGAAAGATGCAAAGAACATCAACGGAACATCAGACTTCTCCAGCCAGAAAAATCAGCAGTAGCCCAACATTGCATAGAACAGGTCCACAAAATAAACTTCCAAGACATGAAAGTTCTAGAACACACAGAAAATTACTGGGACAGACTCATCAAGAAGGCTATCCACATCAAATTACACCCCCACAATTACAACAGAGATGGCGGACTTAAACTAAGTTCCGTGTGGACAATAGCCATCAGAAACACCTACAGAAATTTTTTTTTTTTTTTTTTTTCTGGAAAGGGGAGACAGAAGTAGAGTTGGAGTGGGATACAGATTTGGCTTATTTCGCCAGGTGAAGTTTGGGTTCGAAGGAGAGGATGAAGGAGTCCCGCTAAAAGCACCTCCGTTATTAGACGTAAGTTGCTGAGCTGCCACCTAATAGGCGGGAGCGAGAAAGGTAAAATGATCCAGGTCATGGCCATGACCGAGGCCCTGGCCATGTACACATGGGAAATGGCGTAGTGTGAATGGTAGTGGAAGGAGTAGGTGAGAAGGGATTTGTTTTATTTGTTTATTTATTAACTGTGCACAATCGTGCTTCGGCGGTGCCTGCGTTGGTGGTTCCTCCTGCGGTGGCACATGTTAGTCATGTGTGGTGGAGGCTGTCAGTCACCGTATTGTGAGTGTGCTGCAAGATAGGCGCTGCTCTCCAAGAGGTACTGGGACACTGGAGTCTGTCCGTCCCAGGGTTGGAATGGTCTAGGCGGTTCTTGTCTTCGTGTTTGTGTTGTCGCTTCTGTTGTATGGGTGATGGGTTTGGTTTCAATCCTGTACAACTTGCGTTGTATGGACTCGAGCGCCTCGGTGTTGTCGAGCTCGATGACAGCTGCTCGAAGTTGGTGTAGGAGTCGTGCTGCCGCGTTGAAACCCGTAGTGTGATGGGTGAGTTGCTGGGCGACCGCTGCGTGGCGGCGGCGGCTGTCCCGTACGTGTTTCTTGAAATTGGTCTGTAGAGCCGAGAGTGTCCGCGTGAGAGCTGTTACACTCTCAGTGGCGAAGTCTCGGGTTTCTTGGATGACTGAAGTTGTGATCTGTAGATCGTGAGTAGTGTGTTGCGTCAGGGCGGTGACCGCCGATGAGAGCGTAGAAACGGATGTAGCTAATTCTTTGCAGACGTCCTCGATGTGGCGTAGTTGGTGACCAAGGGCGGTGACTGCGGTGTGAAGTTCCTTGGCCTCTGTGCTGCGTTGTTCCATAGTAGAGGTTGCTGCGGCGTAGGACGTGGTGCTGCGAAGTGCAGGTGCGTCGGCGGAGGTTGGTGTGGTTGTGTTCTGTGGCTGAGAGACTGCGTCGGTTGTTGAAGGCCTGCTGTGTTCTTTGGGATAGAGCGGGCACCGCGCCTGTCCCGTAAAGTGGCCGAAGCCATTACAGGAGGCGCAGTACCGGCGGCGTCGGCGGAGATCGTGGCTCGTACAGTGCTGTGTGAGGCAGGAGGCCCCACAGTAGTGGCATCTTGGTGACAGCAACACCATGGACCCTGAACAAAATACATACCCGCAGGAAGACACCCCAACCGGCAACACCGCACAAAGTTCGCACCTGCGGGAAAACACTGCAGCCAAGGATACACATACGTCACGACAGCAGGCCCAATCAGAGACCATCACCCACGCATTGGCTAGGACAATACAACCCAAACCATAGTATATATTTGGAAAACTGAGGAGACTTTTTCATCTTTTTAGTCCTGAAGATGGCCATGGAGTATACAATAGCGAAAGCTCGACCTTCTTAAATTTAACACGGCTGATCATCCGTGAAGCATTGATCACTAACGTTCATCGTGAAAGCTTCAAATCTTACATCCAGTTCACCATTTGTAACTTATATTTGTCTCCGTCCCATGGCTTCTTGCCTATTGATTTAGAAGATCTAGTTTCCCAATTACCAACACTGCTTCTGTTCGTGGGAGACTTCAATGCTCATCACCCACTTTGGGGTTATGTTCGTTTGTGTGAGAGGCAACCTGATCGCTGATTTCTTGGACAATTACAACCTAGCTCTCAACACTGGAGAGTCTACATTTCTTTCTGATTCTTTCAATAGTTTTTCATACCTTGATCCTGCAGTCTGTTCACCACAGTTGGCAGTTTCCTTACAATAGAATGTCATCTCTGATTTACATTCTAGTGACCACTTTCTATTAGTCTCTCCATTAGTCTCTTAATGCAAGACACATGTTTCACCAATATGCCTAGATGGTGCTTGGACCATTCAAATAGGAACATTTACACCTTGTTGGCTGTTTACTTATGAGCACGACTCAGTGAATGATTTGGCACAGCATCTCACCAAGAGGATTCTTTCTCCTGCTGAGCAATCTATTCAATGGTCGACTTCCCACTCCGATTGATTTTCTGTCCCTTGGTGGATGGATGAATGTCAGAATGCCATTCATGCATGAAGACGTGCTCTTTGGGCTTTTTAATGGCACCCTACATTGGAAACCTAATCCAATACAAGAAAATGTGAGCCAGGTCCAGTCAGGTCATTAAGGATAGCAAAAAGACATCATGGAGCAAATTTGTAGCGTCATTTAACTGACATACACCTTCCTCGGTTGTATGGAATAAGTTAAGGTACATAGCCAGTAAATCAACCCATATACCAATTGTGGGACTGAAAACAGCTACAGGAGCTGTTGTTGATCTCTTTGATGTGGCCAACTCCTTTGGCAGTGCTTTCACTCAAGTGTCTAGCTCAGATAACTGCTTCCCTGAGTTCCTTCCAATTAAGACTCGGAATCTCAAGACTTCGCATTTCCTTCTAGAAGTATAGAGGATTACAATGCTGTTTCACCATGGCGGAGCTTGAACATTTGCTTTCATCTTCACAACTAGCAGCACCAGGACTGTAGTCATATACAAATGTTACATCAGCTCTCTCCTGAAGGAAAGGCATTCCTACTCGAGGTCTACAATCGTGTTTAGATTGACAGTATAGATCCAGAAAATTGGTGGGAGGCCACAGTTCTCCCCATTTTGAAAGCTGGAAAGGATCGTCATCTTTCCTCCAGCTACTGTCCTATTTCCCTCTCCAGTTCCTTTGCAAGGTGATGGAATGCATGATCAGAGGATGGTTGGTATGGTGGTTAGAAACTTGCAACCTCGTAACATCCAGTGTGGTTTTCAACACCATTCAACCGTAGACCACCTTGTGTCGATATTAACACAGATAACAAACAGATTTATGAAGAACTGTCAAACAGTTGGCATCTTTTTCAGTCTCCACAAGGCTTATGATACGTGTTGACAAGCATGGATTCTACATTCCCTGTATACCTGAAACATACATGGATGCCTAACCCTGTTAATTCAGGAATCTATGAAAGACTGCATTTTCCGAGCAAGGGTTGGCTCAGTTTTTCTAATCCTTTTGTTCAGCATACTTCAGGGTTCAATACTAAGTATGATGATGTTTGCTATAGCAATTAACTCCATCTGGAACTGTTTCACCTGGAGATTCATCATGCCTATTACTGGACAACTTTGCTGTCTATTGTACTTCTCAGTGTACAGCATTTTTGGAATGGCACCTGCAACAATGTTTGGACAACCTTCGAGAATGGAACTCAAAAAAAGGCTTTTGTTTCTCAAATGAGGAGTCAATCTGCAATAATTTCTGGTGCTGCAGAGGACAATTATCATCATTGCTCTGTTTCAGTCCAAAGTTAATTCCCTTTGCAGATAAGACACATCTCCTGGGGTTGATCTTGGATAGGAAGTTTAGTTGATCATTGCACATAGCATAGCTAAGAATGTGACCATTCCCTGAATATCTTGTGGGTACTAAATGGAAAATTGTGGGAAGCAGATCAGACAATTTTGCTGTGAATGTATCATGCAATGGTCTGATTCAAACTAGACTATGGGTGTATTGTTTATTCATCAGCACGACCATCTGTACTGACAAGATTAGACATGGTCCATAATAGGAGCATATGCATGGCAAAAGAAGCTTTTCCAACAAGCCCAGTTGTGAGCCTTTGCACAGAATTGGCAAAACCTCCACTGCAATATTGGCCTGAGATTCTCTTAGCAGTGGTTGTGCGTTCAGATGTATGCCTAAGCACCTAACGTTCACATCATTTTCCACCACCACGCTAAGAGAACAATATAGGAAAAGCACTGTTAGTCCTAAGTCAGCGGTCTTTTGTTTCCAGGGGCTTCTTAGGAAGCTTGCTATTAAAATGCCTAACATGTTTCCAAAGGGATAGAGGCTCTACCTCCACCCCGCACCACGTCCCATGTAGATCTTGGGATGACCATACACTAGAAGTCCACAATGCCTATCTCTAGTATCTGCACTTGTTTTTTAGAATTGGCCAAGTTTATTTACACCGATGGATTAAAGAGCACTAGAAGTATTGTATGTGCTTATGTTTATGGAACCGAATCACATACATTCGATTTTCATTATAGCACTTCCATTTATACTGCAGAGCTGTATGCAATATACCAAGCCAATTTATATGTGAGCTGTCATAAACTGGATGACTATGTGATTTTGGGTTATTCTCTTTGTGCACTTCAGAGCCTTTGTGAGCTGTACAACTCCCATCCTATTGTACAACATATCCAGTATGCCCTCCATGCTTTACGTGCCTCTGGCGTTAACCTGATGTATGCATGGACTCCTGGTCATGCAGGTTTGCCTGGGAATGAAATGGCAGATTTGGCAGAAACCACAGAACCCAGTATTACCATCTCTCGTATTACTTTGGATGATTTTATGCTTGAAGTATGAAGAGTGGTGCTGTCGTGCTAGCATGAAGAGTGGTCAGCTCTTAGGGGTAATAAGCTTCGAGAAGTGAAAAGAACTTCTGATAAACTGGGTAACTTTGTCTCGGTTGCAAATTGGCCACTACAATTTTTCGCATGGTTACCTTTTTAAACGGGATCCTGCTCTTCTTTGCAACAACTTGTTATTGGTCCGTCACATGCTGCTGTGTGCTTCCTCAGTGAACCTTTGAGAATCTCTGCAACTGCCTGCCAGACCGATTTGTATTTTTCTGGTAGACCACAGAAAAATAGAAGGTCTGTGGTTCAAATCCTAGCTATGGCATTGAATTTTTCTACCTCTCAAACCAGCAGTAAGTTTGCATAAACTATAATTACCATTTAAAGGTTATTTAAAACCCGGGACATAAAGTACTTACGATTGTAAGTCGCCCTTTGGGTATTTATCTCTGATGTGAGATTCCCTTTGTGGTCAAGGCTGACGTGGCACAGTTTTAACCACAAACAGTGATTGGCATTTTCACTCTTATTTACAAATTGGTGGGCACACTTTCCACTGGGTGTTGGCCATAAATTCCAGATTGGGTGTAAACAGTAATAGGCTGGAAAATTTTTGGCATGAGTGCTCTAAGGCATGGGCATTATTAGATTGGTTAAAAAACAGTGATAGGCTGCAAAAATATTTGCATGAATGTTCTGAGTGTTTGGTATTATCAAATTGGTTAGAACAGCAATAGATAGGAAAAATGTTGGCATGAATGTTCTAAGCATTATCCAATTGATTAACATTTTATTACTATGGTACCAGAACTGTTACACTTTTATATCCTCAATAATTTGTCTGTAGCAAATTACCTTGAAAAGTAATTACATTTCCATTGTATTCGGGACATATTTGCATTCTTATTGTTTGGCTGAAACCAAGCTGGCAGTTCATTAAAAGACAATATTACTAGTCAGACATAATCTTCTCTACATTTAAGTACACTCACAGATACACTGTGTTGTGATATAAGATTTATATGCACTGTTTTCCTTACACAGTTTTATTCTTACAAGCTTTACTTTCCTGAACTTATACACACACAGTTTTTGTGTACTTACCAAGTATAATTCTGGTAAACACTATCACAGGAATGGACGTAGTAGCACCTAGCACAAAGTATGCAAGTGAACAAAAGAAGATGGTGAGCTTGAGTACTGAACAGTGGCCCCTTACATCACTCCAACTTCCCTGAAATTCATTGGTAATGCACTTATTTCACCTAGCCTTCCTAATAAAATTGTTAGAAAAGCATCTAAATATGTACCTTAGAAATACAGCTCTTAAACCTATGGCATTACATTCAATTGGCAAAATAACTTGCTTGCTATAACTGTTAACAACCACATTTACCATGAAATGTAACATATATTTGTTAAATAAGGAAATAATGAAGCTATTAAGAGTGAAGCAACAAGAATCTAAAATAAAAACAAATTAGAAACTAAAAGCTTCACTTATCTTAGTAATATTCCAAGTTGTTTGGTGCTAACAAGTTTCGAGTTAACTCCAACTCATTCTCAAAGCTATACAAACAAATTTGTTACCATAGATACCGATGCTCATTTTAATCACCAATCTCTGAAAACAAAATCCTATAAATACAGTCTATTGGAGGGATTTCAAAATTCATAACATGGTTTCTGTTTTTAAAATAAATATCTTTTCTCAAACCATTAAATCTATAGGTCCATTTAATTGTTTTAATAATTTAACCTCTGGATTAATTTCATGATTAAATGACCAAAAATGATCTGCCACAGCTGATTTATCAGTTTGTTTATATTTAATATTTCTAAAATGTTCTTTTATTCTGGTTTCTAAATGACGTTTAGTTTTACCAATATAAACCTTATCACAATCCAAACAGTTAAATTGATAAATGCCAGATTTTTTGTAATTTGGAATTTTATCTTTTTTAGAAAAATTTAGTAAATTTTATATATTAAATTTATTTTGAGAGACCAAATTTATTCCACATTTTTTAAAATTTTTTGTAAATTTATTATTGGCCCACGGATGGTAAGTAAACTTTTTAAAAATACAATTATCTTTTTTTTTTTTGAGGGTAGAAACCTCTTTAACAGTCTTTTGATACTTAAATTTTTCTATCTTTTAAAGTATAAAATCTGTATTAAAACCATTAATTACTGCAGTGTTAATAATGTGTTTATATTCTGTGTCAAATTCTTCTTTATTAAGGGGTATATTTATTAAACTATAAATTAAACTATTGAAAACAGCAATTAACTTGGAATATTACTAAGACAAGTGAAGTTTTAGTTTCTAATTTGTTTTTACTTTAGATGCATACTGTTATTTATTTATGCCAACAAACTTACTGTTGGTGGCCTGTTTTACCAGGAGAAATACGAACTGGTTTGAGAATTCAATGTCATTCTGGCAGGTTGTTACAGTAGCTTAATGGTTAGAGCACCCACCTGGTAAGCAGAGTGTCTGTGGTTCAAATCCCAGCTGTGGCATTGAATTTTTAAGTTCCAGTTCTACCTCTCAATCATTCATCCTGTTTTTTAATTTGGTTTTTTGAGTCACTTTATGTACACCCACGTTCACTTAGAAAATCTTGAAGAAACTGGAACGTTTTTGAGATCATTTGCCTACCATCCATGGGCTTTTAGGAAGTTTGAACGCATCTTCAAAAAATTAAACATAAGACTAGTACCTCAAAACAAATTCAGTCTGAAGAACCTGCTAAACAAGCCACTTAAAAATACAATCCCCATAACTTTAAAATCTGAAATTTACCAGATCAGTTGTGAGAGTTGTGAAAAAAGCTAAATAGGTAAAGCTAAAAGGAATTTGGAAATAAGGCTCAAGGAACACCAGAGAAACCTAAAACTGACGAAACAGAAAAGTCTGCTGTGTCACACCATTTTTGGATAGAAAACCACAACATTGGCTGTAACATAAAATTATTAAAGTCACTTACTTCACCAATAGAACTGAACATTTGGAAAAAAATATACATAAAAAACAGTAATAGAGTAGTAAATTTTGAAATCCCGGCATTGAACGAAGTGTTAAAGCTTTGTGCCTCTAACATCAAATGGCAACAGGACCATAGCAACACAGATGTGATGGAGGAAGAAGTTGACTTCAGTCTCCCAATGGTTGATTATGAGATTGAATGATCTCAAAAACGTTCCAATTTTTCCAATATTTTATAAGTGAAGGTAAGTGTAAATAAAGTGACCCAAAAAACTGGATTCAAACATGAAGAATACTTTGCTATTAATAGTGCTTCTACTTTTAATATTCATGTTGTTACTGTGAGTACAAGATTAATGCTATTTCTGTTATAATTAGTACAGAATTTCTGGTGTTTTGGGTCTTTTAAGGTGTAAACTTTATTAAAATGCCACAAAAATGTGTAAATTCAGTGAATAACTTTTGTCACATTTGTGGAGAGGTAACATTTACATCACAGAAATGTAATCTAACACCTCTTGTGAAGATTGCATATTGGGATTATTTTGGTAGTGTGAAGATAGGGGATCAGGATAAGTCATGGGCTCCACGTATACCTTTAGCAACTCTTGTTGTATTATACTACGAGAATTGCTGAAAAATAAAAAACGATCTATGACTTTTGTTGTACCTGTTGTTTGACAACAGCCTACAAACCATATGTATATAACTGCCATTTCTGATTGACTGCAGCTATAAAAGCAGGATAGTCAATGAAAAAGAGAACAATTCAATACTCAAATATTCTATCTGCTGTTCAACCCATTCTGATGCCTCCATAGCGCAGTTGGTAGCTTGCCTCTGGCGTGGAGGACCCAAGTTCGATCCCCGGTACCAGCATGGGGATTTTACCCCATCTGGGAGGCCTAGCACTGGGTGCACTCAGCCTCGTTAGATCTCGGAGGGACCAATTGAGGAGCTACTTGATGGAGAAGTAGTGGCCCTAGGTCAAGAAGGCCGTATACCTAGCCAGGAGGGCTCAGGGCACTGACCATGTCCCACCCTCCAGTGACAATATAGTGGACAGAGGTCGGGGATGCAGCGGCAAGCCTTGGCCCTTCATGGGCTGTTGCGCTAGGGGTTTAGTTTAGTTTTAGTTCAACCTATTCCAAATTCAAATACTTTACCACTTCCTATGGAGCGGAGGCTATTCATAGATTCCTCCAAGCTAAGTTTGAAAACTGTATTACTTCCCAACAGCAACCATCTTTCTTCTATTCCTGTTGGTCATGCAGTTTACATGAAGGAGAGTTATGCAAACATGAAAGCTCTCCTCAACTCAATCAAATATGCTGAAACAACAAATGAAAAATGGAACAGAGATATTAGGGTCCCTGGAATGAAGCAATGCTTGCAGATTACTGCTGGTCTCTGTATAGGGATGCTCTGGAACTCACAACAGGAAAACCAAAAGACAATGAGCTTACGAAGCTGACGCATGATTCTCTTCAGACCCAACCACCTGCTAGGAGTTCTTCCATCAATTTAGAACTCTCGGAATGTAATGCTCATTAAAAAAAATTAAACCAGACTTTCAATGTTGTTGACATATTTAATTAAAGTGTGCAATTTTCTCTTAATCTGCTAAAATAACATTTTTCCACCTACTGTGAATCAGAGAAACCAGAGATAATAAGTTTTTCTTTGTCATATTCGTTCTTTAACCCAAAATTAGTAATATCAGATTCATAGAGTGACGGAAACAGTAAAAAATATTTTTTTGTTGGCCAGTGTTTTTTTCCCCCTCACAAGTTATGGTGCAAAGATCTAAAAGGACCAAAACTGGAATTACATGGTTTGCTAATTAGTAAGAAAATAGGTATATCTGATCATATCCAATTATACTAGGTTATAATTTTTTTACTATGGAAGCTGATAGCACTTAATTCTTTTCAGTCCCACCTTCAAGATCTACATTGGCAATGTATCTGTTTTAAAATGATGGCAGGAATAAGACAGGTTTAGTAGTACTTCTACACTAAAATATATTTTTCTGTTAAATTATTTTATAAACCAAGACAAATTTAAAGTTTTTATCAGTTTGAAAGTAAAACAAGATTTCTAAGTACATGTCAAAAATTAATACTTGGTGCACACTTAACCTCAAAGGTGGTCTATAGTGTAACCCAAAAGCACAATAAGCATAAAAAGCATAACAAAGCTTTTGACATATGGTTGCTACCCAGAATATGACTCTGGGGATCTAAGATTTAGGAATAAATAAGTTTTAAAAGCACAATAAAGCATAATTTAAAAAAAAAGCATAAAGGCACAATATGTAATTTAAAGTACAATTCTTAGATTTTAAACTGACAGTTAATTTCCAACAATAGATTCAATGCAGAAATTAAACATAGTTTCCCTCAACAATTCCAACAATAAACTTGTGGACTCAATGCAGAAGTTAAACATTGTTTCCCTCAACAATTCCAACAATAAACTTGTGGATTCAATGCAGAAGTTAAACATTGTTTCCCTCAACAATTCCAACAATAAACTTGCCTGTAAAGTTTAATGGTTTTATGGTCAGTATACAATCTGAATCAGAGCAGAATCTGTTGAACATCAGCATGCCAAAAACTGCTGTAAATGCAATTCAAAGGGTTTGTGAGTTTCCCACAGATCATTTTGTGGCTGAAAAGGGGAAACTACTATGTACCTTATGTTCAGAGAGTATTAATTTTGAAAAGAAGTCCATTGTGCAAAGGCATGTGGAAAGTTTTAAACACAGATCTCAGAAACAAAGTTATGGACATTGTTCAACCTTGGGCAGTCCTAGCAGCATACATACTAGTACTATACCTCAAGTGTGGCAGCGTATGGAAAATTCAAAGGATAATATGAAAAAATGGTCAAAGCACTCACTTCTGCTGGTATTCCATGTCATGTCTTCCGCAACGAACGGTTTTGTCAGTGGATAGCAACAGCTACAAATATGAAACCGGCTCCCAGTGAAACCACTTTGAGAAGATATCTTGTCAAATGTGTTGAAGAAGACCTTCAGGAAACCAAGTCAAAATGTAAGGAAAAATGTGTTTAGTGATTGACGAAACGACGGATATAAAGAATCGTAAGGTGGTGAATATTCTTGTTACTCCATTTGGGCGAGAAACCCTGTCTTGTAAAAACCAAAATTGTGCAACATTGCAATGCTGATGTAATAGTAAATTTAATACTTGACACACTAGATCTTATTGATGTTCACAGGTCTAATTTTATTTGGGACAGTGCAACATATATGCTTTCTGCTAGCAGGCGATTGGCTGGAGTTGCACCTCAGCTTTTACATTCTATCTGTTGGGCACATGTGTTGCATCTGTGTGCTGAAGAGATTAGATTTGAGCTCAAAATTGCTGATGAATTCATTGCAGCTGTTAAGACAGCTTTAGTGAAAACTCCAGTCAGGAGAGTGATTACTGGAATGCTTAAAAGAATCAGAAGCACTTGATCTACTTCCAGTTCCTGTAATCACTCGTTGGGGCACATGGTTGAAATCAGGAAAATATTGCAGCATCAATTTCAATGCTGTTACACATTGGATCGATCTGGAAGATGGTGAAGGTAGTGCTGCTGTAACAGATTTAAAACGACTAGTTGAAAATAAAACCCTTCAACTTCAACTCAGAACTATATCTGAAATCTGTGATGGTATTTGTAAGCAAATTCAGGTGTTGGAATCAAATAATACTGATGCAACAAAGACCTGGCTTAGTCTGTCCTCAGTTCTGACATGCTTCAAAGTTCTGGTGTATCATGTAAAAAGCTTGAGATGTATATGAATGCTGCCAAAAGCTTCTGGAAGGAAGTTCAGAATTTGGATCCAACATTAGCCATTCCTGAGCAGATTTATTCCATCTTCACTTCAGGTGAACTGAAACGCTTCTCTAACACTGATGTTCCATTGGAAGAAATACCAACATATACAGCAATGGTAAAAGAAGAAAATTTGTATTCTACTACTGCTTTATCTTTCTGGCAGAAACATTCCACTAAGATGCCTACACTAAGTAAGCTAGCAATGAAGGCAATAATGGTCACCCCATCATCTGCTTCGGTTGAGAGAAACTTTTCTAAGCTCAATTAGATTTTAAATTCTAAACGGTCATGTCTCACAGAAGAAAATCTTGAATCTCACCTGAAACTTGCAATTAATCAACCTCAAGAATGTGGTACAGAGACTGAGAGTGACACAGATGACTAGATTTTCATTCTTTAGCTTTGTTCCAGTGGTGGTTCGCAGCCAAAATTTTAGGGTAGGCAAAGTGTAACAGCAACAACAGCAGCAGCAACAACAACAATAATAATAGTAATACTAATAATGGTAATAATGGTAATAATAATAATAATAATAATAATAATAATAATAATAATAATAATAATAATAATAATAATAATAATACAGTAGAACCCCGTTTATCCGAAATAAAGGGGGCGGAGTCATTGCGGATAATGCAAACAATATATTGTTTAATAAGCGCAGAGTGAATGAGTGTGACTTACAGACGAATTACCGCCAAAACTAAAATGAATGAAGAAATTGAAGAATTGTCTGACTGATAATAGTATTACACAGAGTGATAATGAGACGATTGGGATCTCTGATACCTTCGTTCGTGCAGTATGCCTGTTCGGAAAAAGTCGCATAAATTCGGATTTGAGCCGGCAAGTGTTCTGACTGCTGGCAGATGCGTCTACGCATGCTCGGAGTGCGTATACAGATGGAATATTTCCTTATCCATGTTCAAGGGCCTCGTACTGAGGAAAGGGGGCTGGGACGGCAGAGGTTAAGCTAGCTGGCTCTCCACTACCCAGGTTCCATGCGTTATCATTTCTGCCGCGCGTTTCAAACAAGCAGCTCAGTTTGATGAATCGGAATTGAGATTCAAGGATTTGACCATGCGCTGTTCATTATAACCGAGAAAACTTTTCTTGAACTGCAATTTAGGGAAAATGACGGTTCAAATGATAAAATGCAGAATCATAGCTAAACATTGTTTGTTGATGTATTACGGTAGGGCAGGCAATGCCTACCCTGAGGAGCCATACCTGCTTTGTTCTCTAATTGTAGTGTGTTCTTGTGTAACTTTATGTAAGAAACTTGCTTTACTGTCTCGAAAAAGAAATCATTTAAGTTACTGAAGTTTGTTTGTATGAAAGGAATACATTATAAAAAATAAAGCATTATAAAGCATAATCATCAAAAAGATAAAAGCATAATTATAAAAAAACAAAGCATAATGTGGGTTGCTCTAGTGATATAGTATTCAATTGAACATACTGCTGTCTATATTGGTTGTTACTTACTATGATAGGACTGGAAAAGAATTGCAGACTGCCATATAAAGCATTCAGAAGTCCAATGGTAAAATGCGATGCCCCCAGTGACCTCAAATGAGCTCCAAATACAGGGATCACCAGGGCTGCGGAAAACATATCCTAAGAACACAAAAGCAAACAGCATTGTTTTCTTTTCACCAAAAAGTGCACATATTCTTGTCATTCTCGTTTGATACTATCCACCTAGCTCATTTTGTTTGCGCACTTATATTATCAAATTAGCAACTTTTAAAACAGGTGCAACAGAATAGATATGGTTTAAACCATTTATATTTTGGATAGGCTGGCCCCGTAGCGCAGTGGGTGCAAGGGGTACTGGGTTCGATTCCTGGCAGGGCGTAGGAATTTTTCCCCGGCCAGGATTATTCCTCATCCTTCCCTGAGTCTGGAAGTATAATGGCAGTGCCATGACTGAGTGGTTAGACCACCTACCACCTAGGCGGGGCCCACAAGTGATATTCGTGGTGGACGAAGTGGCTTCTGGGCAGGTTTTCCCCGGGTTCTCCAGTTTCCCCCACCATTCATTCCAGCAGTTGCTCCATTATCACCCTTCCAATCATCCATTTCACCTGCATTTCATATCATCCTCTTCCTCACTATCATACCTGGTGTTTGGCTGACCACCTGCTTCCACGTCTTCACTCTGTCTGGTCCAGAGGTCCATCTGCTCCCAGACAGTCATCTGACCCTAGGCACTCGCCTGTAAGTCCTAGGGGGTGTAAGTCCTACATAAGGGGAGGGTAATCAGGGAAAGAAAGTATTTTTGGATAAGCTTCATACCCAGCGGGTGAAAAATTAAATGTAATAAAAATTAGGAGTACTAATGATACTGCCTTAGTACTTGATTCTGAAGTAGATTTTCTCACTTTGAAATCCTGTAACCCACCTCCCCATCTTATTTATGAGGTTTTCTTTCATAGCAAAATCATGGCATGCTGACAGTAAACCATGCTATGTTTAGGATATTCTGCATGTAGGGACGGGAGTGACAACCTACAGAAGGAAATAAAATCTGTTAGTTTTGCAAGATTTTAGGCTCTTTTTATCTTTTTCTTCTTCTTCTTACCTTTCAAGAAATGCTAAAGCCAATCCATAGCTTAATGTAGTATATAAGTGCAAGTGGATGTCATATAGTTAAATGTGTATTAGGTACTGTTATTTAATTTTCCCCTTGTTGCCTAATTATCCTGAATCATTGTGGTTTACTTACACTGATGTTTTGCCTAATCTTTTGTGTTGCTTTGCAACTGTGGCCTATCAATCCCTCAGCTATGCTTAGCGACTTAGGTCCTTCAATCCCTTGCCTACACGTGGCTTAGGACATTCATATTAGGAGTCTAAATTAGTTATTTGCACAAGGATGGTGATGCCTGTTAAGTGTAATGTTAGCAGCCATCTGGTTGGGATTGCAATATTTGTTAAGTTTGACGTTGGCAGCTTTGCCACTGGAGTGATGTAAGCAACATTGCGTAAACAGTGTGATGTGATATGAAAAGACTTCATTTGCACCTACTCGGACAGAAGCTTGTCTGTACTTTTTCTTTATTTACTGGTATATTTTTACAGCATATGCACTTCAGTGAACTGCAATTGATGTTTAAAAGAACCATGACTTTCCTGGCAATAGTATGAATATAACTTTTATCAGGCTATCAGCCAGGTTAACTGGGGATACCATTGGTCTGCAGTCTATGCTGCCCATACCAGATTCAAGCCAATCACACAGTAACATTTAGCCTGTCCCCCTCACCGGACTGATATAATATAGATGGAACAGTAATCTCCACATAATTCCCTGAGGATGAGATAAATATTTTGTCATTTAACGATGCTGTCAATTGCCAGCATCACATCAGTGTTGCCGATGTGCCAGAATTTTGTCCCGCAGTTCTTTTACATGCCATTAAATCTACTGATATGGAGCTGTCGTTTTGAAGCACACTTAAAAACCATCAGTCTGGGCAGCAAAATTAGCTCTTGATAACCCACAAACCTTTCCTGAAGTTATGCAGTTGATACCCCAAGAAAAGTTACTTTTGTTTAAAAGAAGTCAGAATATCTGTTATCAGAGCTTACTTATAGACGTGCTACCCTATTTAGCACTCCATTATCAACATCTAAAATTAGATATCATTTTCTCATGCCTCTTGAGCTTTGATTCTCTAACTAATAATGTTCATACCTGGCAATCGATTTTGTGCCTCATTTATCCTAAACTGAATTCACATCCAGTTGGCGATCTGAAACGTTTCTTAAAAGAATCAAACAATTAATTACTTTTAGAAATTAGGTAAACAAATAAATATCAGAGTACCTACTTTAAAGAATACTGATATGGATGAAGATGATTTATTTTTTGTCGTTTGTACTAAAATCTGCCACAAATTATTGCAACATTGTATGACGAAATAAACTGATATGAATACGGACAATGTATAGTATTGAGCAAAACAATTGCATTTATTTATATGTCTCATTGTAAATCATGAAGTGCAGTATACATAGTATATTTTTATAATATAAAAGTGTAGTTGTAAAAATCTTAATGCCACTTAGCTAAGCGTCAATATTTTTGCAAATTTTCTTATGAATTTAGAAATGTCCTCTTTTTTGAAGACTTGCCTGATAACCCTATAATAACCTATCTTCACGTAGATTGTTTCAATCTACATATTTAGCATGAAGTTTTTATTTACTTACCAGAAAGGATATAAGGTATAACAATCTGATTTTTGGGACCATCATGATCATTACTGATCATTTTATCAATGTATTTAACGATTACATAATGGTCTGTCGATGACAATCATGTTGATGGTTATCTCATTGTAAAACAACTTGCTTTATATATTAGGGCATTGACTTTAGGTTTGTAGTAATATAAAAACATGTGTAAATGAACATGTAATACTTATATATCACTGCAACAATATCTAATAAACGATATTTGTTCTAAAAGTTGCCATCACTTTAAATTGCCCACCAACGAGGCGCGCCACGCATGTCGTTTATTTAATAGAACAAACCAGGAACAAACATCTGTGGAACACACACGTACCACAAGCGCTTGGAGACGGAACACAGAACAACCGAAGTTGTCCAACGAAATGAGGGCGGAACAAAGCGGGTGATTCGGATAACAATTTACTCTGCATTTAGCCAATAGTTGGTGTTGCGGCGATGTGATGACTCGTCAGACAGTTATAATCTGCAGTTAACTAATTCTACAGGAGAAGCAAGGAACCCTTTTTGAAGCACTGTTATTTACCTTTGAGTATACATAACATCTGTTAAAAGAAAATTATGCGTTACCTACTGTTAATTAAACTTTAGATAACTAACACTAGCTACCTGAAACAAATTAGTTATAATACCAACATGCATGCTTTCAGGGCTTGTAGGCCGCACTCTAATTGTTTCCTTTGGCCGAAAACTGCGTCTGACGTCCTCAGGGAGATCGAAGCCAAGAAAGCCAGAGGTACTTTTTGGCTAACATCGGAGAATGAAACAACTAGACCACGACTTCCAAGCCCACGAAACATACATGAGTTGACAACGCCAGCCGTGAATGCCTTAGCATTTATCCAAGTTATAATTGTGTGAAGTCCAGAAAATACCCGGAAATACGGTCCATACGCAATTTAGACTCCTGTAAACCATATTGTGCAATAGGTTGTTTCACAAGACAAAGCTCCCAATATGACTTCATAAATGAGGCATTTCATGTAAATGAGTCATTCCACGTCAAATCGCACAAAATATGGCAAAAAAATGACCTTGATCTCTCAGATTTTCTTGATTTTTTTTTTTTTTTTGTGTGTGTTTTGGAACAAAATATATTTGAGCCGTGTTTCTTCGTTTTATAAACAAAAATTTATTTTGGCAGATATTAATTTTTGAAATGTCCCAAAAATCGCGCGCTATTCATTCTTCGATCAATCATACCTCCGATTGTAATGAAGCAAATTACTTGATCTTTGGCTCAAATTAAAGAAAAATCGCAGTATTTCGTGAGATATTTATTAGAGAATTTTATTAATTATTATTAATATTATATTTTACACGATTAAAGTGTTAAAGTTAGATAATAACAAACTCGACCATTTAAAAATCTGGAAAAAAACTAAAAATACAATGAAGTTTATTCAATATTCTCAGAAAAAATCAGAATGGAGTCTCTAATAGTTCAGTTGTAATTAACTTACAAATCAGTGCACCGGACTGGTGCGGCAGCGGTGACGGCTACCGTAGCCTCACACAATTGCCACCTTCCATTACGGCAACTGTCCACTACTTGAGGTTCCATGAATTTTACAACAGTACAGTAAGGAGAACACTGCTAGTTGACACTATTTTATGTACACTATTAGTATCTTCAAAATGTTTTTAAAATATGCATTTTAAACTAATGTTTCCATACAACACACACAACTTTACCTCCTTCTTCGAAAGAAAATTATTTCACTAAAGCTTCAGTTTTTGGCAAAGGAATGAAGGAGTGTAATTTTAAAGCATAGCTGGACCCATCGTTCTTGGCCCCTGACCTTGACTGGAAGTCCTGTTGGCGAATCCATAGCTTTTGCCTCTTTCATCAGCTCATATTGTATAATTCTGCGAATGAAACCATGCACATGGGGAGGGAGGGGGAAGGTAGTGATGTCTGCATGATCTGAGGCAGTCCTTGCTAATTCACAGGTGCCTTTTAGTGCAGCGTGCAGTTGAAGACATAGATCTTTGCGATAAAGAGTGAATATAGTGAATTCGTGAACCATTGATCATAGCGTAAATCAGTTATGTCACCTGTTCGATCTATATTAGGGACCAAAACATTACATAGTCAGAGTAGAGAAATTATTTCAAATGTATGGACGTACACGAAGGAAGAAGCTAAAAGCAAAGAACATCAGAAGATTTTTTCAAAAAAATTCAAAAGCACGTATCAGATGCCAAAGGAGTATCAGAAAGAAGGTACATTGTGGAGACATTTTTCTGCATGGACTGTACTGCCTTAGTAAGAAGAAGTTATCTGAGTAGCATAGCTGACGCACCAATTCGCACGCCGTCTGCAGTCACCTGGCTTGTTACTCGCTTTCAAGGGGCCAAGAACGGCGAATCCAGCTGTACAAACGGATCTCTACTTTATGTCGTCCGTGAGCGCTTGCAGGCCTCCAGAAAAAAATTGTAGCAAATGCACTAATGCAAACTCCATAGTTTTCAACATCTTATTTCATAGATAAAATGTCAGGGAATACGTGTGTATTTTTTAGATTTATAACACGTCGATTTAAATTCTATTCTTGGTTTTACAAAATATACCATAAAAAAACAGTTCAAAATATGTGTGTAATAATGATTGGTCCAAAGTTGTTAAAAGTGTTGTATTTAACCTTTCCAGTGCGCCAAACCCCAACTCTCAACTCTATATGGCCTTAGAGTAACAAGTGATTTTATATGAGTTACGGTGCGCGCAGAAATTACTTAATTTCTAATAGCCATAACTAAGCAAGTAATTTAACACTTTCAGTCCCGGTGTCCATTATAATGGACATAGGCATTTTTTGCCTACTTGTAATACTTTTAACGGTTTTTTCTGCTATATTCTTGTTATACAGTTGGTCACCAATTAAACCTATGTAAAAACATGTTCTGAATTGTACAAAATTATTTATTTTTTACAATTGACATTGTAGTGTTTTTTTTTAAAGAAAAGAAGCAAAATCCATGCAACCGCAGTCAAATGATACCCCGTCATCATCCACGCGTGCCATCACACCGATTATTTTACGTGGGCCCTCCCCGTCCTTTACCACAGGCACATTTGACTGCGGTTGCCGAGACTTGAACTCACGACCTCAGGCTTTGAGTGCATGGCCAGTGCACTACGTGTTGCCTTAACGATCATGGCTATCCAAGCCAGCAAGCTGAAGGTGTCCCAGACCACCTAATCTAAACCGGTTTCGAATTAGAGGAAGAACGGCATAAGTAACAAAATAATTCGGGTCTGAAAGGGTTAAACATACGGAAATAAAAAATACAGGTCTCCTTATTTGATGCCTATTATTCATAAAAAAAATTTTGAACCTCCTACGAAAAAGTCGTGTTTTACGGGTGTGCGATTTGACGTGGATTGACCCAAATGAAGCATTAACAGGTACTCCAAAGAGGAATAACTATTTCAGCAGATTTCTACTTGTGTGTGTGTGTGTGTGTGCCACAGGAGTATCAGAAAGAAGGTACATTGTGGAGACATTTTTCTGCATGGACTGTACAAATGCCATAGGCATTTTTTTGCCTACTTGTAATACTTTTAACGGTTTTTTCTGCTATATTCTTGTTATACTGTTCGTCACCAATTAAACCTATGTAAAAACATGTTCTGAATTGTACAAAATTATTTATTTTTTACAATTTACATTGTAGTGTTTTTTTTTTAAAGAAAAGAAGAAAATCCATGCAACCGCAGTCAAATGATACCCCGTCATCATCCACGCGTACCATCACACCGATTATTTTACGTGGGCCCTCCCCGTCCTTTACCACAGGCACATTTGACTGCGGTTGCCGAGACTTGAACTCACGACCTCAGGCTTTGAGTGCATGGCCAGTGCACTACGTGTTGCCTTAACGATCATGGCTATCCAAGCCAGCAAGCTGAAGGTGTCCCAGACCACCTAATCTAAACCGGTTTCGAATTAGAGGAAGAACGGCATAAGTAACAAAATAATTCGGGTCTGAAAGGGTTAAACATACGGAAATAAAAAATACAGGTCTCCTTATTTGATGCCTATTATTCATAAAAAAAATTTTGAACCTCCTACGAAAAAGTCGTGTTTTACGGGTGTGCGATTTGACGTGGATTGACCCAAATGAAGCATTAACAGGTACTCCAAAGAGGAATAACTATTTCAGCAGATTTTTACTTGTGTGTGTGCCACAGGAGTATCAGAAAGAAGGTACATTCTGGAGACATTTTTCTGCATGGACTGTACAAATGCCATAGGCATTTTTTGCCTACTTGTAATACTTTTAACGGTTTTTTCTGCTATATTCTTGTTATACTGTTCGTCACCAATTAAACCTATGTAAAAACATGTTCTGAATTGTACAAAATTATTTATTTTTTACAATTTACATTGTAGTGTTTTTTTTAAAGAAAAGAAGCAAAATCCATGCAACCGCAGTCAAATGATACCCCGTCATCATCCACGCGTGCCATCACACCGATTATTTTACGTGGGCCCTCCCCGTCCTTTACCACAGGCACATTTGACTGCGGTTGCCGAGACTTGAACTCACGACCTCAGGCTTTGAGTGCATGGCCAGTGCACTACGTGTTGCCTTAACGATCATGGCTATCCAAGCCAGCAAGCTGAAGGTGTCCCAGACCACCTAATCTAAACCGGTTTCGAATTAGTAGGCATTTTTTGCCTACTTGTAATACTTGACTGCGGTTGCCGAGACTTGAACTCACGACCTCAGGCTTTGAGTGCATGGCCAGTGCACTACGTGTTGCCTTAACGATCATGGCTATCCAAGCCAGCAAGCTGAAGGTGTCCCAGACCACCTAATCTAAACCGGTTTCGAATTAGTAGGCATTTTTTGCCTACTTGTAATACTTTTAACGGTTTCTTCTGCTATATTCTTGTTATACTGTTCGTCACCAATTAAACCTATGTAAAAACATGTTCTGAATTGTACAAAATTATTTATTTTTTACAATTTACATTGTAGTGTTTTTTTTTTAAAAGAAAAGAAGCAAAATCCATGCAACCGCAGTCACATGTTCTGAATTGTACAAAATTATTTATTTTTTACAATTTACATTGTAGTGTTTTTTTTTAAAGAAAAGAAGCAAAATCCATGCAACCGCAGTCAAATGTTCTGAATTGTACAAAATTATTTATTTTTTACAATTTACATTGTAGTGTTTTTTTTTAAAGAAAAGAAGCAAAATCCATGCAACCGCAGTCAAATGATACCCCGTCATCATCCACGCGTGCCATCACACCGATTATTTTACGTGGGCCCTCCCCGTCCTTTACCACAGGCACATTTGACTGCGGTTGCCGAGACTTGAACTCACGACCTCAGGCTTTGAGTGCATGGCCAGTGCACTACGTGTTGCCTTAACGATCATGGCTAAACCGGTTTCGAATTAGTAGGCATTTTTTGCCTACTTGTAATACTTGACTGCGGTTGCCGAGACTTGAACTCACGACCTCAGGCTTTGAGTGCATGGCCAGAACACTACGTGTTGCCTTAACGATCATGGCTATCCAAGCCAGCAAGCTGAAGGTGTCCCAGACCACCTAATCTAAACCGGTTTCAAATTAGTAGGCATTTTTTGCCTACTTGTAATACTTTTAACGGTTTCTTCTGCTATATTCTTGTTATACTGTTCGTCACCAATTAAACCTATGTAAAAACATGTTCTGAATTGTACAAAATTATTTATTTTTTACAATTTACATTGTAGTGTTTTTTTTTTTTTTTTTTTTTTTAAAGAAAAGAAGCAAAATCCATGCAACCATAGTCAAATGTTCTGAATTGTACAAAATTATTTATTTTTTACAATTTACATTGTAGTGCTTTTTTTTTAAAAGAAAAGAAGCAAAAGCAAAGCCATCACACCGATTATTTTACGTGGGCCCTCCCCGTCCTTTACCACAGGCACATTTGACTGCGGTTGCCGAGACTTGAACTCACGACCTCAGGCTTTGAGTGCATGGCCAGTGCACTACGTGTTGCCTTAACGATCATGGCTAAACCGGTTTCGAATTAGTAGGCATTTTTTGCCTACTTGTAATACTTGACTGCGGTTGCCGAGACTTGAACTCACGACCTCAGGCTTTGAGTGCATGGCCAGAACACTACGTGTTGCCTTAACGATCATGGCTATCCAAGCCAGCAAGCCGTAGGTGTCCCAGACCACCTAATCTAAACCGGTTTCGAATTAGTAGGCATTTTTTGCCTACTTGTAATACTTTTAACGGTTTCTTCTGCTATATTCTTGTTATACTGTTCGTCACCAATTAAACCTATGTAAAAACATGTTCTGAATTGTACAAAATTATTTATTTTTTACAATTTACATTGTAGTGTTTTTTTTTTTTAAAGAAAAGAAGCAAAATCCATGCAACCATAGTCAAATGTTCTGAATTGTACAAAATTATTTATTTTTTACAATTTACATTGTAGTGTTTTTTTTAAAGGAAAGAAGCAAAAGCAAAGCCATCACACCGATTATTTTACGTGGGCCCTCCCCGTCCTTTACCACAGGCACATTTGACTGCGGTTGCCGAGACTTGAACTCTCGACCTCAGGCTTTGAGCGCATGGCCAGTGCACTACGTGTTGCCTTAACGATCATGGCTATCCAAGCCAGCAAGCTGAAGGTGTCCCAGACCACCTAATCTAACCCGGTTTCGAATTAGAGGAAGAACGGCATAAGTAACAAAATAATTCGGGTCTGAAAGGGTTAAACATACGGAAATAAAAAATACAGGTCTCCTTATTGGATGCCTATTATTCATAAAAAATTTTTTGAACCTCCTACGAAAAAGTCGTGTTTTACGGGTGTGCGATTTGACGTGGATTGACCCAAATGAAGCATTAACAGGTACTCCAAAGAGGAATAACTATTTCAGCAGATTTTTACTTGTGTGTGTGTGTGTGCCACAGGAGTATCAGAAAGAAGGTACATTGTGGAGACATTTTTCTGCATGGACTGTACAAATGCCATAGGCATTTTTTTGCCTACTTGTAATACTTTTAACGGTTTTTTCTGCTATATTCTTGTTATACTGTTCGTCACCAATTAAACCTATGTAAAAACATGTTCTGAATTGTACAAAATTATTTTTTTTTTTACAATTTACATTGTAGTGTTTTTTTTTTAAAGAAAAGAAGCAAAATCCATGCAACCGCAGTCAAATGATACCCCGTCATCATCCACGCGTGCCATCACACCGATTATTTTACGTGGGCCCTCCCCGTCCTTTACCACAGGCACATTTGACTGCGGTTGCCGAGACTGGAACTCACGACCTCAGGCTTTGAGTGCATGGCCAGTTCACTACGTTTTGCCTTAACGGACATGGCTATCCAAGCCAGCAAGCTGAAGGTGTCCCAGACCACCTAATCTAAACCGGTTTCGAATTAGTAGGCATTTTTTGCCTACTTGTAATACTTTTAACGGTTTTTTCTGCTATATTCTTGTTATACTGTTCGTCACCAATTAAACCTATGTAAAAACATGTTCTGAATTGTACAAAATTATTTATTTTCTACAATTTACATTGTAGTGTTTTTTTTTAAAGAAAAGAAGCAAAATCCATGCAACCGCAGTCAAATGATACCCCGTCATCATCCACGCGTGCCATCACACCGATTATTTTACGTGGGCCCTCCCCGTCCTTTACCACAGGCACATTTGACTGCGGTTGCCGAGACTTGAACTCACGACCTCAGGCTTTGAGTGCATGGCCAGTGCACTACGTTTTGCCTTAACGATCATGGCTATCCAAGCCAGCAAGCTGAAGGTGTCGCAGACCACCTAATCTAAACCGGTTTCGAATTAGTAGGCATTTTTTGCCTACTTGTAATACTTTCAACGGTTTTTTCTGCTATATTCTTGTTATACTGTTCGTCACCAATTAAACCTATGTAAAAACATGTTCTGAATTGTACAAAATTATTTATTTTTTACAATTTACATTGTAGTGTTTTTTGCTTTTTTTAAAGAAAAGAAGCAAAATCCATGCAACCGCAGTCAAATGTTCTGAATTGTACAAAATTATTTGTTTTTAACAATTTACATTGTAGTGTTTTTTTTAAAGAAAAGAAGCAAAATCCATGCAACCGCAGTCAAATGATACCCCGTCATCATCCACGCGTGCCATCACACCGATTATTTTACGTGGGCCCTCCCCGTCCTTTACCACAGGCACATTTGACTGCGGTTGCCGAGACTTGAACTCACGACCTCAGGCTTTGAGTGCATGGCCAGTGCACTACGTGTTGCCTTAACGATCATGGCTAAACCGGTTTCGAATTGGTAGGCATTTTTTGCCTACTTGTAATACTTGACTGCGGTTGCCGAGAGTTGAACTCACGACCTCAGGCTTTGAGTGCATGGCCAGTGCACTACGTGTTGCCTTAACGATCATGGCTATCCAAGCCAGCAAGCTGAAGGTGTCCCAGACCACCTAATCTAAACCGGTTTCGAATTAGAGGAAGAACGGCATAAGTAACAAAATAATTCGGGTCTGAAAGGGTTAAACATACGGAAATAAAAAATACAGGTCTCCTTATTTGATGCCTATTATTCATAAAAAGATTTTGAACCTCCTACGAAAAAGTCGTGTTTTACGGGTGTGCGATTTGACGTGGATTGACCCAAATGAAGCATTAACAGGTACTCCAAAGAGGAATAACTATTTCAGCAGATTTTTACTTGTGTGTGTGCCACAGGAGTATCAGAAAGAAGGTACATTGTGGAGACATTTTTCTGCATGGACTGTACAAATGCCATAGGCATTTTTTGCCTACTTGTAATACTTTTAACGGTTTTTTCTGCTATATTCTTGTTATACTGTTCGTCACCAATTAAACCTATGTAAAAACATGTTCTGAATTGTACAAAATTATTTACTTTTTACAATTTACATTGTAGTGTTTTTTTTTAAAGAAAAGAAGCAAAATCCATGCAACCGCAGTCAAATGTTCTGAATTGTACAAAAGTATTTATTTTTTCAATTTACATTGTAGTGTTTTTTTTTTAAAGAAAAGAAGCAAAATCCATGCAACCGCAGTCAAATGTTCTGAATTGTACAAAATTATTTATTTTTTACAATTTACATTGTAGTGTTTTTTTTAAAGAAAAGAAGCAAAATCCATGCAACCGCAGTCAAATGATACCCCGTCATCATCCACGCGTACCATCACACCGATTCTTTTACGTGGGCCCTCCCCGTCCTTTACCACAGGCACATTTGACTGCGGTTGCCGAGACTTGAACTCACGACCTCAGGCTTTGAGTGCATGGCCAGTGCACTACGTGTTGCCTTAACGATCATGGCTAAACCGGTTTCGAATTGGTAGGCATTTTTTGCCTACTTGTAATACTTGACTGCGGTTGCCGAGACTTGAACTCACGACCTCAGGCTTTGAGTGCATGGCCAGTGCACTACGTGTTGCCTTAACGATCATGGCTATCCAAGCCAGCAAGCTGAAGGTGTCCCAGACCACCTAATCTAAACCGGTTTCGAATTAGTAGGCATTTTTTGCCTACTTGTAATACTTTTAACGGTTTGTTCTGCTATATTCTTGTTATACTGTTCGTCACCAATTAAACCTATGTAAAAACATGTTCTGAATTGTACAAAATTATTTATTTTTTACAATTTACATTGTAGTGTTTTTTTTTTTTTTTTTAAGAAAAGAAGCAAAATCCATGCAACCGCAGTCAAATGTTCTGAATTGTACAAAATTATTTATTTTTTACAATTTACATTGTAGTGTTTTTTTTTTAAAGAAAAGAAGCAAAATCCATGCAACCGCAGTCAAATGTTCTGAATTGTACAAAATTATTTATTTTTTACAATTTACATTGTAGTTTTTTTTTTAAAGAAAAGAAGCAAAATCCATGCAACCGAGGTCAAATGATACCCCGTCATCATCCACGCGTGCCATCACACCGATTATTTTACGTGGGCCCTCCCCATCCTTTACCACAGGCACATTTGACTGCGGTTGCCGAGAGTTTAACTCACGACCCCAGGCTTTGAGTGCATGGCCAGTGCACTACGTGTTGCCTTAACGATCATGGCTATCCAAGCCAGCAAGCTGAAGGAGTCCCAGACCACCTAATCTAAACCGGTTTCGAATTAGAGGAAGAACGGCATAAGTAACAAAATAATTCGGGTCTGAAAGGGTTAAACATACGGAAATAAAAAATACAGGTCTCCTTATTTGATGCCTATTATTCATAAAAAGATTTTGAACCTCCTACGAAAAAGTCGTGTTTTACGGGTGTGCGATTTGACGTGGATTGACCCAAATGAAGCATTAACAGGTACTCCAAAGAGGAATAACTATTTCAGCAGATTTTTACTTGTGTGTGTGTGTGCCACAGGAGTATCAGAAAGAAAGTACATTGTGGATTGGTCGAAAGTTGTTAAACCGGTTTCGAATTAGTAGGCATTTTTTGCCTACTTGTAATACTTTTAACGGTTTTTTCTGCTATATTCTTGTTATACTTTTCGTCACCAATTAAACCTATGTAAAAACATGTTCTGAATTGTACAAAATTATTTATTGTTTTTTTTAAAGAAAAGAAGCAAAATCCATGCAACCGCAGTCAAATGATACCCCGTCATCATCCACGCGTGCCATCACACCGATTATTTTACGTGGGCCCTCCCCGTCCTTTACCACAGGCACATTTGACTGCGGTTGCCGAGACTTGAACTCACGACCTCAGGCTTTGAGTGCATGGCCAGTGCACTACGTGTTGCCTAAACGATCATGGCTATCCAAGCCAGCAAGCTGAAGGTGTCCCAGACCACCTAATCTAAACCGGTTTCGAATTAGTAGGCATTTTTTGTCTACTTGTAATACTTGACTGCGGTTGCCGAGACTTGAACTCACGACCTCAGGCTTTGAGTGCATGGCCAGTGCACTACGTGTTGCCTTAACGATCATGGCTATCCAAGCCAGCAAGCTGAAGGTGTCCCAGACCACCTAATCTAAACCGGTTTCGAATTAGTAGGCCTTTTTTCCTACTTGTAATACTTTTAACGGTTTCTTCTGCTATATTCTTGTTATACTGTTCGTCACCAATTAAACCTATGTAAAAACATGTTCTGAATTGTACAAAATTATTTATTTTTTACAATTTACATTGTAGTGTTTCTTTTTTTTAAAGAAAAGAAGCAAAATCCATGCAACCGCAGTCAAATGTTCTGAATTGTACAAAAGTATTTATTTTTTACAATTTACATTGTAGTGGTTTTTTTTTTAAGGAAAGGAAGCAAAATCCATGCAACCGCAGTCAAATGTTCTGAATTGTACAAAATTATTTATTTTCTACAATTTACATTGTAGTGTTTTTTTAAAGAAAGGAAGCAAAATCCATGCAACCGCAGTCAAATGATACCCCGTCATCATCCACGCGTGCCATCACACCGATTATTTTACGTGGGCCTTCCCCGTCCTTTACCACAGGCACATTTGACTGCGGTTGCCGAGACTTGAACTCACGACCTCAGGCTTTGAGTGCATGGCCAGTGCACTACGTGTTGCCTTAACGATCATGGCTATCTAAGCCAGCAAGCTGAAGGTGTCCCAGACCACCTAATCTAAACCGGTTTCGAATTAGTAGGCATTTTTTGCCTACTTGTAATACTTGACTGCGGTTGCCGAGACTTGAACTCACGACCTCAGGCTTTGAGTGCATGGCCAGTGCACTACGTGTTGCCTTAACGATCATGGCTATCCAAGCCAGCAAGCTGAAGGTGTCCCAGACCACCTAATCTAAACCGGTTTCGAATTAGTAGGCATTTTTTGCCTACTTGTAATACTTTTAACGGTTTTTTGTGCTATATTCTTGTTATACTGTTCGTCACCAATTAAACCTATGTAAAAACATGTTCTGAATTGTACAAAATTATTTATTTTTTACAATTTACATTGTAGTGTTTTTTTTAAAGAAAAGAAGCAAAATCAATGCAACCGCAGTCAAATGTTCTGAATTGTACAAAATTATTTATTTTTTACAATTTACATTGTAGTGTTTTTTTTTAAAGAAAAGAAGCAAAATCCATGCAACGGCAGCCAAATGTTCTGAATTGTACAAAATTATTTATCTTTTACAATTTACATTGTAGTGTTTTTTTTAAAGAAAAGAAGCAAAATCCATGCAACCGCAGTCAAATGATACCCCGTCATCATCCACGCGTGCCATCACACCGATTATTTTACGTGGGCCCTCCCCGTCCTTTACCACAGGCACATTTGACTGCGGTTGCCGAGACTTGAACTCACGACCTCAGGCTTTGAGTGCATGGCCAGTGCACTACGTGTTGCCTTAACGATCATGGCTAAACCGGTTTCGAAGTAGTAGGCATTTTTTGCCTACTTGTAATACTTGACTGCGGTTGCCGATACTTGAACTCACGACCTCAGGCTTTGAGTGCATGACCAGTGCACTACGTGTTGAATTAACGATCATGGCTATCCAAGCCAGCAAGCTGAAGGTGTCGCAGACCACCTAATCTAAACCGGTTTCGAATTAGTAGGCATTTTTTGCCTACTTGTAATACTTTTAACGGTTTCTTCTGCTATATTCTTGTTATACTGTTCGTCACCAATTAAACCTATGTAAAAACATGTTCTGAATTGTACAAAATTATTTATTTTTTACAATTAACATTGTAGTGTTTTTTTTTTTAAGAAAAGAGGCAAAATCCATGCAACCGCAGTCAAATGTTCTGAATTGTACAAAATTATTTATTTTTTACAATTTACATTGTAGTGTTTTTTTTTTAAAGAAAAGAAGCAAAATCCATGCAACCGCAGTCAAATGTTCTGAATTGTACAAAATTATTTATTTTTTACAATTTACATTGTAGTGTTTTTTTTTAAAGAAAAGAAGCAAAATCCATGCAACCGCAGTCAAATGATACCCCGTCATCATCCACGCGTGCCATCACACCGATTATTTTACGTGGGCCCTCCCCGTCCTTTACCACAGGCACATTTGACTGCGGTTGCCGAGACTTGAACTCACGACCTCAGGCTTTGAGTGCATGGCCAGTGCACTACGTTTTGCCTTAACGATCATGGCTATCCAAGCCAGCAAGCTGAAGGTGTCCCAGACCACCTAATCTAAACCGGTTTCGAATTAGTAGGCATTTTTTGCCTACTTGTAATACTTTTAACGGTGTTTTCTGCTATATTCTTGTTATACTGTTCGTCACCAATTAAACCTATGTAAAAACATGTTCTGAATTGTACAAAATTATTTATTTTTTACAATTTACATTGTAGTGTTTTTTGCTTTTTTTAAAGAAAAGAAGCAAAATCCATGCAACCGCAGTCAAATGTTCTGAATTGTACAAAATTATTTATTTTTTACAATTTACATTGTAGTGTTTTTTTTAAAGAAAAGAAGCAAAATCCATGCAACCGCAGTCAAATGATACCCCGTCATCATCCACGCGTGCCATCACACCGATTATTTTACGTGGGCCCTCCCCGTCCTTTACCACAGGCACATTTGACTGCGGTTGCCGAGACTTGAACTCACGACCTCAGGCTTTGAGTGCATGGCCAGTGCACTACGTGTTGCCTTAACGATCATGGCTAAACCGGTTTCGAATTAGTAGGCATTTTTTGCCTACTTGTAATACTTGACTGCGGTTGCCGAGACTTGAACTCACGACCTCAGGCTTTGAGTGCATGGCCAGTGCACTACGTGTTGCCTTAACGATCATGGCTATCCAAGCCAGCAAGCTGAAGGTGTCCCAGATCACCTAATCTAAACCGGTTTCGAATTAGTAGGCATTTTTTGCCTACTTGTAATACTTTTAACGGTTTCTTCTGCTATATTCTTGTTATACTGTTCGTCACCAATTAAACCTATGTAAAAACATGTTCTGAATTGTACAAAATTATTTATTTTTTACAATTTACATTGTAGTGTTTTTTTTTTAAGAAAAGAAGCAAAATCCATGCAACCGCAGTCAAATGTTCTGAATTGTACAAAATTATTTATTTTTTACAATTTACATTGTAGTGTTTTTTTTTTAAAGAAAAGAAGCAAAATCCATGCAACCGCAGTCAAATGTTCTGAATTGTACATAATTATTTATTTTTTACAATTTACATTGTAGTTTTTTTTTTAAAGAAAAGAAGCAAAATCCATGCAACCGAGGTCAAATGATACCCCGTCATCATCCACGCGTGCCATCACACCGATTATTTTACGTGGGCCCTCCCCGTCCTTTACCACAGGCACATTTGACTGCGGTTGCCGAGACTTTAACTCACTACCCCAGGCTTTGAGTGCATGGCCAGTGCACTACGTGTTGCCTTAACGATCATGGCTATCCAAGCCAGCAAGCTGAAGGTGTCCCAGACCACCTAATCTAAACCGGTTTCGAATTAGAGGAAGAACAGCATAAGTAACAAAATAATTCGGGTCTGAAAGGGTTAAACATACGGAAATAAAAAATACAGGTCTCCTTATTTGATGCCTATTATTCATAAAAAGATTTTGAACCTCCTACGAAAAAGTCGTGTTTTACGGGTGTGCGATTTGACGTGGATTGACCCAAATGAAGCATTAACAGGTACTCCAAAGAGGAATAACTATTTCAGCAGATTTTTACTTGTGTGTGTGCCACAGGAGTATCAGAAAGAAGGTACATTGTGGAGACATTTTTCTGCATGGACTGTACAAATGCCATAGGCATTTTTTGCCTACTTGTAATACTTTTAACGGTTTTTTCTGCTATATTCTTGTTATACTGTTCGTCACCAATTAAACCTATGTAAAAACATGTTCTGAATTGTACAAAATTATTTATTTTTTACAATTTACATTGTAGTGTTTTTTTTTTAAAGAAAAGAAGCAAAATCCATGCAACCGCAGTCAAATGTTCTGAATTGTACAAAAGTATTTATTTTTTACAATTTACATTGTAGTGTTTTTTTTAAAGAAAAGAAGCAAAATCCATGCAACCGCAGTCAAATGTTCTGAATTGTACAAAATTATTTATTTTTTACAATTTACATTGTAGTGTTTTTTTTAAAGAAAAGAAGCAAAATCCATGCAACCGCAGTCAAATGATACCCCGTCATCATCCACGCGTGCCATCACACCGATTATTTTACGTGGGCCCTCCCCGTCCTTTACCACAGGCACATTTGACTGCGGTTGCCGAGACTTGAACTCACGACCTCAGGCTTTGAGTGCATGGCCAGTGCACTACGTGTTGCCTTAACGATCATGGCTAAACCGGTTTCGAATTAGTAGGCATTTTTTGCCTACTTGTAATACTTGACTGCGGTTGCCGAGACTTGAACTCACGACCTCAGGCTTTGAGTGCATGGCCAGTGCACTACGTGTTGCCTTAACGATCATGGCTATCCAAGCCAGCAAGCTGAAGGTGTCCCAGACCACCTAATCTAAACCGGTTTCGAATTAGTAGGCATTTTTTGCCTACTTGTAATACTTTTAACGGTTTCTTCTGCTATATTCTTGTTATACTGTTCGTCACCAATTAAACCTATGTAAAAACATGTTCTGAATTGTACAAAATTATTTATTTTTTACAATTTACATTGTAGTGTTTTTTTTTTTAAGAAAAGAAGCAAAATCCATGCAACCGCAGTCAAATGTTCTGAATTGTACAAAATTATTTATTTTGTACAATTTACATTGTAGTGTTTTTTTTTAAAGAAAAGAAGCAAAATCCATGCAACCGCAGTCAAATGTTCTGAATTGTACAAAATTATTTATTTTTTACAATTTACATTGTAGTTTTTTTTTTAAAGAAAAGAAGCAAAATCCATGCAACCGCAGTCAAATGTTCTGAATTGTACAAAAGTATTTATTTTTTACAATTTACATTGTAGTGTTTTTTTTTAAAGAAAAGAAGCAAAATCCATGCAACCGCAGTCAAATGATACCCCGTCATCATCCACGCGTGCCATCACACCGATTATTTTACGTGGGCCCTCCCCGTCCTTTACCACAGGCACATTTGACTGCGGTTGCCGAGACTTGAACTCACGACCTCAGGCTTTGAGTGCATGGCCAGTGCACTACGTGTTGCCTAAACGATCATGGCTATCCAAGCCAGCAAGCTGAAGGTGTCCCAGACCACCTAATCTAAACCGGTTTCGAATTAGTAGGCATTTTTTGCCTACTTGTAATACTTGACTGCGATTGCCGAGACTTGAACTCACGACCTCAGGCTTTGAGTGCATGGCCAGTGCACTACGTGTTGCCTTAACGATCATGGCTATCCAAGCCAGCAAGCTGAAGGTGTCCCAGACCACCTAATCTAAACCGGTTTCGAATTAGTAGGCCTTTTTTCCTACTTGTAATACTTTTAACGGTTTCTTCTGCTATATTCTTGTTATACTGTTCGTCACCAATTAAACCTATGTAAAAACATGTTCTGAATTGTACAAAATTATTTATTTTTTACAATTTACATTGTAGTGTTTCTTTTTTTTTAAAGAAAAGAAGCAAAATCCATGCAACCGCAGTCAAATGTTCTGAATTGTACAAAAGTATTTATTTTTTACAATTTACATTGTAGTGGTTTTTTTTTAAGGAAAGGAAGCAAAATCCATGCAACCGCAGTCAAATGTTCTGAATTGTACAAAATTATTTATTTTTTACAATTTACATTGTAGTGTTTTTTTTAAAGAAAAGAAGCAAAATCCATGCAACCGCAGTCAAATGATACCCCGTCATCATCCACGCGTGCCATCACACCGATTATTTTACGTGGGCCCTCCCCGTCCTTTACCACAGGCACATTTGACTGCGGTTGCCGAGACTTGAACTCACGACCTCAGGCTTTGAGTGCATGGCCAGTGCACTACGTGTTGCCTTAACGATCATGGCTATCCAAGCCAGCAAGCTGAAGGTGTCCCAGACCACCTAATCTAAACCGGTTTCGAATTAGTAGGCATTTTTTGCCTACTTGTAATACTTGACTGCGGTTGCCGAGACTTGAACTCACGACCTCAGGCTTTGAGTGCATGGCCAGTGCACTACGTGTTGCCTTAACGATCATGGCTATCCAAGCCAGCAAGCTGAAGGTGTCCCAGACCACCTAATCTAAACCGGTTTCGAATTAGTAGGCATTTTTTGCCTACTTGTAATACTTTTAACGGTTTCTTCTGCTATATTCTTGTTATACTGTTCGTCACCAATTAAACCTATGTAAAAACATGTTCTGAATTGTACAAAATTATTTATTTTTTACAATTTACATTGTAGTGTTTTCTTTTTTAAAGAAAAGAAGCATAATCCATGCAACCGCAGTCAAATGTTCTGAATTGTACAAAATTATTTATTTTTTACAATTTACATTGTAGTGTTTTTTTTTAAAGAAAAGAGGCAAAATCCATGCAACCGCAGTCAAATGTTCTGAATTGTACAAAATTATTTATTTTTTACAATTTACATTGTAGTGTTTTTTTTAAAGAAAAGAAGCAAAATCCATGCAACCGCAGTCAAATGATACCCCGTCATCATCCACGCGTGCCATCACACCGATTATTTTACGTGGGCCCTCCCCGTCCTTTACCACAGACACATTTGACTGCGGTTGCCGAGACTTGAACTCACGACCTCAGGCTTTGAGTGCATGGCCAGTGCACTACGTGTTGCCTTAACGATCATGGCTAAACCGGTTTCGAATTAGTAGGCATTTTTTGCCTACTTGTAATACTTGACTGCGGTTGCCGAGACTTGAACTCACGACCTCAGGCTTTGAGTGCATGGCCAGTGCACTACGTGTTGCCTTAACGATCATGGCTATCCAAGCCAGCAAGCTGAAGGTGTCGCAGACCACCTAATCTAAACCGGTTTCGAATTAGTAGGCATTTTTTGCCTACTTGTAATACTTTTAACGGTTTCTTCTGCTATATTCTTGTTATACTGTTCGTCACCAATTAAACCTATGTAAAAACATGTTCTGAATTGTACAAAATTATTTATTTTTTACAATTAACTTTGTAGTGTTTTTTTTTTTAAGAAAAGAAGCAAAATCCATGCAACCGCAGTCAGATGTTCTGAATTGTACAAAATTATTTATTTTTTACAATTTACATTGTAGTGGTTTTTTTTAAAAGAAAAGAAGCAAAATCCATGCAACCGCAGTCAAATGTTCTGAATTGTACAAAATTATTTATTTTTTACAATTTACATTGTAGTGTTTTTTTTAAAGAAAAGAAGCAAAATCCATGGAACCGCAGTCAAAAGATACCCCGTCATCATCCACGCGTGCCATCACACCGATTATTTTACGTGGGCCCTCCCCGTCCTTTACCACAGGCACATTTGACTGCGGTTGCCGAGACTTGAACTCACGACCTCAGGCTTTGAGTGCATGGCCAGTGCACTACGTGTTGCCTTAACGATCATGGCTAAACCGGTTTCGAATTAGTAGGCATTTTTTGCCTACTTGTAATACTTGACTGCGGTTGCCGAGACTTGAACTCACGACCTCAGGTTTTGAGTGCATGGCCAGTGCACTACGTGTTGCCTTAACGATCATGGCTATCCAAGCCAGCAAGCTGAAGGTGTCGCAGACCACCTAATCTAAACCGGTTTCGAATTTGTAGGCATTTTTTGCCTACTTGTAATACTTTTAACGGTTTCTTCTGCTATATTCTTGTTATACTGTTCGTCACCAATTAAACCTATGTAAAAACATGTTCTGAATTGTACAAAATTATTTATTTTTTACAATTTACATTGTAGTGTTTTTTTTTTTTTTTAAGAAAAGAAGCAAAATCCATGCTACCGCAGTCAAATGTTCTGAATTGTACAAAATTATTTATTTTTTACAATTTACATTGTAGTGTTTTTTTTTTAAAGAAAAGAAGCAAAATTCATGCAACCGCACTCAAATGTTCTGAGTTGTACAAAATTATTTATTTTTTACAATTTACATTGTAGTGTTTTTTTTAAAGAAAAGAAGCAAAATCCATGCAACCGCAGTCAAATGATACCCCGTCATCATCCACGCGTGCCATCACACCGATTATTTTACGTGGGCCCTCCCCGTCCTTTACCACAGGCACATTTGACTGCGGTTGCCGAGACTTGAACTCACGACCTCAGGCTTTGAGTGCATAGCCAGTGCACTACGTGTTGCCTTAACGATCATGGCTATCCAAGCCAGCAAGCTGAAGGTGTCCCAGACCACCTAATCTAAACCGGTTTCGAATTAGTAGGCCTTTTTATCCTACTTGTAATACTTGACTGCGGTTGCCGAGACTTGAACTCACGACCTCAGGCTTTGAGTGCATGGCCAGTGCACTACGTGTTGCCTTAACGATCATGGCTATCCAAGCCAGCAAGCTGAAGGTGTCGCAGACCACCTAATCTAAACCGGTTTCGAATTAGTAGGCATTTTTTGCCTACTTGTAGTACTTTTAACGGTTTCTTCTGCTATATTCTTGTTATACTGTTCGTCACCAATTAAACCTATGTAAAAACATGTTCTGAATTGTACAAAATTATTTATTTTTTACAATTAACTTTGTAGTGTTTTTTTTTTTTAAGAAAAGAAGCAAAATCCATGCAACCGCAGTCAGATGTTCTGAATTGTACAAAATTATTTATTTTTTACAATTTACATTGTAGTGGTTTTTTTTAAAAGAAAAGAAGCAAAATCCATGCAACCGCAGTCAAATGTTCTGAATTGTACAAAATTATTTATTTTTTACAATTTACATTGTAGTGTTTTTTTTAAAGAAAAGAAGCAAAATCCACGGAACCGCAGTCAAAAGATACCCCGTCATCATCCACGCGTGCCATCACACCGATTATTTTACGTGGGCCCTCCCCGTCCTTTACCACAGGCACATGTGACTGCGGTTGCCGAGACTTGAACTCACGACCTCAGGCTTTGAGTGCATGGCCAGTGCACTACTTGTTGCCTTAACGATCATGGCTATCCAAGCCAGCAAGCTGAAGGTGTCCCAGACCACCTAATCTAAACCGGTTTCGAATTAGTAGGCATTTTTTGCCTACTTGTAATACTTGACTGCGGTTGCCGAGACTTGAACTCACGACCTCAGGCTTTGAGTGCATGGCCAGTGCACTACGTGTTGCCTTAACGATCATGGCTATCCAAGCCAGCAAGCTGAAGGTGTCCCAGACCACCTAATCTAAACCGGTTTCGAATTAGTAGGCATTTTTTGCCTACTTGTAATACTTTTAACGGCTTTTTCTGCTATATTCTTGTTATACTGTTCGTCACCAATTAAACCTATGTAAAAACATGTTCTGAATTGTACAAAATTATTTATTTTTTACAATTTATATTGTAGTGTTTTTTTTTTTAAAGAAAAGAAGCAAAATCCATGCAACCGCAGTCAAATGTTCTGAATTGTACAAAAGTATTTATTTTTTACAATTTACATTGTAGTGTTTTTTTTTTAAAGAAAAGAAGCAAAATCCATGCAACCGCAGTCAAATGTTCTGAATTGCGTAAAATTATTTATTTTTTACAATTTACATTGTAGTGTTTTTTTTAAAGAAAAGAAGCAAAATCCATGCAACCGCAGTCAAATGATACCCCGTCATCATCCACGCGTGCCATCACACCGATTATTTTACGTGGGCCCTCCCCGTCCTTTACCACAGGCACATTTGACTGCGGTTGCCGAGACTTGAACTCACGACCTCAGGCTTTGAGTGCATGGCCAGTGCACTACGTGTTGCCTTAACGATCATGGCTAAACCAGTTTCGAATTAGTAGGCATTTTTTGCCTACTTGTAATACTTGACTGCGGTTGCCGAGACTTGAACTCACGACCTCAGGTTTTGAGTGCATGGCCAGTGCACTACGTGTTGCCTTAACGATCATGGCTATTCAAGCCAGCAAGCTGAAGGTGTCGCAGACCACCTAATCTAAACCGGTTTCGAATTTGTAGGCATTTTTTGCCTACTTGTAATACTTTTAACGGTTTCTTCTGCTATATTCTTGTTATACTGTTCGTCACCAATTAAACCTATGTAAAAACATGTTCTGAATTGTACAAAATTATTTATTTTTTACAATTTACATTGTAGTGTTTTTTTTTTTTTAAGAAAAGAAGCAAAATCCATGCTACCGCAGTCAAATGTTCTGAATTGTACAAAATTATTTATTTTTTACAATTTACATTGTAGTGTTTTTTTTTAAAGAAAAGAAGCAAAATTCATGCAACCGCAGTCAAATGTTCTGAGTTGTACAAAATTATTTATTTTTTACAATTTACATTGTAGTGTTTTTTTTTAAAGAAAAGAAGCAAAATCCATGCAACCGCAGTCAAATGATACCCCGTCATCATCCACGCGTGCCATCACACCGATTATTTTACGTGGGCCCTCCCCGTCCTTTACCACAGGCACATTTGACTGCGGTTGCCGAGACTTGAACTCACCACCTCAGGCTTTGAGTGCATAGCCAGTGCACTACGTGTTGCCTTAACGATCATGGCTATCCAAGCCAGCAAGCTGAAGGTGTCCCACACCTAATCTAAACCGGTTTCGAATTAGTAGGCCTTTTTATCCTACTTGTAATACTTGACTGCGGTTGCCGAGACTTGAACTCACGACCTCAGGCTTTGAGTGCATGGCCAGTGCACTACGTGTTGCCTTAACGATCATGGCTATCCAAGCCAGCAAGCTGAAGGTGTCCCAGACCACCTAATCTAAACCGGTTTCGAATTAGTAGGCATTTTTTGCCTACTTGTAATACTTTTAACGGTCCTTTACCACAGGCACACTTGACTGCGGTTGCCGAGACTTGAACTCACGACCTCAGGCTTTGAGTGCATGGCCAGTGCACTACGTGTTGCCTTAACGATCATGGCTAAACCGGTTTCGAATTAGTAGGCATTTCTTGCCTACTTGTAATACTTGACTGCGGTTGCCGAGACTTGAACTCACGACCTCAGGTTTTGAGTGCATGGCGAGTGCACTACGTGTTGCCTTAACGATCATGGCTATCCAAGCCAGCAAGCTGAAGGTGTCGCAGACCACCTAATCTAAACCGGTTTCGAATTAGTAGGCATTTTTTGCCTACTTGTAATACTTTTAACGGTTTCTTCTGCTATATTCTTGTTATACTGTTCGCCACCAATTAAACCTATGTAAAAACATGTTCTGAATTGTACAAAATTATTTATTTTTTACAATTTACATTGTAGTGTTCCTTTTTCTTTTAAGAAAAGAAGCAAAATCCATGCAACCGCAGTCAAATGTTCTGAATTGTACAAAATTATTTATTTTTTACAATTTACATTGTAGTGTTTTTTTTAAAGAAAAGAAGCAAAATCCATGCAACCGCAGTCAAATGTTCTGAATTGTACAAAATTATTTATTTTTTACAATTTACATTGTAGTGTTTTTTTTTTAAAGAAAAGAAGCAAAATCCATGCAACCGCAGTCAAATGATACCCCGTCATCATCCACGCGTGCCAACACACCGATTACTTTACGTGGGCCCTCCCCGTCCTTTACCACAGGCACATTTGACTGCGGTTGCCGAGACTTGAACTCACGACCTCAGGCTTTGAGTGCATGGCCAGTGCACTACGTGTTGCCTTAACGATCATGGCTATCTAAGCCAGCAAGCTGAAGGTGTCCCAGACCACCTAATCTAAACCGGTTTCGAATTAGTAGGCATTTTTTGCCTACTTGTAATACTTGACTGCGGTTGCCGAGACTTGAACTCACGACCTCAGGCTTTGAGTGCATGGCCAGTGCACTACGTGTTGCCTTAACGATCATGGCTATCCAAGCCAGCAAGCTGAAGGTGTCCCAGACCACCTAATCTAAACCGGTTTCGAATTAGTAGGCATTTTTTGCCTACTTGTAATACTTTTAACGGTTTTTTGTGCTATATTCTTGTTATACTGTTCGTCACCAATTAAACCTATGTAAAAACATGTTCTGAATTGTACAAAATTATTTATTTTTTACAATTTACATTGTAGTGTTTTTTTTAAAGAAAAGAAGCAAAATCAATGCAACCGCAGTCAAATGTTCTGAATTGTACAAAATTATTTATTTTTTACAATTTACATTGTAGTGTTTTTTTAAAGAAAAGAAGCAAAATCCATGCAACCGCAGTCAAATGTTCTGAATTGTACAAAATTATTTATTTTTTACAATTTACATTGTAGTGTTTTTTTTTTAAAGAAAAGAAGCAAAATCCATACAACCGCAGTCAAATGTTCTGAATTGTACAAAATTATTTATTTTTTACAATTTACATTGTAGTTTTTTTTTAAAGAAAAGAAGCAAAATCCATGCAACCGCAGTCAAATGATACCCCGTCATCATCCACGCGTGCCATCACACCGATTATTTTACGTGGGCCCTCCCCGTCCTTTACCACAGGCACATTTGACTGCGGTTGCCGAGACTTTAACTCACGACCTCAGGCTTTGAGTGCATGGCCAGTGCACTACGTGTTGCCTTAACGATCATGGCTATCCAAGCCAGCAAGCTGAAGGTGTCCCGGACCACCTAATCTAAACCGGTTTCGAATTAGAGGAAGAACGGAATAAGTAACAAAATAATTCGGGTCTGAAAGGGTTAAACATACGGAAATAAAAAATACAGGTCTCCTTATTTGATGCCTATTATTCATAAAAAAATTTTGAACCTCCTACGAAAAAGTCGTGTTTTACGGGTGTGCGATTTGACGTGGATTGACCCAAATGAAGCATTAACAGGTACTGCAAAGAGGAATAACTATTTCAGCAGATTTTTACTTGTGTGTGTGTGTGCCACAGGAGTATCAGAAAGAAGGTACATTGTGGAGACATTTTTCTGCATGGACTGTACAAATGCCATAGGCATTTTTTGCCTACTTGTATTACTTTTAACGGTTTTTTCTGCTATATTCTTGTTATACTGTTCGTCACCAATTAAACCTATGTAAAAACATGTTCTGAATTGTACAAAATTATTTATTTTTTACAATTTACATTGGAGGTTTTTTTTTAAAGAAAAGAAGCAAAATCCATGCAACCGCAGTCAAATGATACCCCGTCATCATCCACGCGTGCCATCACACCGATTATTTTACGTGGGCCCTCCCCGTCCTTTACCACAGGCACATTTGACTGCGGTTGCCGAGAATTGAACTCACGACCTCAGGCTTTGAGTGCATGGCCAGTGCACTACGTGTTGCCTTAACGATCATGGCTATCCAAGCCAGCAAGCTGAAGGTGTCCCAGACCACCTAATCTAAACCGGTTTCGCATTAGTAGGCATTTTTTGCCTACTTGTAATACTTTTAACGGTTTTTTCTTCTTTATTCTTGTTATACTGTTCTTCACCAATTAAACCTATGTAAAAACATGTTCTGAATTGTACAAAATTACTTATTTTTTACAATTTACATTGTAGTGTTTTTTTTAAAGAAAAGAAGCAAAATCCATGCAACCGCAGTCAAATGATACCCCGTCATCATCCACGCGTGCCATCACACCGATTATTTTACGTGGGCCCTCCCCGTCCTTTACCACAGGCACATTTGACTGCGGTTGCCGAGACTTGAACTCACGACCTCAGGCTTTGAGTGCATGGCCAGTGCACTACGTGTTGCCTTAACGATCATGGCTGTCCAAGCCAGCAAGCGGAAGGTGTCCCAGACCACCTAATCTAAACCGGTTTCGAATTAGAGGAAGAACGGCATAAGTAACAAAATAATTCGGGTCTGAAAGGGTTAAACATACGGGAAAAAAAAATACAGGTACTCCAAAGAGGAATAACTATTTCAGCAGATTTTTACTTGTGTGTGTGCCACAGGAGTATCAGAAAGAAGGTACATTGTGGATTGGTCGAAAGTTGTTAAACCGGTTTCGAATTAGTAGGCATTTTTTGCCTACTTGTAAAACTTTTATTTTTTACAATTTACATTGTAGTGTTTTTTTTAAAGAAAAGAAGCAAAATCCATGCAACCGCAGTCAAATGATACCCCGTCATCATCCACGCGTGCCATCACACTGATTATTTTACGTGGGCCCTCCCCGTCCTTTACCACAGGCACATTTGACTGCGGTTGCCAAGACTTGAACTCACGACCTCAGGCTTTGAGTGCATGGCCAGTGCACTACGTGTTGCCTTAACGATCATGGCTATCCAAGCCAGCAAGCTGAAGGTGTCCCAGACCACCTAATTTAAACCGGTTTCAAATTAGAGGAAGAACGGCATAAGTAACAAAATAATTCGGGTCTGAAAGGGTTAAACATACGGAAGTAAAAAATACAGGTCTCCTTATTTGATGCCTATTATTCATAAAAAAAATTGAACCTCCTACGAAAAAGTCGTGTTTTACGGGTGTGCGATTTGACGTGGATTGACCCAAATGAAGCATTAACAGGTACTCCAAAGAGGAATAACTATTTCAGCAGATTTTTACTTGTGTGTGTGTGTGCCACAGGAGTATCAGAAAGAAAGTACATTGTGGATTGGTCGAAAGTTGTTAAACCGGTTTCGAATTAGTAGGCATTTTTTGCCCACTTGTAATACTTTTAACGGTTTTTTTCTGCTATATTCTTGTTATACTGTTCGTCACCAATTAAACCTATGTAAAAACATGTTCTGAATTGTACAAAATTATTTATTTTTTACAATTTACATTGTAGTGTTTTTTTTTAAAGAAAAGAAGCAAAATCCATGCAACCGCAGTCAAATGATACCCCGTCATCATCCACGCGTGCCATCACACCGATTATTTTACGTGGGCCCTCCCCGGCCATTACCACAGGCACATTTGACTGCAGTTGCCGAGACTTGAACTCACGACCTCAGGCTTTGAGTGCATGGCCAGTGCACTACGTGTTGCCTTAACGATCATGGCTATCCAAGCCAGCAAGCTGAAGGTGTCCCAGACCACCTAATCTAAACCGGTTTCGAATTAGTAGGCATTTTTTGCCTACTTGTAATACTTTTAACGGTTTTTTCTTCTTTATTCTTGTTATACTGTTCTTCGCCAATTAAACCTATGTAAAAACATGTTCTGAATTGTACAAAATTATTTATTTTTTACAATTTACATTGTAGTGTTTTTTTTTTAAAGAAAAGAAGCAAAATCCATGGAACCGCAGTCAAATGATACCCCGTCATCATTCACGCGTGCCATCACACCGATTATTTTACGTGGGCCGTCCCCGTCCTTTACCACAGGCACATTTGACTGCGGTTGCCGAGACTTGAACTCACGACCTCAGGCTTTGAGTGCATGGCCAGTGCACTACGTGTTGCCTTAACGATCATGGCTATCCAAGCCAGCAAGCTGAAGGTGTCCCAGACCACCTAATCTAAACCGGTTTCGAATTAGTAGGCATTTTTTGCCTACTTGTAATACTTTTAACGGTTTTCTCTGCTATATTCTTGTTATACTGTTCGTCACCAATTAAACCTATGTAAAAACATGTTCTGAATTGTACAAAATTATTTATTTTTTACAATTTACATTGTAGTGGTTTTTTTTAAAGAAAAGAAGCAAAATCCATGCAACCGCAGTCAAATGGTACCCCGTCATCATCCACGCGTGCCATCACACCGATTATTTTACGTGGGCCCTCCCCGGCCATTACCACAGGCACATTTGACTGCGGCTGCCGAGACTTGAACTCACGACCTCAGGCTTTGAGTGCATGGCCAGTGCACTACGTGTTGCCTTAACGATCATGGCTATCCAAGCCAGGAAGCTGAAGGTGTCCCAGACCACCTAATCTAAACCGGTTTCGAATTAGAGGAAGAACGGCATAAGTAACAAAATAATTCGGGTCTGAAAGGGTTAAACATACGGAAATAAAAAACACAGGTACTCCAAAGAGGAATAACTATTTCAGCAGATTTTTACTTGTGTGTGTGTGTGCCACAGGAGTATCAGAAAGAAGGTACATTGTGGATTGGTCGAAAGTTGTTAAACCGGTTTCGAATTAGTAGGCATTTTTTGCCTACTTGTAATACTTTTATTTTTTACAATTTACATTGTAGTGTTTTTTTTTAAAGAAAAGAAGCAAAATCCATGCAACCGCAGTCAAATGATACCCCGTCATCATCCACGCGTGCCATCACACTGATTATTTTACGTGGGCCCTCCCCGTCCTTTACCACAGGCACATTTGACTGCGGTTGCCGAGACTTGAACTCACGACCTCAGGCTTTGAGTGCATGGCCAGTGCACTACGTGTTGCCTTAACGATCATGGCTATCCAAGCCAGCAAGCTGAAGGTGTCCCAGACCACCTAATCTAAACCGGTTTCAAATTAGAGCAAGAACAGCATAAGTAACAAAACAATTCGGGTCTGAAAGGGTTAAACATACGGAAGTAAAAAATACAGGTCTCCTTATTTGATGCCTATTATTCATAAAAAAAATTTGAACCTCCTACGAAAAAGTCGTGTTTTACGGGTGTGCGATTTGACGTGGATTGACCCAAATGAAGCATTAACAGGTACTCCAAAGAGGAATAACTATTTCAGCAGATTTTTACTTGTGTGTGTGTGTGCCACAGGAGTATCAGAAAGAAAGTACATTGTGGATTGGTCGAAAGTTGTTAAACCGGTTTCGAATTAGTAGGCATTTTTTGCCTACTTGTAATACTTTTAACGGTTTTTTCTGCTATATTCTTGTTATACTGTTCGTCACCAATTAAACCTATGTAAAAACATGTTCTGAATTGTACAAAACTATTTATTTTTTACAATTTACATTGTAGTGTTTTTTTTTTAAAGAAAAGAAGCAAAATCCATGCAACCGCAGTCAAATGATACCCCGTCATCATCCACGCGTGCCATCACACCGATTATTTTACGTGGGCCCTCCCCGTCCTTTACCACAGGCACATTTGACTGCGGTTGCCGAGACTTGAACTCACGACCTCAGGCTTTGAGTGCATGGCCAGTGCACTACGTGTTGCCTTAACGATCATGGCTATCCAAGCCAGCAAGCTGAAGGTGTCCCAGACCACCTAATCTAAACCGGTTTCGAATTAGTAGGCATTTTTTGCCTACTTGTAATACTTTTAACGGTTTTTTCTGCTATATTCTTGTTATACTGTTCGTCACCAATTAAACCTATGTAAAAACATGTTCTGAATTGTACAAAATTATTTATTTTTTACAATTTACATTGTAGTGTTTTTTTTAAAGAAAAGAAGCAAAATCCATGCAACCGCAGTCATATGATACCCCGTCATCATCCACGCGTGCCATCACACCGATTATTTTATGTGGGCCCTCCCCGTCCTTTACCACAGGCACATTTGACTGGGGTTGCCGAGACTTGAACTCACGACCTCAGGCTTTGAGTGCATGGCCAGTGCACTACGTGTTGCCTTAACGATCATGGCTATCCAAGCCAGCAAGCTGAAGGTGTCCCAGACCACCTAATCTAAACCGGTTTCGAATTAGTAGGCATTTTTTGCCTACTTGTAATACTTTTAACGGTTTTTTTCTGCTATATTCTTGTTATACTGTTCGTCACCAATTAAACCTATGTAAAAACATGTTCTGAATTGTACAAAATTATTTATTTTTTACAATTTACATTGTAGTGTTTTTTTTTAAAGAAAAGAAGCAAAATCCATGCAACCGCAGTCAAATGATACCCCGTCATCATCCACGCGTGCCATCACACCGATTATTTTATGTGGGCCCTCCCCGTCCTTTACCACAGGCACATTTGACTGCGGTTGCCGAGACTTGAACTCACGACCTCAGGCTTTGAGTGCATGGCCAGTGCACTACGTGTTGCCTTAACGATCATGGCTATCCAAGCCAGCAAGCTGAAGGTGTCCCAGACCACTTAATCTAAACCGGTTTCGAATTAGTAGGCATTTTTTGCCTACTTGTAATACTTCTAACGGTTTTTTCTGCTATATTCTTGTTATACTGTTCGTCACCAATTAAACCTATGTAAAAACATGTTCTGAATTGTACAAAATTATTTATTTTTTACAATTTACATTGTAGTGGTTTTTTTTAAAGAAAAGAAGCAAAATCCATGCAACCGCAGTCAAATGATACCCCGCCATCATCCACGCGTGCCATCACACCGATTATTTTACGTGGGCCCTCCCCGGCCATTACCACAGGCACATTTGACTGCGGTTGCCGAGACTTGAACTCACGACCTCAGGCTTTGAGTGCATGGCCAGTGCACTACGTGTTGCCTTAACGATCATGGCTATCCAAGCCAGCAAGCTGAAGGTGTCCCAGACCACCTAATCTAAACCGGTTTCGAATTAGAGGAAGAACGGCAACAGTAACAAAATAATTCAGGTCTGAAAGGGTTAAACATACGGAAATAAAAAATACAGGTACTCGAAAGAGGAATAACTATTTCAGCAGATTTTTACTTGTGTGTGTGTATGCCACAGGAGTATCAGAAAGAAGGTACATTGTGGATTGGTCGAAAGTTGTTAAACCGGTTTCGAATTAGTAGGCATTTTTTGCCTACTTGTAATACTTTTATTTTTTACAATTTACATTGTAGTGTTTTTTTTTAAAGAAAAGAAGCAAAATCCATGCAACAGCAGTCAAATGATACCCCGTCATCATCCACGCGTGCCATCACACCGATTATTTTACGTGGGTCCTCCCCGTCCTTTACCACAGGCACATTTGGCTGCGGTTGCCGAGACTTGAGCTCACGACCTCAGGCTTTGTGTGCATGGCCAGTGCACTACGTGTTGCCTTAACGATCATGGCTATCCAAGCCAGCAAGCTGAAGGTGTCCCAGACCACCTAATCTAAACCGGTTTCGAATTAGAGGAAGAACGGCATAAGTAACAAAATAATTCGGGTCTGAAAGGGTTAAACATACGGAAGTAAAAAATACAGGTCTCCTTATTTGATGCCTATTATTCATAAAAAAAATTTGAACCTCCTACGAAAAAGTCGTGTTTTACGGGTGTGCGATTTGACGTGGATTGACCCAAATGAAGCATTAACAGGTACTCCAAAGAGGAATAACTATTTCAGCAGATTTTTACTTGTGTGTGTGTGTGCCACAGGAGTATCAGAAAGAAAGTACATTGTGGATTGGTCGAAAGTTGTTAACCCGGTTTCGAATTAGTAGGCATTTTTTGGCTACTTGTAATACTTTTAACGGTTTTTTCTGCTATATTCTTGTTATACTGTTCGTCACCAATTAAACGTATGTAAAAACATGTTCTGAATTGTACAAAACTATTTATTTTTTACAATTTACATTGTAGTGTTTTTTTTTTTTTTTAAAGAAAAGAAGCAAAATCCATGCAACCGCAGTCAAATGATACCCCGTCATCATCCACGCGTGCCATCCATCGAATTAGTAGGCATTTTTTGCCTACTTGTAATACTTTTAACGGTTTTTTCTGCTCTATTCTTGTTATACTGTTCGTCACCAATTAAACCTATGTAAAAACATGTTCTGAATTGTACAAAACTATTTATTTTTTACAATTTACATTTTAGTGTTTTTTTTTAAAGAAAAGAAGCAAAATCCATGCAACCGCAGTCAAATGATACCCCGTCATCATCCACGCGTGCCATCACACCGATTATTTTACGTGGGCCCTCCCCGTCCTTTACCACAGGCACATTTGACTGCGGTTGCCGAGACTTGAACTCACGACCTCAGGCTTTGAGTGCATGGCCAGTGCACTACGTGTTGCCTTAACGATCATGGCTATCCAAGCCAGCAAGCTGAAGGTGTCCCAGACCACCTAATCTAAACCGGTTTCGAATTAGTAGGCATTTTTTGCCTACTTGTAATACTTTTAACGGTTTTTTCTGCTATATTCTTGTTATACTTTTCGTCACCAATTAAACCTATGTAAAAACATGTTCTGAATTGTACAAAATTATTTATTTTTTACAATTTACATTGTAGTGGTTTTTTTTTAAAGAAAAGCAGCAAAATCCATGCAACCGCAGTCAAATGATACCCCGTCATCATCCACGCGTGCCATCACACCGATTATTTTACGTGGGCCTTCCCCGGCCATTACCACAGGCACATTTGACTGCGGTTGCCGAGACTTGAACTCACGACCTCAGGCTTTGAGTGCATGTCCAGTGCACTACGTGTTGCCTTAACGATCATGGCTATCCAAGCCAGCAAGCTCAAGGTGTCCTAGACCACCTAATCTAAACCGGTTTCGAATTAGAGGAAGAACGGCATAAGTAACAAAATAATTCGGGTCTGAAAGGGTTAAACATACGGAAATAAAAAATACAGGTACTCCAAAGAGGAATAACTATTTCAGCAGATTTTTACTTGTGTGTGTGTGTGCCACAGGAGTATCAGAAAGAAGGTACATTGTGGATTGGTCGAAAGTTGTTAAACCGGTTTCGAATTAGTAGGCATTTTTTGCCTACTTGTAATACTTTTATTTTTTACAATTTACATTGTAGTGTTTTTTTTTAAGAAAAGAAGCAAAATCCATGCAACCGCAGTCAAATGATACCCCGTCATCATCCACGCGTGCCATCACACCGATTATTTTACGTGGGCCCTCCCCGTCCTTTACCAGAGGCACATTTGACTGCGGTTGCCGAGACTTGAACTCACGACCTCAGGCTTTGAGTGCATGGCCAGTGTACTACGTGTTGCCTTAACGATCATGGCTATCCAAGCCAGCAAGCTGAAGGTGTCCCAGACCACTTAATCTAAACCGGTTTCGAATTAGTAGGCATTTTTTGCCTACTTGTAATACTTTTAACGGTTTTTTCTGCTATATTCTTGTTATACTGTTCGTCACCAATTAAACCTATGTAAAAACATGTTCTGAATTGCACAAAATTATTTATTTTTTACAATTTACACTGTAGTGTTTTTTTTAAAGAAAAGAAGCAAAATCCATGCAACCGCAGTCAAATGATACCCCGTCATCATCCACGCGTGCCATCCATCGAATTAGTAGGCATTTTTTGCCTACTTGTAATACTTTTAACGGTTTTTTCTGCTATATTCTTGTTATACTGTTCGTCACCAATTAAACCTATGTAAAAACATGTTCTGAATTGTACAAAACTATTTATTTTTTACAATTTACATTGTAGTGTTTTTTTTTAAAGAAAAGAAGCAAAATCCATGCAACCGCAGTCAAATGATACCCCGTCATCATCCACGCGTGCCATCACACCGATTATTTTACGTGGGCCCTCCCCGTCCTTTACCACAGGCACATTTGACTGCGGTTGCCGAGACTTGAACTCACGACCTCAGGCTTTGAGTGCATGGCCAGTGCACTACGTGTTGCCTCAACGATCATGGCTATCCAAGCCAGCAAGCTGAAGGTGTCCCAGACCACCTAATCTAAACCGGTTTCGAATTAGTAGGCATTTTTTGCCTACTTGTAATACTTTTAACGGTTTTTTCTGCTATATTCTTGTTATACTGTTCGTCGCCAATTAAACCTATGTAAATACATGTTCTGAATTGTACAAAATTATTTATTTTTTACAATTTACATTGTAGTGTTTTTTTTTAAAGAAAAGAAGCAAAATCCATGCAACCGCAGTCAAATGATACCCCGTCATCATCCACGCGTGCCATCACACCGATTATTTTACGTGGGCCCTCCCCGGCCTTTACCACAGGCACATTTGACTGCGGTTGCCGAGACTTGAACTCACGACCTCAGGCTTTGAGTGCATGGCCAGTGCACTACGTGTTGCCTTAACGATCATGGCCATCCAAGCCAGCAAGCTGAAGGTGTCCCAGACCACCTAATCTAAACCGGTTTCGAATTAGAGGAAGAACGGCATAAGTAACAAAATAATTCGGGTCTGAAAGGGTTAAACATACGGAAATAAAAAATACAGGTACTCCAAAGAGGAATAACTATTTCAGCAGATTTTTACTTGTGTGTGTGTGTGCCACAGGAGTATCAGAAAGAAGGTACATTGTGGATTGGTCGAAAGTTGTTAAACCGGTTTCGAATTAGTAGGCATTTTTTGCCTACTTGTAATACTTTTATTTTTTACAATTTACATTGTAGTGTTTTTTTTTTTAAAGAAAAGAAGCAAAATCCATGCAACCGCAGTCAAATAATACCCCGTCATCATCCACGCGTGCCATCCATCGAATTAGTAGGCATTTTTTGCCTACTTGTAATACTTTTAACGGTTTTTTCTGCTATATTCTTGTTATACTGTTCGTCACCAATTAAACCTATGTAAAAACATGTTCTGAATTGTACAAATCTATTTATTTTTTACAATTTACATTTTAGTGTTTTTTTTAAAGAAAAGAAGCAAAATCCATGCAACCGCAGTCAAATGATACCCCGTCATCATCCACGCGTGCAATCACACCGATTATTTTACGTGGGCCCTCCCCGTCCTTTACCACAGGCACATTTGACTGCGGTTGCCGAGACTTGAACTCACGACCTCAGGCTTTGAGTGCATGGCCAGTGCACTACGTGTTGCCTTAACGATCATGGCTATCCAAGCCAGCAAGCTGAAGGTGTCCCAGACCACCTAATCTAAACCGGTTTCGAATTAGTATTCATTTTTTGCCTACTTGTAATACTTTTAACGGTTTTTTCTGCTATATTCTTGTTATACTGTTCGTCGCCAATTAAACCTATGTAAAAACATGTTCTGAATTGTACAAAATTATTTATTTTTTACAATTTACATTGTAGTGTTTTTTTTTTAAGAAAAGAAGCAAAATCCATGCAACCGCAGTCAAATGATACCCCGTCATCATCCACGCGTGCCATCACACCGATTATTTTACGTGGGCCCTCCCCGGCCTTTACCACAGGCACATTTGACTGCGGTTGCCGAGACTTGAACTCACGACCTCAGGCTTTGAGTGCATGGCCAGTGCACTACGTGTTGCGTTAACGATCATGGCCATCCAAGCCAGCAAGCTGAAGGTGTCCCAGACCACCTAATCTAAACCGGTTTCGAATTAGAGGAAGAACGGCATAAGTAACAAAATAATTCGGGTCTGAAAGGGTTAAACATACGGAAATAAAAAATACAGGTACTCCAAAGAGGAATAACTATTTCAGCAGATTTTTACTTGTGCGTGTGTGCCACAGGAGTATCAGAAAGAAGGTACATTGTGGATTGGTCGAAAGTTGTTAAACCGGTTTCGAATTAGTAGGCATTTTTTGCCTACCTGTAATTCTTTTATTTTTTACAATTTACATTGTAGTGTTTTTTTTTAAAGAAAAGAAGCAAAATCCATGCAACCGCAGTCAAATGATACCCCGTCATCATCCACGCGTGCCATCACACCGATTATTTTACGTGGGCCCTCCCCGTCCTTTACCACAGGCACATTTGACTGCGGTTGCCGAGACTTGAACTCACGACCTCAGGCTTTGAGTGCATGGCCAGTGCACTACGTGTTGCCTTAACGATCATGGCTATCCAAGCCAGCAAGCTGAAGGTGTCCCAGACCACCTAATCTAAACCGGTTTCGAATTAGAGGAAGAACGGCATAAGTAACAAAATAATTCGGGTCTGAAAGGGTTAACCATACGGAAATAAAAAATACAGGTCTCCTTATTTGATGCCTATTATTCATAAAAAAATTTTGAACCTCCTACGAAAAAGTCGTGTTTTACGGGTGAATTGTACAAAACTATTTATTTTTTACAATTTACATTGTAGTGTTTTTTTTTAAAGAAAAGAAGCAACGTGGATTGACCCAAATGAAGCATTAACAGGTACTCCAAAGAGGAATAACTATTTCAGCAGATTTTTACTTGTGTGTGTGTGTGTGCCACAGGAGTATCAGAAAGAAAGTACATTGTGGATTGGTCGAAAGTTGTTAAACCGGTTTCGAATTAGTAGGCATTTTTTGCCTACTTGTAATACTTTTAACGGTTTTTTCTGCTATATTCTTGTTATACTGTTCGTCACCAATTAAACCTATGTAAAAACATGTTCTGAATTGTACAAAATTATTTATTTTTTACAATTTACATTGTAGTGTTTTTTTTTAAAGAAAAGAAGCAAAATCCATGCAACCGCAGTCAAATGATACCCCGTCATCATCCACGCGTGCCATCACACCGATTATTTTACGTGGGCCCTCCCCGTCCTTTACCACAGGCACATTTGACTGCGGTTGCCGAGACTTGAACTCACGACCTCAGGCTTTGAGTGCATGGCCAGTGCACTACGTGTTGCCTTAACGATCATGGCTATCCAAGCCAGCAAGCTGAAGGTGTCCCAGACCACCTAATCTAAACCGGTTTCGAATTAGAGGAAGAACGGCATAAGTAACAAAATAATTCGGGTCTGAAAGGGTTAAACATACGGAAATAAAAAATACAGGTCTCCTTATTTGATGCCTATTATTCATAAAAAAATTTTGAACCTCCTACGAAAAAGTCGTGTTTTACGGGTGAATTGTACAAAACTATTTATTTTTTACAATTTACATTGTAGTGTTTTTTTTAAAGAAAAGAAGAAAATCCATGCAACCGCAGTCAAATGATACCCCGTCATCATCCACGCGTGCCATCACACCGATTATTTTACGTGGGCCCTCCCCGTCCTTTACCACAGGCACATTTGACTGCGGATGCCGAGACTTGAACTCACGACCTCAGGCTTTGAGTGCATGGCCAGTGCACTACGTGTTGCCTTAACGATCATGGCTATCCAAGCCAGCAAGCTGAAGGTGTCCCAGACCACCTAATCTAAACCGGTTTCGAATTAGAGGAAGAACGGCATAAGTAACAAAATAATTCGGGTCTGAAAGGGTTAAACATACGGAAATAAAAAATACAGGTCTCCTTATTTGATGCCTATTATTCATAAAAAAATTTTGAACCTCCTACGAAAAAGTCGTGTTTTACGGGTGAATTGTACAAAACTATTTATTTTTACAATTTACATTGTAGTGTTTTTTTTAAAGAAAAGAAGCAAAATCCATGCAACCGCAGTCAAATGATACCCCGTCATCATCCACGCGTGCCATCACACCGATTATTTTACGTGGGCCCTCCCCGTCCTTTACCACAGGCACATTTGACTGCGGTTTTTGAGACTTGAACTCACGACCTCAGGCTTTGAGTGCATGGCCAGTGCACTACGTGTTGCCTTAACGATCATGGCTATCCAAGCCAGCAAGCTGAAGGTGTCCCAGACCACCTAATCTAAAACGGATTCGAATTAGAGGAAGAACGGCATTAGTAACAAAATAATTCGGGTCTGAAAGGGTTAAACATACGGAAATAAAAAATACAGGTCTCCTTATTTGATGCCTATTATTCATAAAAAAATTTTGAACCTCCTACGAAAAAATCGTGTTTTACGGGTGAATTGTACAAAACTATTTATTTTTTACAATTTACATTGTAGTGTTTTTTTTTAAAGAAAAGAAGCAAAATCCATGCAACCGCATGTTCTGAATTGTACAAAATTATTTATTTTTTACAATTTACATTGTAGTGCTTTTTTTTGTTTTAAAGAAAAGAAGCAAAATCCATGCAACCGCAGTCAAATGATACCCCGTCATCATCCACGCGTGCCATCCATCGAATTTGTAGGCATTTTTTGCCTACTTGTAATACTTTTAACGGTTTTTTCTCCTATATTCTTGTTATACTGTTCGTCACCAATTAAACCTATGTAAAAACATGTTCTGAATTGTACAAAATTATTTATTTTTTACAATTTACATTGTAGTTTTTTTTTTCTAAAGAAAAGAAGCAAAATCCATGCAACCGCAGTCAAATGATACCCCGTCATCATCCACGCGTGCCATCACAACGATTATTCTACGTGGGCCCTCCCCGTCCTTTACCACAGGCACATTTGACTGCGGTTGCCGAGACTTGAACTGACGACCTCAGGCTTTGAGTGCATGGCCAGTGCACTACGTGTTGCCTTAACGATCATGGCTATCCAAGCCAGCAAGCTGAAGGTGTCCCAGACCACCTAATCTAAACCGGTTTCGAATTAGTAGGCATTTTTTGCCTACTTGTAATAGTTGACTGCGGTTGCCGAGACTTGAACTCACGACCTCAGGCTTTGAGTGCATGGCCAGTGCACTACGTGTTGCCTTAACGATCATGGCTATCCAAGCCAGCAAGCTGAAGGTGTCCCAGACCACCTAATCTAAACCGGATTCGAATTAGAGGAAGAACGGCATTAGTAACAAAATAATTCGGGTCTGAAAGGGTTAAACATACGGAAATAAAAAATACAGGTCTCCTTATTTGATGCCTATTATTCATAAAAAAATTTTGAACCTCCTACGAAAAAGTCGTGTTTTACGGGTGAATTGTACAAAACTATTTATTTTTTACAATTTACATTGTAGTGTTTTTTTTTTAAAGAAAAGAAGCAAAATCCATGCAACCGCATGTTCTGAATTGTACAAAATTATTTATTTTTTACAATTTACATTGTAGTGCTTTTTTTTTGTTTTAAAGAAAAGAAGCAAAATCCATGCAACCGCAGTCAAATGATACCCCGTCATCATCCACGCGTGCCATCCATCGAATTAGTAGGCATTTTTTGCCTACTTGTAATACTTTTAACGGTTTTTTCTGCTATATTCTTGTTATACTGTTCGTCACCAATTAAACCTATGTAAAAACATGTTCTGAATTGTACAAAATTATTTATTTTTTACAATTTACATTGTAGTGTTTTTTTTTCTAAAGAAAAGAAGCAAAATCCATGCAACCGCAGTCAAATGATACCCCGTCATCATCCACGCGTGCCATCACACCGATTATTTTACGTGGGCCCTCCCCGTCCTTTACCACAGGCACATTTGACTGCGGTTGCCGAGACTTGAACTCACGACCTCAGGCTTTGAGTACATGGCCAGTGCACTACGTGTTGCCTTAACGATCATGGCTATCCAAGCCAGCAAGCTGAAGGTGTCCCAGACCACCTAATCTAAACCGGTTTCGAATTAGAGGAAGAACGGCATAAGTAACAAAATAATTCTGAATGTTCTGAATTGTACAAAATTATTTATTTTTTACAATTTACATTGTAGTGCTTTTTTTTTTTTTGTTTTAAAGAAAAGAAGCAAAATCCATGCAACCGCAGTCAAATGATACCCCGTCATCATCCACGCGTGCCATCCATCGAATTAGTAGGCATTTTTTGCCTACTTGTAATACTTTTAACGGTTTTTTCTGCTATATTCTTGTTATACTGTTCGTCACCAATTAAACCTATGTAAAAACATGTTCTGAATTGTACAAAATTATTTATTTTTTACAATTTACATTGTAGTGTTTTTTTTTTTAAAGAAAAGAAGCAAAATCCATGCAACCGCAGTCAAATGATACCCCGTCATCATCCACGCGTGCCATCCATCGAATTGGTAGGCATTTTTTGCCTACTTGTAATACTTTTAACGGTTTTTTCTGCTATATTCTTGTTATACTGTTCGTCACCAATTAAACCTATGTAAAACATGTTCTGAATTGTACAAAATTATTTATTTTTTACAATTTACATTGTAGTGTTTTTTTTTTAAAGAAAAGAAGCAAAATCCATGCAACGGCAGTCAAATGATACCCCGTCATCATCCACGCGTGCCATCACACCGATTATTTTACGTGGGCCCTCCCCGTCCTTTACCACAGGCACATTTGACTGCGGTTGCCGAGACTTGAACTCACGACCTCAGGCTTTGAGTGCATGGCCAGTGCACTACGTGTTGCCTTAACGATCATGGCTATCCAAGCCAGCAAGCTGAAGGTGTCCCAGACCACCCAATCTAAACCGGTTTCGAATTAGAGGAAGAACGGCATAAGTAACAAAATAATTCGGGTCTGAAAGGGTTAAACATACGGAAATAAAAAATACAGGTCTCCTTATTTGATGCCTATTATTCATAAAAAAATTTTGAACCTCCTACGAAAAAGTCGTGTTTTACGGGTGAATTGTACAAAACTATTTATTTTTTACAATTTACATTGTAGTGTTTTTTTTTTAAAGAAAAGAAGCAAAATCCATGCAACCGCATGTTCTGAATTGTACAAAATTATTTATTTTTTACAATTTACATTGTGCTTTTTTTTTTGTTTTAAAGAAAAGAAGCAAAATCCATGCAACCGCAGTCAAATGATACCCCGTCATCATCCACGCGTGCCATCCACCGAATTAGTAGGCATTTTTTGCCTACTTGTAATACTTTTAACGGTTTTTTCTGCTATATTCTTGTTATACTGTTCGTCACCAATTAAACCTATGTAAAAACATGTTCTGAATTGTACAAAATTATTTATTTTTTACAATTTACATTGTAGTGTTTTTTTTTTCTAAAGAAAAGAAGCAAAATCCATGCAACCGCAGTCAAATGATACCCCGTCATCATCCACGCGTGTCATCACACCGATTATTTTACGTGGGCCCTCCCCGTCCTTTACCACAGGCACATTTGACTGCGGTTGCCGAGACTTGAACTCACGACCTCAGGCTTTGAGTGCATGGCCAGTGCACTACGTGTTGCCTTAACGATCATGGCTATCCAAGCCAGCAAGCTGAAGGTGTCCCAGACCACCTAATCTAAACCGGTTTCGAATTAGAGGAAGAGCGGCATAAGTAACAAAATAATTCGGGTCTGAAAGGGTTAAACATACGGAAATAAAAAATACAGGTCTCCTTATTTGATGCCTATTATTCATAAAAAAATTTTGAACCTCCTACGAAAAAGTCGTGTTTTACGGGTGAATTGTACAAAACTATTTATTTTTTACAATTTACATTGTAGTGTTTTTTTTTTAAAGAAAAGAAGCAAAATCCATGCAACCGCATGTTCTGAATTGTACAAAATTATTTATTTTTTACAATTTACATTGTGCTTTTTTTTTGTTTTAAAGAAAAGAAGCAAAATCCATGCAACCGCAGTCAAATGATACCCCGTCATCATCCACGCGTGCCATCCACCGAATTAGTAGGCATTTTTTGCCTACTTGTAATACTTTTAACGGTTTTTTCTGCTATATTCTTGTTATACTGTTCGTCACCAATTAAACCTATGTAAAAACATGTTCTGAATTGTACAAAATTATTTATTTTTTACAATTTACATTGTAGTGTTTTTTTTTCTAAAGAAAAGAAGCAAAATCCATGCAACCGCAGTCAAATGATACCCCGTCATCATCCACGCGTGTCATCACACCGATTATTTTACGTGGGCCCTCCCCGTCCTTTACCACAGGCACATTTGACTGCGGTTGCCGAGACTTGAACTCACGACCTCAGGCTTTGAGTGCATGGCCAGTGCACTACGTGTTGCCTTAACGATCATGGCTATCCAAGCCAGCAAGCTGAAGGTGTCCCAGACCACCTAATCTAAACCGGTTTCGAATTAGAGGAAGAACGGCATAAGTAACAAAATAATTCTGAATGTTCTGAATTGTACAAAATTATTTATTTTTTACAATTTACATTGTAGTGCTTTTTTTTTTTTTTTTTTTAAAGAAAAGAAGCAAAATCCATGCAACCGCAGTCAAATGATACCCCGTCATCATCCACGCGTGCCATCCATCGAATTAGTAGGCATTTTTTGCCTACTTGTAATACTTTTAACGGTTTTTTCTCCTATATTCTTGTTATACTGTTCGTCACCAATTAAACCTATGTAAAAACATGTTCTGAATTGTACAAAATTATTTATTTTTTACAATTTACATTGTAGTGTTTTTTTTTAAAGAAAAGAAGCAAAATCCATGCAACCGCAGTCAAATGATACCCCGTCATCATCCACGCGTGCCATCACACCGATTATTTTACGTGGGCCCTCCCCGTCCTTTACCACAGGCACATTTGACTGCGGTTTCCGAGACTTGAACTCACGACCTCAGGCTTTGAGTGCATGGCCAGTGCACTACGTGTTGCCTTAACGATCATGGCTATCCAAGCCAGCAAGCTGAAGGTGTCCCAGACCACCTAATCTAAACCGGTTTCGAATTAGAGGAAGAGCGGCATAAGTAACAAAATAATTCGGGTCTGAAAGGGTTAAACATACGGAAATAAAAAATACAGGTCTCCTTATTTGATGCCTATTATTCATAAAAAAATTTTGAACCTCCTACGAAAAAGTCGTGTTTTACGGGTGTGCGATTTGACGTGGATTGACCCAAATGAAGCATTAACAAGTACTCCAAAGAGGAATAACTATTTCAGCAGATTTTTACTTGTGTGTGTGTGTGCCACAGGAGTATCAGAAAGAAGGTACATTGTGGAGACATTTTTCTGCATGGACTGTACTGCCTTAGTAAGAAGTTATCTGAGTAGCATAGCTGACGCACCAATTCGCACGCCGTCTGCAGTCACCTGGCTTGTTACTCGCTTTCAAGGGGCCAAGAACGGCGAATCCAGCTGTACAAACGGATCTCTACTTTATGTCGTCCGTGAGCGCTTGCAGGCCTCCAGAAAAAAATTGTAGCAAATGCACTAATGCAAACTCCATAGTTTTCAACATCTTATTTCATAGATAAAATGTCAGGGAATACGTGTGTATTTTTTAGATTTTTAACACGTCGATTTAAATTCTATTCTTGGTTTTACAAAATATACCATAAAAAAAACAGTTCAAAATATGTGTGTAATAATGATTGGTCGAAAGTTGTTAAAAGTGTTGTATTTAACCTTTCCAGTGCGCCAAACCCCAACTCTCAACTCTATATGGCCTTAGAGTAACAAGTGATTTTATATGAGTTACGGTGCGCGCAGAAATTACTTAATTTCTAATAGCCATAACTAAGCAAGTAATTTAAACATACGGAAATAAAAAATACAGGTCTCCTTATTTGATGCCTATTATTCATAAAAAAATTTTGAACCTCCTACGAAAAAGTCGTGTTTTACGGTTGTGCGATTTGACGTGGATTGACCCAAATGAAGCATTGACAGGTACTCCAAAGAGGAATAACTATTTCAGCAGATTTTTACTTTCTCTACTGTTAAGTAGAAGGAAGTATTGTATTCCACCCAAAAATTCGATGTCGAGATTTCACCAGAAATATATGTTTTGAGACCCCCTGGATCAAAAAAAAAATTAGGAAAAGGTCCGTGTGTGTGTGTGTGTGTGTGTGTGTGTGTGTGTGTGTGTGTGTGTGTGTGTGTGTGTGTGTGTGTGTCAGTCTGTGACAGCATAACTAAAAAACGAAAAGTAGGTTTTTTTTTTTTTTTTGAATTAATGTCCTCCAACATTGCGTCATATCGGACGAATGCATGAAATGGGTGAAATGATGCTCAAATGAGCCCGAGGTCCATGGAGCTTTAAGTTATCCGACATTCGTCTTCTCAGGGTAGGGAAAACCTCGGAAAAAAACCTTACCCGGATAACTTACCCTAAGCGAGATTCGAACTCGCGACCTCTTGAACGTGAGGCAGACACGCTTTCGAGGCGGGCGAAAAGTAGGTTAAAAACCAAAGTTGGTACTTAAGTTTAATCTCTTTCAAGGATGCGAAAATTCTGAAGAAAATAACCACACTCTAAACTACCGTTTACATGGAAAATTTTTATTTTCTTGAAAATAGCTCTAACGATTTTGATTAAAATGTCATATGTTTGAGACATTTTTATGACAAATGAAATGTATATCTTGAATTTTCTGGCTATAGCCCCTGTAGTCGTATCTACTCTGAACGAGGTTTGCATAAGTGGTAAACAGTTAGAGATAGACCAAATCTTACTGTACAAACATTTAGATCCTGCTAAAATACACAATTTATGTCTGAATAAATTTTCTTGTAGGGTGAACCATTTGGGAGATACTTCTTGTTATGTGTGTGAATTTCGGAAAACTTAAAACTTTCGTGAAATGGAACATCGCTGTTCATTTTTATGTTTTTTTTTTCTTTCCTTGGCCAAGAGCTCTATCGGAAGCTATATGGCTACACTAACTGTACGGAGGTAGTAATGTGTCATACCAACAGTAGGAAATTAAAGATATCACGTAACCAAATGATGAAATGATCGCGGGCACATTCACATATGCAGCTTAACCAGAAGGTTAAGGAAGAAAGAGGTGGTTCAGTAAGATATATGGTATAAAAGTGCAGAGGAAAAGATCGGAGTAAAAGAAAGAGTAAGAAGGATGTCAAAACCGAAAACCACAACGTTGTATATGACGAAAAATCGCCTGTAAAACGCCCTCATTTTGTATGGTCAATAAATAATTAGCCGACACCGGAAAGACCAGAAGTTGGGAGTATAGATCTGAATAAAACCGCTCTACATTGTGTGCAAGGTTCGGACATCCTAATAAAAGATGATCTAAGGTGGCCTCTTGACCACAGTGGCAATAAGGTGTGGTCCCAGAACCATAACGAAACAAGTACGCCGGAGTGTAGCAATGACCCACACGCATCCGCAAGAACAGTGAGACGAAGTGATGTGGATAGCGTAAAGAAGCAAACCATGGACGATTGAGGGGCTGTAGGGGTGGAGGACAGGGACAAAAAACATGTTCTGTATGTGTAAAGGCTTCCCACTCCTGGGTCCATTGAGAAAGGAGAGAGCGTCTGCCGGATCTAAATAATTCCCGCGGGGGTACTGCGACTGGAAAAATGTCATCGGAAAAGCAAGCAGATTTGGCTAAGTGATCGGCGATCTCGTTACCATAGATTCCAGAATGACTAGGTATCCAAGCAAAGAGCACCCTTGTGATGCCTAGGGTAAGATGGAGCGATTTGAGTGCTTGTACATACCAACAAGTACTGTGTGTTAGCGTAGGACTCTGTAGCGTCTGCAACACACTCAAGGAATCAGTATAAATATTCGCTGTTGTGAACTCCGTATTTCGAAGAAAGTCTAGCACCTTGTACATGGCGAAAAGCTCTGCAAAATAATTAGAGCAATCCGGTAGCCGAAAGGTATGTCGTACCGCCAACTCTGGTGAGAAAAAGGCTGATCCTACCCTTTGGGGGTCCCCCTGACGTGAGCCATCGGTTTATAAAAAAAAAAAAAAAAAAAAGGTTAGGCGGCCATCTCCTGCAACAGGAATAGGAGCCTGGAATAATAGAAGTGCTCGGAAGCCTACACGATAATCTAAAATACGCACACAGGCCGTGACATAAGAAATGGTATGTAACCCTGTGACATAGTCAAAGGAATAGTATGGGTAAGTTTCGGCACGATGTAAAAACCGGGTGTGGTTGGTCAGAAACCGGTAGGCTAGCATGGGTGATAAGGTCATGACTTCCATACGAAGCTGCCCTTCTGGACAGCGTTCCAGTAACAATTGTAGCTTAGGGAATAGTGGCAAGGTTGTGCTGCCCCAACGGGCGAGAAGATAGCGTAAAGCCACCACTGGGGCAAGATGTTTCAAAGGGGTGAGGCCTAGTTCTCTGTGCATTACCATTATAGGTGTCGAGTGGGCATAGTCCACCATAAGTCAAGAAAGCGATTGAGGCTGACCTGTAGGGGCAATAATGCACCTGTAGTAGTTGTACCCCAGAGAAAGATTCCATATGTGATCATCCCCTGTTCTATAACCTTGTATAGGTGCAAAAGTACCTTGGGATGGGAGTCCTAGTTTTTCCATAATAACGCACGAAAGAAGTGGAGCTTACTATCCAACCTGTTGCGTAATCGAGAAATATGTGCCCGCCAGGTTAGCCGACGATCAAATGTGATACCCAAGAAGGTGTATGTATTAATCTCACGTACAGGTTGGGAATCCCAGTAAACTGGGGGAAGGCGAATGTGGTGACGATTACGGGTAAAATGGACGAGAGCAGCTTTCTCTTTATTCACCGTTAGTCCGTTGGAGTCGGTCCACCCTCTCAAGGCTGTCACGGCGTTATTTAAGGAAACACGAGGTTGGGCTAGATTGCCACCAGGCACGTATAGTACAATGTCATCCGCGTACACCAGCGGTCGAGCATGAGGCAGAACCACCTCCGCCATTCCTGTGATGTAAACCAGAAATAGGAGTGGACTAAGGCATGAACCCTGTGGTAAGCCCTCACTTGTAGTTCGGGGTCCCACCATAGTACCCCCAGAACACACTGTATTCCAGCGCTCCACAAACAGCTGATATAGTAAGTTACAAAATCGCGCTGGAACGCCGAGTTGTGTCAGCCGGTTAAAAGTATGAACAGCGAAACACAATCAAAACCTCGTGCGATGTCTATAAAAAGTGCGTCGAGAGCAGTATTTTCTTTACACGATAAGTAGAGTGAGTGAGTGTGTCAGGTTTAAGGGCCCGCCGACAACTTGGTCATTAGGGCCCCTCTTTATAGGATAAGTAGATATCTGTTACCAGAAGGGATAAGCTAGCGAGAGTAGAGCGGCCTCTGCGGAAGCCGTTGTACTATTTAGGGGAAAAAATGTCGATGTTCCAGCCAATGATACAGCCGGGTGGCGAGGAGGCGTTCAAATATTTTGCGGGAGCAAGAGGATAAAGGAATGGGTCGAAAGTTAGATGGAGAAGTGGGAGGTCTTCCTGGTTTCAAGAAGGGGAGAACTGTAAAGTGCTTTCAGGTAACAGGCAGAATACCATAACTCGGAAAATAATTAAAGTAAAGTAATAGTTGCTCCTTCCAGGAATGTGGCAGCTGCCGGAGCATCGTATAAGAGATCTCATCAGGACCAGGAGAGGTAGATTTAGTACCCGACAGAGCAACTGCAAACTCCGACTGGGTGAAGGGATCCAGTAAGGGATCATCAGGCATGGAAACAAGCGATAGCATGCAAGGGGGAGGAGGTGATGTCGAATCAGGCGTACACATATACAAAAAATTGGTGAGGACCTCAAGTTCTGGAGGATTCTGTAAGCTACGTGCAGGTAATTCTCCCCTAAAGGAACGATACAATGTCCATATATATGTTAAGCTATGTGTTATATGTCAAGTGTGCAAAGAACGGAATCTCAAAGCTTTAAAAGATTTGACTATCCCACAAAGCCTACTGTATTCTAATATTTCCCTTGCACCTACAAAGAAATAAGCAATAAGATAATTTGTACAAATGTTGATCTTAACTAACACGAAGAAGATATAGGAATAAGAGTTTGTAAGAATGGTTAGTACAAGAGTAGAGAAAGTCATGTGAGTGCAACACATAATATTTTCTTTTGCCATGGAATACCCATTATACCAGTGGCGTAGCATGAAATAAAAAAAATTGGAACGCTATAACTAGGGGCACTCTTTCTTCGCATTAACGATAAAGGCGACAGACCAGGGGCGGTTCCTCTGTACGTGCTGCAGCACGCTAAACAATTTCAGAAATAATCAACTTTAAATATTTTACAACACTTTAGTTATAAAGGAGTTTGGTAATGTATAGTATGAGTTGTTATTACTAGGAGTGTGCTGGACAGACGCAGCGTGCGTTGTCAACAGCAGCACGAAAAAGCGCTGTAAGATAGCAATGTTATAGATTCACGGGTTCACCCCTCCTTTCTCTTTCCCTACCTACTCTGCCTTCGCTGTAATTTACGCTGTACTGTGCTGCAATCAGTGACGCACGTTACGCTAGTCAGCTTTGTTCTGTGGTCAGCTTACTTGCGCCTGTGCAGGAAGTAGGCGCGGCTCCTCAGGGTAGGTAGGGTATGCATTGCCTGCCCTACCGTAATACATCAACAAACAATGTTTTGCTATGATTCTGCATTTTATCATTTGAACCGTCATTTTCCCTAAATTGCAGTTCAAGAAAAGTTTTCTCGGTTATAATGACCAGCGCATGGTCAAATCCTTGAATCTCAACTCCGATTCATCAAAACCGAGCTGCTTGTTTGAAACGCGCGGCAGAAATGATAACGCATGGAACCTGGGTAGTGGAGAGCCAGCTAGCTTAACCTCTGCCGACCCGGCCCCCTTTCCTCAGTACGAGGCCCAGCATTCCATCATTCGAGAACAGGTCGTACAGGTTCTCCTGTACGGTATGTCTTGTTTGCACAGCACCTAGCCGCTAATGCGACTTTATCTGTGCGGTATTTAAGGTTGTCATTGTGTTGTCATGCTTATGTGTCCTGGGCAATGGTTTCTTTCTGTATACCTAATTTAGGATACAGAAAGGGGGCAGGAATAGGTGTTGGGGTAATGATGTGTTAGAAGATGGGAGTGGGATTACCCTTATCCAAGGGTGTCCTTGGGTAGGCGGTAACTTTTCCTTCTTCAAGGTGCTCTGTGGTCGTATTGACCTAATGCCCGTACCAGCTGATTGGTGTGGGAGCTAAGTTTGGAGTGCATGGTTCGGGATCGCTCCCTTACCAAGTCCATGGTGTAGGGTAGTCCTGACTGGTTGTGAAGGATATAAGACGGGAATCTACGCCCGGTATCATAAATCATTCTTAACGCCGTTCTGCACTGACTGCAGTTTGCGTATGGTAGAGGGTGCTGCTGATCCCCAGGCTTCGCAGCCGTATAGGATCAATGGCGGAATGATTGCCCGGTAAATTCTCGATTTTAGGTGGTTGGGCATGGTAGATCTGAGGATGGGGTAGAGCTGTCTGAGCGCAGCGTGACCAAGTTGGCCTTTGCGCGGACGTGTGGGGCGTATGTTAGCCCGCGATCAAGGAGAACCCCTAAATATTTGTCGGAGGTTACCAATGGGATATTTCTCCACCTAAGCCGAAGTGACCGTTCTGGCCGCCAATGGCGAACCTTACCAAGAAGGAGAGCGGAGCTTTCTCCCGGACTAATAGCCATTCTCCACTTCTCACTCCAACGGTCGACGGCGTCGAGGTGTCGTTGAAGGGGAGGGGGGCAATATCTCACGTTTTTGTTTTTTGCCATGATGAGGACGTCGTCCGCATACTGGCATGTCGCAGTGTTTTGTTCCGTGGGGAAATCGGACATGTAAGCTGCGAAGAGTAGCGGGGAGAGTACACTGCCCTCTCCTGCCGCTATTTCTCTTGTTGTAGACAGTTTTCCTTCCACTTTCATTCTGAAAGTGCGGTCCTGAAGGAAACTGCTAATTATAGTGAGATATGGAGGAGGGATATTTGCCTGCTTTAGTTTGTACAGTAGGTCTTGGTGCCAAGTTGTGGCGAAAGCCTTTTCCACGTCCAGCAGCACTGCTATGGTCTTGATGTTTCCATGGAAACCCAGGGAAACCATCTCGGCCACACGCAGCAAATGCATGGTCGTGGAATGACCCCGACGAAAACCAAACTGGTGATCCGGTAGGAGTTGCCTCTCCTCAAAAAGAGGTATTAGGCGGGTAAGGAGCAACCGCTCAAAAACTTTTGAGACGATTGGGAGAATGCTGATGGAGCGGTAGTTAGGAAAGACTGGGTTCTTGCTCGGCTTCAATATACACACCACCCTCGCCTCCTTCCAGAAAACCGGAAAGTAACGAAGACGGAGGCATGCACTGAAAATCCGAGTCAAGCGGACCACAGCTTTTTTGGGTAGGTGCTGGAGCATGAGCGCCGTGACGCCGTCATGTCCAGGGGATTTGTTGGAATTCAGACTTTGGGTTTCGGAAATCACCGCTTTCGGGGTGATTATAGGAAGTTGGATCTCCTCGTGTAGCCGCCGCGGTTTCTCATAGAGGTAATCCACGGTTGCTTCCACAAGTTCAGTAAAGTCTTCGTCTTGCGGGTCCTCCCGGGGTTCGAACTGTACCTCAAGGTGGTCCGCGAACACAGTGGCTTTCTCGTCGGGCTCGAAGGCGAGCCGCCCACGAGTGTCATGCAAGGGATGCTGGTATTGGTTCTTGTCCTTCCTCAAGGCCCTTATAATCCGCCATGGTTTCTTTCCCTGAAGGTTTACGGTTTGTAATGTGTTTTCCCAGGCTGATGTTCTATGCGCACGGAGCAGTCGCCTTACCAGGGATTTGAACCTCTGGTAAACTGCTCCTATCCTGGGATGGCGGAAACGCTGCCATAGCTTCCGGACAGTTGCCTTGGCTTTTATCAACTGTTGGAGTTCTATAGGTAAGGTTCTAGGATCTGGGGTGTTGGTGGGAATGCGGTGGGTATGTGCGCGTACCGCATTTAGGATCTGGTGGGAGAAATCCGACGCTGCCTCTTCCAACGCCTCGATATCATCGATGCGTGGTCGAGGGTCGACGGAACGGTTAAGTTCTAGGACTGCTGCATCCCAGTCGGTCTCAAGTGTCCAGTCTGAGTTTAAAAGAGCTGGCATGGCTACTGTGGAATCTACCACGACAGGGTCGTGGTCAGAGTCCAGCTCGTTTACTGCTGAGAGGTCAAAGTGTAATGGCATGTTCTTGGTGATCATGATGTCTAAGACGTCAGGCCTGCCGCGGGCCGGATGGAATGTAGGACATCTCGGCCCGTGCGCGACGAAGTTTAGGTCTCCGCTGATGAGGCGGTAGAGCCCGCGCCCCCTCTGGTTGCTAGTGCGACTGTACCAGAGCCCATGCTTCGCGTTGAGATCTCCAGCGATGCAGACTACTGGGTGTAGGTTTAGGAGAGTGGTATAATCTGCTTCATAGAAGCAATGATCTGGAGGGTCATAAGCCGCAATCAACAATGTGTCCACGCCGCCAATGGCAAACCTAATGGCAGTAGCCTCCTCTTATATAAGGCATTAACATTCACAAAATTAAAGATAAAAATAAAGAAAAAACAGGACAGACGTAATATAATAAATAATTAGAAACTAAAGGATTAATATGTTCCTTACAAAAAAAGTTTAATAGCATCACCAAAAGGCTGTAAAAGACCTACAAACCCCACTTTATTAGGACCTTTACGTAAATGAATATAACCTACACATGTAGAAGGGCAGGAAGAGGAAAAGGAAAAGGTGTGTGGGTGATGATGCTTTTGATGAAGATAGCTGTGCCACCGCCCTGTTGGCCGACCCGATCAGACCGATGGGCGACGTAACTAGGCAGCGAGAAGTTTATACCAGCATGCAGGTATGTCTCGGTCACCAAGAGGATGTCGATCCCGTAGGATTGTACAAATTCTAGAATGCCTGGACGTTGTTCGCTTACGCCATTGGCATTCCAGTAGATGATCTACGCACAACATGGTAGGGCATTACTGAGAGGATTTAGGGAACAGTTGCTCTAATGTTTGCAGCAGGATTTGGTGTTTTTGCAGGACGTCAACATTGTCGTCCGTTATGGTCTGCATACACATCCTCAAAATGGGAAGTGTCCGTTTAATCATGTCCCCAAACCAGTTGGACAGGGTCCTGAATTCCTCGAGGTCTGCCGAGGATATAGCACCTCCGAGTGGGGCCATCGGAGAGGTGCGTGCCTGTTGGGCATGTTGGGTTGGGGCCGGGGTGGGTACCTCGGCAGTTATAGTGACTGCATCAGACGCAGTCATTTGCTCAAGTAGAGCTGACCGCTGTCTTTCAGCTTTTCTTTCTTTCCTCTCTCGCTTTTCGCGAGAGGGGTGTGGAGGTGAAGCTATTCTCTCCTCCACGCTGGTGGCAGGTGCAGTTTGCACAGTTTGTGCCTGTGCAGGTCTGGTTTGTGCAGTTTCAGTCTGCAGCGCAATTTTCTCAGCCTCGCTAAGGGCGGCGGCGAGCTCAACCCTGTGCGGACTGGTGCCACATTCTTAGGACCGCGGCGGCGGTTGTCAATAATGTACGAGGCCCTTGAACATGGATAAGGAAATATTCCGTCTGTATACGCACTCCGAACATGCGTAGACGCGTCTGCGAGCAGTCAGAACACTTGCTCAAATCCGAATTTATGCGATTTTTTCCGAACAGGCATACTGCACGAACGAAGATATCAGAGATCCGAATCGTCTCATTATCACTCTGTGTAATACTATTATCAGTCAGACAATTCTTCAATTTCTTCATTCATTTTAGTCTTGGCGGTAATTCGTCCGTAAGTCACACTCATTCACTCTGCGCTTATTAAACAATATATTGTTTGCGTTATCCGCAATGACTTCGCCCCCTTTATTTCGGATAAACGGGGTTCTACTGTATTATTATCATTACCATTATTATTATTATTATTATTATTATTATTATTATTATTATTATTATTATTATTACCATTATTAGTATTACTATTATTATTGTTGTTATTGTTGCTGCTGCTGTTGTTGCTGTTACACTTTGCCTACCCTAAAATTTTGACTGCGAGCCGCCACTGGCAGGAAGCACCTGTGTTAGATAAAACTCGTGGAAATGAACTCAGTGGATACTCTGTTAAAGAATTCATTTTCTACCATAGGCGTCGCAAAGAGGAGGCAAGGGGAAGGGTGCCACGGCCCCCCTTGCAAGTTAAGGAATTTAATATGCCGTCAATTACTATTAGACAATTATTTTAATTTAGATGGAAAAAGCCGTTTTTATTTATCACAAATTAATGTGCTTATCCTCAACAAATACTACAACTCATATCTTTTACAGTTTGGGGCAACAGAATACTGAATTAATATTGTTTGCAAACTTCCAAAGTTTCTTCGTCCTCTTCTTCTTCTTCTTCTTCTTCTTCTTCTTCTTCTTCTTCTTCTTCTTCTTCTTCTTCTTCCTTCTTCTTCTTCCTTCTTCTTCTTCTTCTTCTTCTTCTTCTTCTTCTTCTTCTTCTTCCTTCTTCCTTCTTCTTCTTCTTCTTCTTCTTCTTCTTCTTCTTCTTCTTATTATTATTATTATTATTATTATTATTATTATTATTATTATTATTATTATTATTATTATTATTATTATTATTATTATTATTATTATTATTATTATTATTATTATTATTATTATTATTATTATTACCTCTTCTTCCTCCTCCTCCTCCTCCTCGTTGCCACTTGTGTCAAAATCTGAAGTATAGGATTCGTAAAAATTTTCATTCAGCTTATCCTGATTTTCATCATTGTTTATTTCGTACATATTTTCAGGTTCCAGCAATATATATTTCCTTATGATTTTTTTTATCACCTTCTATCCTGAATTCTGTTTCGGTACTTTTGTCATCATTGCCTTCGTTGTCAGTCTTATTGCAAGTAACACTATTACATAACTCTGGAACAATGCATTTACGATTTCTAACCTCACATCGCTCTGTTCTTTGTCGTTTGCTCTTGGATGAAGATGGTGAAGAATCAATTGTTTTAGTATAGCTTGGTATGTGGAAAGTATCTTCAATCTTCATGTTTCCTTATAGTAGGAATAGTTCCAGCTTTTAATTAAAGCCATCTGAAATTTTCATACGGCATAAGTTGCTTTTTTACTTTCTCTACTACGTATAGCAAAGTCGAGGAATTATCGTATTCCACCAAAAAATTCGATGTCAAGATTTCACCGGAAATATATGTTTTGAGGCTCTCTGAATCCAAAAGAGAAAGCATTTTTAGAAAAAGGTCCGCACGTGTGTGTATGTCTGTGTGTCTGTCTGTGTGCCTGTATGTGTGTCTGTCAGTCTGTGGACAGCATAACTCAAAAATGAAAAGTCGGTTAAAAACCAAGGTTGGTATTTAAGTTGGTATCTTCCAGTAAACCACTAAGTACCCCTATGGCAACTTACAATCTGTATTTTAAGTCCCAGACTTTATAGTTAACCACTATTAGATCAGTCGATTCTTTTTCACACTTGCCATGTGCAGGTTAAAGTTGTCACGACAGTGATAAGATAGCAAACCTGCTATTTTTGTCAGAAAATAGATTGTTTGCTAAATGGTCATATTTACAACTGCTGAAATTGATTATAATTCATTTAAAATTGTCTTTGTTTTAAGTGTAAACAGGATAATGGTCAAGTCCCTCATTACCCAAGGCACTCTCATTGCTTAAGAATACTAGTTAAGCATAAATGTTGTTATTCATTGCATTGTATCCTTTATTCACTTCTAGGATATACACAATGGAAAGTTAGAATTAAAGTATTCTGTCATTGTGAAAATAATGGGTGTAAGACTTTACGAGCTGTGCTTGTTAGTGTTCAATGCTGATGCTTCAAGTCCGAGCAGAGAGTGAAATGACAGTGAAAGTGCTAAATGATGTGAAACTGTTGTTAAGGTAATTTGTTGCATTGCTGGTAACGATCTACCGAATAACAAACCAAGTGTTGGCATATGTAGCAATAGTTACGGTGTTGTATATAATCTATGTAGAAATTTTTGTAAGGTTATTCGTGTTAGTTACACAAATATGTCGAATTATCTTGTGCTATCTGGACAGAAGAAGGAATAAATAAGCGTGTTAAACATGTCTTATTCTTTCCGTTTTCCTGTCCAAATTCACATCCTATTGTTATGCAGACATAAAATTTAATGACAGCGCATACCTGACCATTACCGTTCGCTTTCCTACTGTGCAAATAAATTTTGTGGCCGCAAATAATATTTATATCATCGGCTTTAAGACGTTATTTCACAGTGTAATTAACTATACAACACCGGAAAGCGTGACAAACCTCTGATTGGATGTTGTGTCGAGCCATTCACCATTAAATTTTGTGTCAGCCATAGTGTCAGCTTACAAAACTTGTGAACAAAGGATTTTCCTATGAAACATTGCAGCTTCACATCCAGCCTCAAAATTTGAGATTATATGTGACATAGTTATGTATAAGGACATAGTAACATTCCTGTTGAATGTTGAATGAATTACGATGATAAATGCATATGGCTGAAATATGTATCACAGGCTCTGTCCAATGATAGTTCTCAATAGGTCAATCGCCGGTCCTCATGGCCATGGTAACTAGAGCAGTGTGTGTGTGTGTGTGTGTGTGTGTGTGTGTGTGTGTGTGTATGTGTGTGTGTGTAACGGACGGGGGACACCTCGCCCACTACGGCCCCGATGTGGATCTATTGCGGGCTACCACCCCCTCCCCTCCCCAGGGGAAAGGGATGAAGCAACGTGAGACCGGAGGGCACGTAGGAGAGCGGAGCCAGCGATGCCCCCAGAGACGAATAGAAGTCCCTAACAGTTCCAGATTGTGACACCCGACGCTCACCCGAAGGCATACCATCCACCCAGGGAGAGGGCAACAAGGCGACCCTAGATACCCGGTCAGCGACTTCCAAGGAGGGCCAGGGAGAATGTTTCCAAGCAACTATGCCGGAACCAGCAACACTGCCAACCGAACCTGAAAGATGACAATGAAAGGAAATGAAAAAGGAATCGAACGGAAGCCGTTAAGAAGAGATGAAAGCATCCGCAATCGCCTAAGTCACATGGGGAAACCACGGAAAAACCCATGTCAGAGTGCACGGCCACGGGGATCAAACCCGCGGCCTTCCGAATGCGGGCCACAGACGTTACCTCCTGGACCATCCCGCTCGGTAACTAGAGAAGTTTTCTTTTGTGTTTGATTGCGTGGAGGACCGCGGGTTCGAGTACCACATTGATATGGATGTTTGCATCAACATACATGTGTAGGTATATGATATCAAAACAGAAATAGAAAATCAAAATTGAAAAAGTAACACATAAACAGCAGAGTAAAATATCTGATGTGTTGTACTCACATGACTTTCTCTACTCTTTTTGTGTGTATTAATGTCCTCCAAGGTAATGCAACATCGTACGATGAATGAATGAAATTGGTGAAATGGTGTTCAAATGAGCCCGAGGCCCATAGAGCTTAAAGTTACCCGACATTCATCTTTGCAGGATTAGGGAAAACCTCGGAAAAAGCCTTACCCAGATAACTCACCCCAACCGAGATTTCGAACTCGGGACGGACAGACTACCACCACACCACAGAGGCGGCTTCTCTACTCTTGTATAAATTATTCTTACAAAAACTTCATGTTAATCAAGCCTCCGGCTTAATCACACCCTAGTAACTAAGATTAAATGACACAGTAGAAGTTAGCTCTACAAGTTGTAAATCTTATAAATATCACCATAACTGCACCTAGTTATATAAGCATTTCTTAAAATACTACTAGCATAGATTATAGGACGCAATATAAATTTAAAAAAAAAATTACGCTAAGGACAAGAAACGAAACCTTCGGGTGGAGTTTAAAAACTAAACATGCTCATTCACTCATCCCTCACATCCATCTACACCTAACGATGCCAAATGGCTGAAACACAAAAAGAACACCATCAACTATCATACACATCACCATTATTTACTACCAGGGGGCACTCAGGGCTTATGTCATATTTGCCCTCCGGCACATCAGTAATACTCGCTGTTACTGCCACTGGCAGGCAGCTTCCATCTCTCACCACAGAATGCGCAGGTGCTTTATGCGGTACTGCAGCATAGAGGCCTTGACCTCAAGACTTCCGGTGGGGTTTTTTAGTGAGTAGGCTGCCCGGGTTCGAAGCCAGGGTAGGAGTCTTACACTCGCATGCATGCATGCGGTTAGGGTGTAAGTAGCCTTTTTCCCCACCACAAAAAAAAAAAAAAAAAAAAAAAAATGTTAATCGAGATAAACTTTCGCAGAAATTATCTTATTGCTAATTTACTTGTCGGTGCAAGGAATAGTCAAGTCTTGTAAGAGTATAGATGGTTGCTATCTGATGATTTTGAAATTCCGTTCTCTTTGCATGGCCAAGAGTTAAAAAAGAACAATTTCCCATTTGGGAAAAATATAAGTATTAGAAAATTAGGACAAGTAACAAGAAATATCTCGGATATGGTTCACTCCACACACACATACACACACACACACATACATACATACATACACACACACAGCTTTTTGCATTCAGGAGACCTCAAAACATGCATTTTCACTGACATCCCGGTATCGAATTTTTGGGTAGAATGTAATACCTTCTCTATGTATGTGGTAGAGAAAGTAAAATTAAATAACCGGAACACAACCCCGAAACATGCTCACATTCATAAGCCAGACTCTCAACTTATCGAGGAGACCTCTCATATCAAAGTAAATGATCTCAAGCACAGCTGGTATTAAACCCGGGATTGTTGAAACTGGCAGAAGCTTTACCATCTGAGCCACGAGAGCAGTAATTATAATATTTATTTTTAAAAAATAAAACTCGACAGCTGGAAATAAAAAGATCGTGGATTACAAGAATTAAAAGTCTGGCAGAAGTCTGTTAAAAGGAACAGAATGCAGTTCCTTGATTCTGTTTGAAACGACAGCTAAGCGCAGAAGAAGAAAAAGAACAAGAAGGAGAAGAAGAAGAAGAAGAAGAAGAAGAAGAAGAAGAAGAAGAAGAAGAAGAAGGAAGAGGAGGAGAAGCAGAATGAGAAGAAGAAGAAGAAGAGGAAGAAGAAGAAGAAGAAGAAGAAGAAGAAGAAGAATGAGGAGGAGCAGCAGCAAAAGAAGCTCACAAAACATGAGGGTGTGTTTAATAAGGTGCATATGTTGGTAGGTCACATTCTATGTTTCCAAAAGAGAAATTGGTAATCTCTCCAACCAAGGATATCAACATAATTAAATGGGGTAGAAAAAATGGAGAGGCTGTGTCTTGTTCATTATATCTAATGATGATGTATTAAATATGCCCATTTTAATCTTGTGTGGAAATGATTGCAGTTTTGCTCATTGTATAATGATTAAGAAGTTTAACATGCACTGACCAGAGAGTTTGTTTCTGATACAAGAGCGGTTAATGTATTCCAATTTATTTTGTATTCTACTGTGGTATTATGGACTGAGTTTTACACCAGGCGCTATTCAGTTTTAAAACCCCAAGCATCCACTAACATTGTCTCTAACAGAACGCATGGGAGGCTGTCTTAGGTAAAGTAGATTTTAAATATTGTGAGCTTTAAAACACGCTTGAAATTCGGTGTTAAATCACAAATGGCACCCGGCTCCAAAGTTGTCTATCGCAGCCACACCGCAGCTGTCTAACTGGGGGACTGGCTTGTACCTCCCTCCAAAGCCTCCTGCTTATCGCCTGTCGGCATGCGGAGCAGATTCAGCCGGTTCACTTCTCATCAGACTGTCACAGAACGCAGTCCACTGTCGCACAATGGCCAACAGGAATCCAACCATAAAATACACTCAGGTATTTATATCATTTTAATTTCAAATCCTACTGAAGTATTTAATCCTATCATTGTGTTCCGCCTTTAACATCTAACTCTCGACTGCTGAAATCGAAATAAAGATACGTATAATAGTTGCTGTATATCCAACGTGCTTAACCGGCGTCTTTACTCCCCGCCCCTTTACGTTGCAATTACGAACCGAGCAGCCAGTGTTCGAATTAATAATACTTACATGTGTTATGTTCATATGAATATGTCTACCCAGTATCGTTTGCTTTTATATAGCTTCTAAAATTATTCTTATAAAATCTGGTTTTTCTGTCTCCTTTATTCTGTGTTACGTAAGTAAATGTTTGCAGAATACTTTCATTACACATTTCGTTCTTGGTAGGTACAAATGGGATGCAGGAAACGAAGTGATATCAAATGTTTAAATGCGGGTAGCTCTTTCCATAACATCGTGAGAAACAGCTAAATGAGGCAGATCTTCTAAAAATGAGAAAAGTGAGAAAAACCAATGACAGCGAATATTATCGAAATGGCAGATGTCATATGAAAGATAGTTTAAATAAATTGTTTTTAAACAGATTTACAATTTTTGTGTAGTAAGCTTTGATCTATCTCTTATAGTTTATCGGTTATTCAGAATTATATAGCAGCCATGTCCAACCTTGCCTCTTTGGAGACTCTTACGTAATGAACTGCTATTCCCCACTCCACTCCTTCAGTCGGAGGAAAGACAGATCCAGTGACAGACACAAACAGGCGATTCCATTAAAGTTTCTAAGTCATACGTTTAATTTTCTGGGAATGTCCTCAGAAAAGCTCTTCATTTTGGATGATTTTACATAAATAGTAAACAAGAGATAGACAAAAAGCTTACTAAATAGAAAACACACAATTTATGTCAAATACTTCTTTTTACTTTCTCTACTGGTAGGTAAGTAGAAGGAAGTATTGTATTCCACCCAAAAATTCGATGTCGAGATTTCACCGAAAATATGTTTTGAGACCCCCTGAATTTAAAAAAAAAAAGCATTTTTAGAAAAAGGTTCGTGTGTTGTGTCCGTGTGTCTGTCTGTGGACAACACAACTCAAAAACGAATTGTCGGTTAAAAACCAAAGTTGGTATTTAAGTTTAATGTCTTTCAAGGATGCGGCACGAAGATTTTGAAGAAAATAGCCCCACCCTAAGGTACCCTTTACATGGAAAATTTTTCGAAAATTTTGATTTTCTTCAAAATGGCTAACGATTTTGATGATTAAAATGTCACATGTTTAAGATATTTGTATGACAAATAAAATGTATATTTTGAATTTTCTGGCTATAGCCTATGTAGTCCTATTTGCTCTGGATGACTTTTGAATAACTCGTAAACCATAAGAAATAGACAAAATCTTACTGCACAAAAAATGTAGATCTCGCTAAAACACAATTTATGTCTGAATAATTTTTTTTGTAGAGTGAATCATTTCGGAGACATTCCTTATTATTTGTCAGTTTCGGAAAACTTGAAACTTTCGTGAAATGGAACATCGTTGTTCATTTTTTTATATGTCAAGAGTGCAGAGAGAACGGGATCTCAAATCTTTAAAATATTTGACTATCGCTCAAAGTCTACTGTATTCTAATATTCCTCTTAGACCTACAAGGAAATAAGCAATACGATATTTTGTACAAATGTTTATCTCAACTAACACAAAGAAGATTTTTAGTTTGTAAGAATGGTTAGTACAAGAGTAGAGAAAGTCATGTGAGTGCAACACATCAGATTTTTTCTTTTGAGTGAACCATTCCCAAAATATCCTTTATTACCTATTTGTTTGAATTTGCCAATACTTATACTTTTCTCAAATAGGAATATGTTATTCATTTTTTATCTCTTAACCTTGTAAAGAGAATGGAATTTAAAATGTATCGCATATCAACCAGCTCTTAAAACATTTTACTGCCGCATAAAGCCGCCGTATTACCCTTGCACCTGAAAGAAAATTAGCAATAATTTCTGAAAATGCTTATATCGATTAAAATGGAGTATATAGAGAAATAAGCATTTGCAAGAATAGTTTGTATAAGAGTAAGTATAGGTATACATATATTTGACCATTCACTTCCCATCAAAGCGGCTTGGGTTCGATCTCAGGCAACGGCATGTGGGATTTGTGGTGGACGAAGCGACTCTGGGGCGGGTTTCCTCCGGGTTCTCCGGTTTCCCCCGCTATCTCATTCCACAGGTACTCCATCTTCATTCCATGCATCATCTGTGTCACCGCCTGCGGTGCCGTATGTAGTAAAAGCGGTCGCTAAAAAAATTGCGAACAGTTTCTCCAAATTGAATTATATTAAAAGTGTGTATTGCAATATGTTACGCGACGATCAATTGGTGGATCTTCTAAGGCAGAAGTCAAAACGTCACAAACTCATGTTGCAGTAGAGATACCACCCGCAACGCACCGAGTCAAGACGGGGGGTGGACGCAGTAAGCCAGAGACAGAGGTGGCTTGTAATCGGTGTTACCGCACGTATACTACTTAATAGTATTCACAACACAGAAATGTCGGTCTGGGTAGCTCAATTGGTTAGACGCTGTCCCAAGGTCCGGGTTCAAATCCGGCCCAGACCGAAGGTTTTTAAGTGTGCTTAAAAACGACAGCTCCATATCGATAGATTTACTGGCATATAAAAGAACTCCAGCGGAATGAAATTTCGGCAGACCGGCGACGCTGATGTGATCCTGGCAATTGACAGCGTCGTTAAACAACAAAATAATTTAAATAAAAGCAAAGAGATAACAGGAAACGAAAGATTTGAATCTTTTGAGGATATTAAAAATACATTTTACCTGTACTTTTCTATTTTATTTCGTTTTCTTTCACTGTGGCATAGCGAACCCACTCTTAAATTCGTGGTTGCCGCCTAAGTAGCTAGTTCTAATTGTGCATGAAAGCAGATATCAGTGAAACTTGTTCTTTCAATTTTAATTGATAATACAACTATGTGTTCAATTTATGATGAAAAAATCGTTTACATGTGCGCATAGAGGGTACAGGCTGTGATTGTAGCAGAAAATGAGACATGGATATTTTTGCATTTATATACCTCCTTTAACTTCTTTGGTCATATCGGAAATTTTGGGTGGAGAAACAACGGCTGAATTGTCAAAGGACTAAACTTACTGAACTGTCTAACTACTTGAAGTTAATCTTTTTTATCACTTTCACGTTAAACGCACTCGCATTCCCTCCCACATTCACACACCCAGACTTTGTGGGGATAGGGAATTATTCTGGTTAAAAAAATTTAATTCTCATTCACAGCTCGGAGTAGAACTCGAAAACGTTTAGTTGAAAGAACTAACGAGTCTTAGCGATATCCATTAGTACACGTACCTGTGTTTGCATTGACAGTCTGTCCATACAGTATCTGCTGAAAATTATTTTGTTGTTTAACGACACTGTCAGTTACCAGGATCACGTTAGCGTCGTCATTGTGCCGGAATTTTGTCCCGCAGGAGTTCTTTTACATGCCAGTAAGTCTACTGACATGGAGCTGTCGTTTTTAAGCACACCTAAAAACCATCGGTGTGGGCCAGATTTGAACCCGCGACCTTGGTATCAGTAGACCAGCGTCTAACAACTCAGCCACCCAGACCGACGTACCTCCTGATGGATAGATAATACAATGGGAAAAGCATATGTTTCAGGCATGTTTAACATTTTAAATGATTTCGGTCATCTTCCTACCAGATTCCCATTGCCCCAATCATTGCCTGGAGCACTATCCAGTACATATGTTTGAGATATTTTTATGACAAATGAAATGCATATCTTGAATTTTCTGGCTATAGTCCCTGTAGTCGTATTTATCCTGGATGCTGATAACAGCCATTTCAAGTCTCGATTTCTATTCTACCATATATTTCAATGCTCGGAACAGTTCTCCTGTTTGCTGCTTAACGGGGGCATCCTTCCGTGGTTTGCAAATTCTTTATTACTTTCTCTACGTTTAGTATAGGAAGTATTGTATTCCGCCCAGAAATTCGATAGCGAGATTTCACCGGAAATACATGTTTTGAGGTCCCCTGAATCCTAAAAAGGATTTTTAGAAAAAGGTCCTGTGTTGTGTCCGTGTATCTGTTTGTGGACAACATAAACGAAAAGTAGGTTAAAAACCAAAGTTGGTATTTAACTTTAATGCCCTTCAAGGCTGCGACACGAAGACTTTGAAGAAACTTTCTCAACTCTAAACTATCCTTTACATGGACAATTTTTAGAAAATTTTGATTTTCTTGAAAATGGCTCTAACGATTTTGATTAAAATGCCATATGTTTCAGATGTTTTTATTGCAAATGAAGTGTGTGTCCGTGTGTGTCTGTCAGTCTGTGGACAGCATAACTCAAAAACGAAAAAACCAAAACCAAATTTGGTATATAAGTTTCATGACTTTCAAGGATGCGCCACGAAGATTTTGAAGAAAATAGCCCCACCCCAAACTATCTTTACATGGAACATGTCGATTTTCTTGAAATTGGCTCTAACGATTTTGATTAAAATGCCATATGTTTGAGATATTTTTATGACAAATGAAATGTATATTTTGGATTTTCTGGCTATAGCCTACATGTGTAGTCCTGTTTACTCTGGATGACTTTTGAATAACTCGTACACCGTAAGAGATAGACAAAATCTTACTCTACAAAAAGTGTAGATCTCGCTAAAACACAATTTATATCTGGATGCATTTTTTTGTAGAGTGAACCATTTCGGAGATATTCCTTGTTATTTGTGTCAGTTTCGCAAAACTTAAAACTTCCGTCTAATGCAACATCGTTGTTCATTTTTACTTTCTCTACTGGTAAGCAGAGTAAGTATTGTATTCCACCCAACAATTCGATGTCGATATTTTACCGGAAATATATGTTCTGAGACCTCCTGAATAAAAAACACACTTTTAGAAAAAGGTCCAGGTACGTGTGTGTCAGTATGTGTGTCTGATTGGACAGCATAACTCAAAAACGAAAAGTCGGTTAAAAACCAAAGTTGGTATTTCAGTTTAATGTATTTCATGCGACACGAAGATTTTGAAGAAAATAGCCCCATTCTAAGCTACCGTACTATATATGGAAAATTTTTCGAAAATTTTTATTTTCTTGAAAATGGCTCTAACGATTTTGATTTAAATGCCATATGTTTGAGATGACAAATGAAATGCATATTTTAAATTTTTTGGCTATAGCCCCTGTAGTCGTATTTATTCTGGATGCCTTCTGCATAACTGGTAAACGTAAGAGATAGAAAATAGCCCCATCCAAAACTACCCTTTACACGGAAAATTTTAATTTCCTTGAAAATGGATCTAACGATTTTGATTAAAATGCCATATGTTTGAGATATTTTTATGACAAATGAAATGCATATCTGGAATTTTCTGGCTATGGCCCCTGTAATCGCATTTACTCTGGATGTCTTTGGCATAACTGGTAAACTGTAAGAGATAGACCAAATCTTACCGTAGAAAAAAATGTAGATATTTCTAAAATACACAATTTCTGTATTTGGTAGAGTGAACAATTTCGGAGATATGCCTTGTTATTGGTGTGAGTTTTGGAGAACTTATACTATCAAATAAAACGCCGTTATTCATTTTTTATATGTTAATCGTGGAAAGAGAACAGGATTTCAAAGCTCTAAAAGATTTGACTATCATTCAAAGCCTACTGCATTCCCGTATTCCCCTTGTACCTACAAGGAAATAAGCAATAAACTAATTTGTACAAATATTTAGCTCAACCAACACGAAGAAGACATAGGAATGAGAGTTTGTAAGAATGGTTGGTACAAGAGTAGAGAAAGTCATGTGAGTGCAATACATCAGATTTTTTATTGTAGTGTCTGAAGACGAGGCCTAACATAGTCTATGTTCATTATGGGTTATTACAGGCCAGAAAACGGTGGATTTTATTTGTCCTTTTGTGCCTTTTGGCGTTTTTTGGTTCAATGTCCTTTATAGCCTTTTTGTTTCATTTAAGTTTTTTTCCTTACCTTTTGCTTCACATTCTTTGGCTATCTTTTTCCTGTCGAACAGAGTGTAATTTCAGTTCCAATTTCTTTTAAGTAACACACACTGCTAATACTGGCTATAACAGGTAGTTTAGAGGACCCTATCTATTGTGTTCTATATATTCCCTCATAAACAGAGGGAATATATAGCCGAACTACTGAACCTTCTCTAAATATGCTATTATTTTTTACCAGCATCATGACAATGACCTTGACCAGAGGATAGAAGTGGATAGTTGTATGCACCTCATGTTTGAAATCCCCACCACAAATATGCCTAAAACTAAGCCTAGTAAAACTTCTTTAGTGCGACAGCTTGTATCTGAATTTCAATTGGAGGTATTTTCTACTAAAGTATTGTTTTTCTACAAATATTGCGAGATGAAACTTAATGCACAAAAGCAGTTCCATGTTCAGCTGCATATTGGGCATTCGTCAGCTTTTAGGTCCTTTTTTTTAGATAGTTTTAGGTATTTTCAAAAGTTCTTTTAGGCAATTTATGAGCTTCATCTTTCGAGGCTTGTTCATGGCAGCTTTAAAAATGACAAAATATTGAAAAATTCAAACCAATAATAATGGATATCTCGAAATGGCTTATGCCACACAATAATTTATTTGAAAGAAAGCCTATTTTAAAGAGTTCTGGTTTTTTGTAGTAAATTTTGCCTTTCTCTTATCATTTGCAGCAGTGGCGGTTATTCAGGTGAAGCAGGTGAAGAGGTTTTCACCTGAAAATAGCAGTATTCTATTTTTGTTAATGTTGGCATTATTGCTGTCATTCTAACAGTTTAGTCACAAATTTCAACTGCTAGCAGCTGTAGCAGGGTCAGGGACCAACCCTTCTTTTGTTTGGAACTTACAGCCAGGCAGCCGGTAGGGAAAATTGGTGGGAACGCGCCCTCTGATCGGTTCCAAGGACAAGTGCAACAGTCAGGATTACGGAAGAAACTACTGCACTAAACAGCTTGGTTGCCATGGCAACATGACGTCACGAAACAACGTACTACGGGGAAATAACACGGGCATGCACATGTTTCAGGCAAACAAGAATTATTTGCACTTGGGTAGAGGCACAGAACACGGTAGAGCATGGGCGTCGCGAAAGGGGGGCAAGGGGGGGCCGCGGCCCCTCCCTGGAAGTTGGTCAACTTAATGTGCAATCAATTACTGACTATTAAACTACTATTTTAAAAGATCAATTTCTATTTAACACAAATTAACATGGTTATATGCAACGAATATTATAAATTTTGACAATAAAATAGTGAATTGATATTATCTGATTGCAAATTTGAAACATGTGGCCCCCCCCCCCCCTGGAAAAATGTCTGCCGACGCTCATGCGGTAGAGGGGATGGTTTCTGTTTTCGCGCGCTTAGAAGATAGTATTCGTTTACCTCGAGGAAGAGCTGGTGGTAAACTTAAAACGTGGTGTTTTAGACAACTGTGAACCGTAGGTATAATTTACGAGTTTGCTAGACTCCAGTGCTTTTAATATTTTAATTACGGAATATAACTGTTTTGTTATGAATCCAGTGAACCATATAGTTTGCAATTTGCTAGAAACCCCATTTTCCAGGTGGAAAGATGAGGACAAGAAGGATGTTTTAAACTTTGGGCGGCCCACTGATATCATTGATGTAGGCCTTAAAAGAGAGGATAAGAAAATAGGGAAGACTTATTAAATTCAAAAGCTCTTGACTCGATAACTAGTCAGTAGTTCCGCAAGGTCATCCCGATGGTCTTGAATAAATAAATACACGCACGCACGCACACACACGCACGCACGCGCGCGCGCGAGAAGAAACAAACAAACGAATAGATAAATGAATAAATTAAAGTAACAATTTGGTACATATATAAATATTTTATTTGTTAACGACGCTGTCAACTGCCAGGATCATATCACCACCGCACCGGTGTGCCGGAATTTCGTCCCGCTGGAGTTATCTTACTTGTCAGTGAATCTACTGACACAGGGCTGTCACTTTTAAGCACACTTAAAAACCATCGATCTGGGCCGGGTTTGAACCCGCGACCTTGGGAACAATGTCCCAGTGCCTAACCAACTGAGCCACCCAGGCCATCTCATGGCCTTGCAGGTCCTTGCATTTGAGAACTTTGCTGTAGTGTTTGCACGAAGATATCACTTACTGTTTGAAGGTCGCATTAAAGTAGATTAAGCGGGACTATCAAACAAGTGTCTGTAGCAAATACCCTGATAAGTGGCAGTTAACAGCTTATTATCGTAATGGGCTCCTGTAGATCCTAACGTTATATAAGCTGTAGTCAATAAACAGCTATACCCCAGTTCAAATAAACCGGCGAACAAACATTCAAGCTAGCTATAGTAGGCATGAAATACCACAAAGAAGCTTTGTTGTATTATACTTCGCTTTTAGGTGTTATCTTGTCAGAGTATTTAACAACACGGTAACTATGGTGTTATAATTAATGCGTTAGGAGCCCAGAGTGAAAAATACGTTATGATATACTAAGAAGCCATTAATGTTCAATGTTAAGTATTTAAACAACCGTTAGACAAGCATATTTGCGTGTATTCGGTAATTAACGTTCATATTAATTTAGCCCAAGCCTTTACCTTGAAAATTATGTACGGATACTACGTTTCCATGGGGAACTGAATTAGATTTGAGTCCAAACCCATTTTAAATATGATCCGCGTTTACACGTTGAATTCAATCCGGAATGAGATCGATTTGGATATGTAAGGCTCAAGCACAAATAATTCAAGCTTTTTATCTTGGTCACTTGGTTTATATTGGCGAACTTGTAAAAAAAATGTGTTTTCTGCGTATTTTAACAAGATTTTGAGGTTAGTGAATTTTTTTGAGGAGAATATATTGCGAGATTATAGAAACAGTAAACGTTGATTTATTACATCACTTTCGCTAAGAAAATAAAATGAGGAGCGTGCAGCATGTTGCAATGAGTAGAAGTTAGCATCTTTGACTGAGTGTGATCGATTTGTATCCGGTAGGTGTTTCCATGCAACACAATTTCGATCCGCTCCCACTTCTAAGTGGATCGGATCCAGTGATTCAGTTCGATTTGAATCCGCGTTTCCATATGATATTAAATCCAGAATGAGAAGTCAAATCGATTTGAATTCGCCATGGAAATGTAATTACGATAGAATCAATTTTATTATGGCTTCGGGTTTTTGGTTACGATACAAACGTGTTGGTATTGATTTTTACAATCAGCCCAGAAGAAATATGTAACGTCTTCCACTTGTCATATCCAAACAACATCGTAAGTGTAGACTATAACAGTATAACAGTGTTATAGTCGTATATCGTATCGGTAGCGCTGGATACCACGTAATTAGTGGTTCCTGTATTCTCAAGCAGGCTTCTTGGAGGTTAACTTGGTGTATGGACGCATCAAGGAATGCCTCCCGAGAATCATATTGGTCACACAGAATGATAAGCAAGAATTGTGTATTGTGATACAACTTGCAAACAAATTGAGCGTTTCAAAGCGGTAACCCTCGTCCTTCCATTTAACATAGAATTTTCATTTTTTTCGAGCGCTCTGTTCAGTACATGTCATCAATAAATAATCACTGAACTGAAACAAGTTGATTCAGCTTTATCTTTACACGCATATGTGTGTGTCTGTTTGTGGGTGTGGGATACCAAAGTTTGCTTCTAACGTTCCTGCCTACTGCTATAATTAACCCTTTTTGTTTCGATTCGTCTCCAATTTTGTCGATTTTTTCTATGCTTTCTTTAATATCCACGTATAATGATGCTCTGTAAAACGTCGCATTATCATTTATCTAAATTTTACCATAATTGTATCTTCGTTGGAGTTCTGTTTGAGTACAAAGGCATCTAAGCTTTTGTTCATTATTATCGCTGTTCTCTTTCTGCTGTTCTCTTCTAAAAAGATCGTGAAGATGTTCAGGAATCCGAAATTTTATTTAGATGTAGAGTTCCTTTAGGAAAGCTAATGTCTATGCTTTCTTTACTCATCATTTGTGCTAGATTGTTTGCTGCAAAGCGTTTGTTTTGCACACTTAACTACATGTATTTTAGCTCTACTTGAGTCAACACAATTGAAGTTGGGTTTCCTGTATGAGACAAAGTTGAAGTTGCCATGTAAGGACTCATTATTTCGCGTATACTCCATTAGAACAGCATGGAGACGTGGGCAGTTCTTATCTATTGCTGAATGATTTTCTGGAACATTTTCTGTCTTTGTGCATCGGTACTTTATGCAGTTGATGCATTTGTGATGAATGATTTTCTGAAACATTTTCTGTATTTGTATATTGGTACTTTATGTAGTTGATGTATTTACGATTATGTTCTGCTGCATTGCGCTCTTGTCAGGTCTTTCAAATGTAGCCGCTACAATCGTTGAAAGAGCATGTTGCTAGCTAGGAGATAATCTTGCGTGTTGCAAACAAGGCATCCTAACTTCAATGTCGTACCAAGAAGTGTCTTCCGCGCCTGGAATTTGTTTCACTCACCATGTTGGTTTTACTCCTTTGTCCTTAAAGTTTGGTTGTTATATATCTTGTTTCAAATTTACTTCGTTGTTCTGGGCCAATATTGTGTCCTCGCATTTTCTACTGTCACTTCCTCTGTAGTGTTGTAAATGATGAATCTGGAGTTTACTAATTTTGATAAGTGATTGCCGCAGTTAGACGTTATAAGAGAGCTTAGCAGTTGCATTTCTTATTTACTTGTTGCCTCAATAAGCAATTTGCTATCTTTTAGAGATTTGAGGATGTTTATGTATCGGTGGAATTTATTTTTTTCTTTTTCTTTCTTTACCTGATTACCCTTCCCTTATGTAGGACTTACGCCCCCTAGGACTTACAAGTCAGTGCCTAGGGTCAGATGCCTATCGGGGAGCACAGGAACCTATGGATCGGACAGAGCGAAGACCGGAAGCGGGTGATCAGTCAAGCACCAGGTGTGATAGTGAGGAAGATGATGTGAAATGCAGGCGAAATTGATGATTGGAAAGGTGATAATGGAACAATTTTATTGGTGGAATGAGTGGTGGGTGAAACCGGACAACCCTAAGAAAATCTGCCCTGACGCCGCTTCGTTCTCCACGATACCACATGCGGGTTCCTGAGATCGAACCCGGGCCGCCTAGGTGGTAGGCAAACGCTCTAACCCCACGACGACGGCGCCGCCTGGAACTGATTTTATACTTAAATATCTGGGTTATTGCTTCTGAAGATTGTTTTCTTTGGAATTCACTGTTTGTACATTTTCTATTCTGTTCACGGTTTAGATATTCTGAGGTCACGGCTTCGTTCGTTGCGGTTGTCGTAAGACGGCTGCGCACTAATCTCCAGGCAGCGGCCGCAGCATAGAGCTGGATGTCTCGCGGTGAAATTTCGAGACTTCGTCCTGTTGCGTTAGCTTCTTTCAATTCATTTTCTAGATCACTTATCTTTTCAGATTCACATAAATTAGGTTCTCAAAGTTAATTACTACATTTCTTAAGCTACTCACTGAGGCATGGGCGTCGCGAACGGGGGGCAAGGAGGGTTCGCGGCCCCCCTTGGAAGTTGGTGAACTTAATGTGCAATCAATTACTGATTATTAAACTATTATTTTAATTAAGAACAATTGTTATTTAGCATAAATCAATACGATTATATGCAACAAATATAAATTTTGACAATAAAATAATGAATTAATAATATATGATTGCAAATTTCTAACATGTGGCCTCCCCCCCCCCCCCCTGGAAAAAAGTCTGCCGACGCTCATGCACTGAGGTAACAATGTCATCCTTAAGATCCTTGCGCAGATTCCCAGGTTATTGAGAGCACTCTCAAACTGATGTAGATCTCCGCCATCTTGGTGCCTGTATATCCAACTTCCTATTTCCATTCTCCCTTGTGAGGCTAACCTTAAATTAAAATAAAATGCCAGATAGATTAAAAAGAGCCTAAGTCTCCGTGACTTCTGTGCAACGTCACCTTGCGTTCTGTCCACAGAACATCTAAGTGTTGTGTCCAAGCCAGCTGATGTTAGCGATGATCACTCTCAAAACATGGCCTCTTCAAGAACTTAAAATGACAATTATTTAGAGAAAACGAATCTGCCAAACACAATTTCAAAAAGTAACACAAATCAGTCAATCACGCTACTACCAATACTAACACAACAGTTAGTAAACATGACAAAGAAAGAAAATAAAACATTCAGTTTATAAGAAATATGCACTAAAACAGATTAAATCAGTAACATATCGAGGTAGGCAATTTTCTGCAAATTATCTTTGTCGTTGCCACCTGTGTATTTCTTTTAGAGTTTCCGATTAGCTTCTCCTTGCGAATAGATACATACGGAAGAATTTGTGTTTGCAGCTCAAAAGAAGGCTTGGATCCTTGGATCGCTGGTAAGAGCTTTAGATTAACTTTCGTTGCGTATATGTATCTACTGAAAGATTTTTGTTTGCCGTTAGAAAGAAGATTGGTGTATGTGTATGCGAGCGCGCGCATGTGTGTGCGTGTGTTCATTTTCATATAGGCATTTGTGTTTAGAAAAGCTCTGCTTGGTTACCTGTCGCTGGATCCAGGTCTCCCTAATTGACTTATTATGCTCATCACATCCCAGACAGAAAAAAACTGGTCTAATTTACGTTTCTTCATATGGATTCTTATACCTGGAACGGGAAGCCTCTCAAGTATTGCAGGGTAATTTTTTACTCGGTCCTGGTACATGGTTGCTTTCTATTTTTATTTGTCTAAAATATAATTTTTATATGGAGAGAGTGTCATTATTTGCGATCTTCTGACTTTCTGCTTCCTTTAGTTTTCAGTTACTTTTGCCAGAGAAACTATTGTATCTATTGCATCCTTATTTTCCAGTGCTAGAGATTTTCTTCCTAGAGTCATAAATGGAAGTGATGTTAAATTCTATCTCTTGAGGTAAAACTACAAAATTTTGGCTTTGCCTGTCTGTGATTGATCAACGACATTAGATGTTTCATAGGCTTTGCAATACACTAGGCCAATGTCACTGTGTAATTGCAGACCCTGCACATATTGTTGGGGAATATATATACGAGGGTTGTGGCAAAAGTCATTGCAACAATTTTTTTCTTGCAGATATGTGAGCACATCACAAACTGCTATTTGTCACGTAGAAGTTATGTAAGTATAGTGTGTATTCACAACAGATGTATCTGTGATTGCTGATAGTAGCACAGAGAGCGCTGAAATGAATTGTGTGGCGAGCGTCGTGCGAGATGTAAGTAATCGGTGTCGAGCAGTTTACATGCATCAAAATGGCTGCTCTCCAGGGGAGAAATGCGAGAGAATGTCGCAGAGAATTGGTGGAAGCCGTTGGGAACAATGGCTCCCATACCGAAGAGTAGCATGATGGGTAGCATATGGGTAGGTAAGTTTGAACAAGGACATTAGGCAACTGCTGATCAACAGTGCCTGGAACAATCTGTCAGTGTGTGGATCGAGCAGCTCCTGGAGGAAGACAGACGATGGAGCTACATGAGTTAGAGTGGGTAAGTGGCATCGAGAAATGCACTATCCATAGGATACTGCGGACAGAGCTGCGACTACGCAAAATCGCATCGCGATGGGTACCGCATGCACTGATGGAAGTCCAATGGTGAATGCGATATGCAACATGCTTGGATCACCTATCACGCTGGCAACTGGACGGCGACCATGGACGGCAGAATGTGTACGCTGGCAACACGATACTGGGGATGGGAAGGATTGAATCACCCGCCATACTCTCCTCAACTTTCGCCATGTGATTTTCATCTTCAACTAAAGGCATAGGAACCACTACATGGTAGGCGGTCTGTGACACATGAGGACATTACCAATGCTGTGCAACAACAGATGACCCGATTTACACATGTTGCGGCAAATGGCGACACAGATGGTATTCAGTGCCTTCCAAATCGTTGAAAGCCTATGGTGAACATTGCAGGGGAGTACTTTTAGGGCCTTTAGAACCAGTTTTGTCATGTAAACTGTATGTGTGTTGTGTTGTGCTGCAATGTAAGAGGTGTGCTGTGATGCAATTATTTTGCACCATCAAACCAACTTTGTCCTCTACACTACTGTAATAAATATGTGAGGCACAATGTTTGCATGTTTTTCAACGTCAACAAATGTAGTTTTTACCTTGTCCTTTGGTCTGTATATGTTGCATTTTCTAACAGGGCTAGTATCTGCAAGGGGAAGGGGGGGGGGAGGAGTAGTTGCAAGGACTTTTGCATCAACCATCATGTTTGTCTATATATTTGTCTTATATGTACCTACTCTGCACACAGTTCATGTAATAGAATAACAGAATCACACCAAGAAAGCTATAGAGACAGTATTACTTCTTTCACTGTGTAAATACAGATTTCCTCACATACATATTCAGATGTTTCTGCTAACAGCAATCAGAACACAATTGAATAATGTCAAATTGATCAGGAAAATGAATAAGTTTCTTGGAACTAAACACTCTTAGGTTTATTTTCCTTGTGTGTGGCTTGATAATTTTTCTCTCTATAAAACTGAAGTTTCCTTGAATAACTTTTATTTCATTTCAAGCAGGTGGCTGCTGGCATGTTTCTCTTTATTTAAAATGGAAACCCTAAAATATTTGAGTCTTATGTTACCTTTTATAAACCTCAGCCAGCAACAGCAGCCTCTGGGCATAGTGCGTTTAGACAAATACTGGAAGGCTTCAATTGACTGCATTTTCACAGCTACATGGGTCATATTGAAAGTTATGAGAAACCATTCAAGTACAAATCAAGTACTTCATCTTAATCTACAAGCTTTTCTGCCACTTTTAAACATAGCTTCGATTTCTTTGCACACATTTTGCCCTCATTCTACAAGTTTGACAACACCCTTATGATAGAACTTTGTACCAGCTGCCCAAAGACACTGATGCACTGCTTTCCAAATATCCTCCACAGTCTTGTAGCATTGACCTCATACCTGTTCACCAACAGAACCAAAGAGATGATAGTCGAAGGGTTGGGAGGATGTGGAAGAGTTTTCTACCCAAATGTCCTGTTCTTCTCCATAGTGACATGAGCAGTGTGAGGACACGCCTTATCCTTTTGCAGGATGATTTTCTTTCCAGGGTGTTTATTATGCAATGCATGCCAGAGTTTCCAAAGTATTTGGATACAGCAGACAGAATTCACGTTTTGTTCATCATCGCCATCATCATCGTTATTGCTGTTGTTGTTAGTAGTATTAGTATCAGTATTACTATTACTACTATTGACTGTGATAAAGTTATTGGAATGTTCTTTGATCTAATACCTTTGACAGCGTATCACATGCAAAATAACTGAAAAAAGTTATGGATATATTATAAGGCTGAAATTCGATGCAACATTAAAATCTTATCTACAAAACTGGAAACAATGTGCAATAACTAGAATCAATAAGGGGTACACAATTGTATCACATCCAGCAATGAAACTGTTAAAGCTGAAGTTCCACAAGGATCAATCCTAGGGCCACTTTTTTTTTTGTGCTTTACAATAATGATCTTCCAAAAATTACACTTCCTATTACTGTTTCTTATGCAGATGACACCTCACTGATATTTTATAATTAAAGCTGAAATGCAAAATGCATAGGTATAACTATCTTACAAACAATAAACTTGTAGATGCAACTTCAAAGAAAGGAGAAAAGAAAAACTCATGTTCTCATAGCTATAAACATAATAATGAATGGTGAGTTATCTAATATGAAACTGAAAAGGGCATAATTCTTATCATAAATAAAAACCTAACTTTTTGATATTACATTGACCACATATGCTAAAACTAAGCATGAAACTTTGCTTGTTAAGGAATTCAATAAAATATCTACATACATATCATTCAAAATAAACACATTATGAATAAATATATGAAAGTATGGATTCTAACCAGGCAAGGGAGGAAAAGTGTGGATATAGAGAAATGTTATATATATATATATGCGGAAATCATCACAACAGAAATGTGAAAGGTTTTCATTAAAAAGAGAAACTTAGATTGACATGGGGAGACTAATATTCAAATGATTTGGTATTTTAACTCATCTGATTACCCTCCCCTTATGTAGGACTTACAAGCCAGTGACTAGGGATTTTAACTGTTCCATACATGTAAATATATGTGTGTATGAGACAAAAATTATTTGACACATGAAAGAACCAGAAACTTGTGGTATACTTACACATATATAGTTCAAGAAACAATGATGATTACTTCAGATTCTTACTTAGGAACACACTAAACAAACATTGTATAATCAATGTGGGAAAAGAAGTTCATAACAACTTACCCAAAGAAATGAAAGTGATCAATAAAAGGGAACTCGCTTTAAGTTTAAAGGTAACAAAAAAGTATTTAGTAGCAAATGCATTTTATAGCCTGGAAGAATTGAAGGGTGGCACAATGTTAGACTAGATAAATTCTGTATACATGTACATATCACTTTAAAATTCAATGTGTTCTTGAAATCTTTTGTATTTAAAGGATGAATAAAGTATCTTATCCACATCTAGAATGTGTAATTGAGGCCTAAAGTTGCTTGACAAATTTGAATAGATTGTTGGTACTGTAAAAGGATATATAAGATCTATATTCAATTTGAATAGGAGCAAATCGCATATAAATATCTTAGTAGAAAACAAAATATTAATCTTAGTACCATTTTACTTGTACAAACAAGAAAGAAAAAACAAATTAAACATGAATGAACCTCTAGCACAGTGATATCATGCCTGCCTCTGGCATGGAGGACCCAGGTTTGATTCCCGGTATCAATGTAGCGATTTTTCTGCCACTAGGAGGTCCTGAAGGGAGTGCACTCAGACTCATTAGGTTCCTGAGGGGCCAAATGAGGAGCTACTTGATAAAAAAATAGCGACCACTGATTGCAAAGGCTGCATAACCGGCTGGGAGGACTCAGGGTGCTGGTCACGTTCCACCCTCCGGTTCTGCACCCCACTCATAATGCCTGTTGTTAGCAGAGATGGGGGAACACAGTGGCTGGATGGTAAGCCTTAGCACACGAAGGGTTGTTACACTAGAGGTTATTATTTTGTAACACATAATAGTATTTGTAGTGATCAAAGATACTTTGGGTTATCTAAGCCATGCTGGGCGACTTGCACATTACCTTGAATGACCTTCATTTTTTTACCTGCTAAACACATAGCTATCGGTTAAGGTCATGAGCATCCTTGCTCTCTGAGCAACAGTTACCCAGCCCAGATCTAAGTAAAGACTATTGTAGGTATGATACAAGGACACAAAATAGAGTAAATAAGGTAAATATAAATACAAATTTAATGTGATGTAGGTACTTATATTATTTTCACTTGTACAAACATAAATACTTGCAGAATTCTCATATTACAATTTTCTTGTAGATACAATGGGATTAGTGAATTCAGTAGCTTTTAAGTGATAGTTAAATCCTTTAAGAGCAGGTTGCATGCAATGGCTTTGAAATTTCCTTCTCTTTGCATGGATGAGAGGAAAATGAAAAGAAAAGAAAAAATGAATAATGACCTCCCATTTGAGAGAAGTATAAGTATTTGAAAATTCAAAGCAATAACAAGGAATAAATAGGAAATGGTTAACTCAAGAAAACAATTCTATACTGTAAAAATTGAAAATTTGACAAATCCCATTTCCTAACACCAGTGTGACAAATGACAACAAAATCCAGCAACTTTTTCTGTCACTTTATTTCCTTCTAACTGAAGCACAAAACACAGTTCTTTTTGAGAAGTAGAACTGGAACTTAAAAATTCAATGCCACAACTGGGATTTGAACCACAGACCTTCCGCTTACCAGACGGCTGCTCTAACCATTGAGCTATTGTGACAAACTGCCAGAATGGCATTAAATTCTCAAACCAGATGTGGCATTGAATTTTTAAGTTCCAGTTCTACTTCTCAAACTTTGGCCACACACGGCTTGTGTGTTTAAAAACACCAACAGTAAGTTTGTTGGCATGAATAAATAACAGTTCTTTTTATTTTTAACGCAATCTATAATAATTCATGACCTTGCAACTCACAGCTGTTCAGTTCTCTCGTAACCTTGACACATGCGCATGGTCGTGTGCACGCACACACCAAAATGGACACGCACGCGCACACACACACACACACACACACACACACACACACACACACTTTTATGCCTTTCAGCTCTCTCTGTCCAACAATCTGCTGCCTTCGATGATCATACCAAAACTGAGTAGTTTTGGTGAGTATGACCAACCCTGAAGCGACGTATCCATGTCCAAAACTGTCTCTGTTGACACACACACATACACACACACACACACACACACACACACACACACACACACACACAGCTAATAGCTATGATTCCATTACAACAACCACTGCAACTCACAACTCTTGCTGTCTCTCTCCTTATATAGCTCAGAATGACAGCACAGATTTTTTTTACATTCACCTTTTTGCAACGCTTCTCATAAACAAGCTGGGAGCCAAAAGTGCCACACAGCTGCCACGCTCATTGTTAGATGTTCACTCATCACCTGGTAGTGTATTGTGGCTTGACCTTAGCTCTCTTTGAGGTGTATCTGCTTGGTGTCACACTATATCATTTATGTATATAACTAAACTAAACCCCGGTGCGATAGCCCATGAAGGGCCAAGGCCTACCGTGCAGCAGCTGCGTCCCCCACCTCTGCCCACCACAGGTGTCATTGATGAGGTACAGTACTGGAAGGTGGGACGTGGTCAGCACCCCGAGGCCTCCCGGCCAGTTATGCGATCTTATCGATCTGGGGCCGCTACTTCTCCATCAAGTAGCTCCTCAATTGGTCCCCCCGGGACCTAACGAGGCTAAGTGCACCCTGTGCTAGATCTCCCAGAGGGGATAAAATCCCCATACTGGTACCGGGAATCGAACCCCGGTCCTCTGCGCCTGAGGCAAGTATGTATATATCATTTAACATAAATTGAGTGCTAAGATCTAGCAGTTATGTGTAGTGTGATTTTGTCTAGCTCTAATGGTTTACCAGTTGTGCAAAAGCATTCAGGAATAAAAAGGACCTTAAAAGCTATTCCCATAAAATTCAAGGTAGGTATACATTTCATTTGTCATGAAAATATTTTAAGCAATTGGTATTTTAATAAAAATAGAGCTTTTTTGAAAAAATAAAAATTTTTGAAATATTTTCCATATGAAGGGTAGTTTAGGATAGGGGAAATTTCTTTAGAATCTTTGAAATATGCTGGATTTTCAGTTTTTGAGTTAACACACATCTACAAGCACACACACACAAAACTTTTGTAAAAATGCATTGGGAGCCCCAAAACATTTCTTCAATGAAATCTTCACATCAACTTAAGTGTGAGTTAAAGAACTTCTTCAAAAATGTAGGTTGGCTGATTTATCTGTGCTTAAATAAGGTGTAATGCATAAGGTCGGGTGTAAGGGCCCATCGACAACTTGGTCATTAGAGTGTAATGCATAATGATTTTACAAAATGAATTAGGTATCATTTGGCATGCTGCCGCTGTAAGCTCCAGCAGTGCTCTTCATCTAACTCTGTAACGATACTGTGGTCAAGAATCATGTCACTGGCATGTCTCTATAACATATACTCTGTTTGAATGATCATTATGATAGGTTCTTCAAGGAATGAATGGCAGTATAAAACTCTCTTGTAAATACTACAATGCTTTGTTCTCATTCCAGCTTTTCATCAACAATGAATTTGTGAATTCTGCTTCGGGGAAGACCTTCCCAACAATCAATCCTGTCAATGAGAAAGTTATTGTTAAAATTTCTGAGGCTGACAAAGTGAGTGTACATATACCACAGCCATATTAACTGCATTCTTTTAATTCCTAGAATAATTAATGCTTTCATTCAAATATTCATTTTCTGGTTTCATTTAATTAACTTGAAGTTCATTTGCTCCTTTAATGGAAAATTGATCATTCCACAATAGAACAATTGAGAAGTCCTACATGCTAAAATGCTTGAAGTTGAAAGCCTGTTTTTCTTTTTTTTGCCCTTAGGCGGATGTTGATAAGGCAGTGAAAGCTGCACAAGAAGCATTCAAAACTGGTAGCCCCTGGCGCTCTATGGATGCTTCTGCTCGTGGAAAACTAATACTCAAGGTAAGTGTACTTAATATAATTTTAGCTATATTTAGCAACAGAGTACTGCTGAAAGCACAAAAGAAAGCTACTGTAAAACATAATGTTCCCTAAAATGTTTCTAATTTTCTTATTTCAGTTGGGAAGTTTAATAGAAAGAGACATTGATTATTTAGCAAGTTTGGAAACTCTAGATAATGGTAAACCATACACGGATTCCCTTTTTGACATTCAAATGGCCATTGATACTTTCCGCTACTATGCTGGATGGTGTGACAAGATCCATGGGAATACTATACCTGCAGGTGAGGACTCCTCTCCTTAAGAGGTTATATTTTTATCTTGCAGCATTAGTATGTTTGAACGTGTAACAATCTTTGCAGTACTAGAGAGCATTCACTCACCAGAAGAATTAAACATTTCAGAAAGCAAGTTATCAAATGCAGGAAGGAGCATGTTCATATATTTTATACATAAAAAAAAACAAAAAGTAAACCCCTAGCATAACAGCCCATGAGGGGCCAAGGCTTGCCACCCAGCCGCTGCATCCCCCACCTCTGCCCACTACATGCGTCATTGGTGGAGTGCAGTACTGGAGGGTTCGATGTGATCAATGCCCTGAGCCCTACCACCCAGTTATACAGCTTTCTCGGCCTGGGGCTGCTACTTCTCCATCAAGTAGCTCCTCAGTTGGTCCCCCCCCCCCAACGGGGCCTAACAAGGCTGAGTGCACCCTGTGCCAGACCACCAAGCATTTCCTCCACCATAGCATTCAATTCCTTGGAGCTGCCATCAACCCTTCCTTTGGGGATGCCAAGCCATTTCCTGACTTTCTCCAGGGTGCTAAGCAGCTCCCTGAAATTCTACAGGACATAAACGCATTAGCCTAGGTCTTTCAGGTTTCCACCAAGCTCTTACACATCTTTATGTTCATCAGTTGTTTTTCAATCTTCTTCAAAAGCTCTGTTTTCAATTTGGACATCTCTGACTTCATTTCTTCTTTTACACCCTTCATTTCTGTTTGTATCTTCTCCATTGCAGAATTCATTGTTGTTATTGCACTTTCCATTTTATCCATTCTGGGGTTTTCGTTTTTTATTTCACTCTCCACCTCAGCCATAACAGATTTCATTTTCGTCTCAATCTTCTTCAATCCAGATTTCAAGGTCATCCGCACTTAATAATTGGTTATGTATTTGCTCCACTGAGGCATTTATATTCCATTTCTTACACTAAGGTAATGAATGAACATGTCAGTTGCGGCTAAACACTTTTTATTAATCACTTTGGTAAATGTTACACAGACATTACACTTGAGGGTTGTTATACACACTCAGAACAAAACACAACTGATTCATTGATATGAATCATAATCAAACTATAGAGTCACAACTCACAAGTGAACTACCTTGGCATTATCCAGTTGATAACTGTCTGGTGAACTGAACTCAAGTGCATACTCTAGGTACTGGTCAGCTCCTTAAATAAACCTCAAATACAAAGGGAACATTCTAGAAAAGGAAACTATTGCAAGCAGCCAACACAAATCCTCTGGAGCAGGAACATGCCACACAATAGCTATTCTGAGTGAGACCAGCCATTAGCTTCACCTAGGCCCAGGTAGATGAGCAGGTATGTGTGAACCTCACTGGCTCATAGGTAGCTTCATGTTGTGTTAATATTATGTTGCATAATGCAGTACATCATGAAATTAGACTTCACATGCAATCATGAGCATCGGCAGACTTTTTCCCGGGGGGGCCACATGTTTGAAATTTGCAATCAGATAATATTAATTCATTATTTTATTGTCAAAATTTATAATATTTGTTGCATATAACCATATCAATTTGTTCTAAATAAAAATTGATCTTTTAAAATAGTAGTTTAATAGTCAGTAATTGATTACACATTAATATATTTTAAGTTCAATTTTATCTGCCTTTATAAAATAAGGGAGAATGTTATAGATATAAGGCATAACTATTTTAAGCGATATTTAATAACATATTTTCAAGTTTTTCAGAACATATTTGCATAAAGTTTATTTTAATTGCATATTTATTGACATATTTTCAAGTTCTTTAGAGCATATTTGCATATATATTTCTTAGCTTTTTAGGGCATGAACTTACCGGCCCTGATAATCACATAAGTTTCACAGATAGAATGATGATTTGAAAGAACATCATGTAGTGCTTCACAGTAACTCTCAAATAGGTTTAAAGGAATATCCATCAGAAGATTGTATTTCACAAGTACTGCTCTAGGGATTTATACAAAAACAATAAATAATGCAAAAACAAAAATTATATATGTGTAAGGCTGTATGTACGTATTTTAAGAAGTACATTAAGGCAAAATATTCCAGCCATTTTATTGGTTTAAGCATAAGTATATTATAGCTGCTTAAGATAATTAGATTAGATTAAAAAAAGAGAAGTGGTACTTCATGAGGAGTAGATAGCTTAACTAAGAGCAGTGTAGATGTCCAAGCCAAAAAGACAATCATAGTACTTAAAATAACATATCAAAGAAAAGGATTTTGTGTGAATGCTTTATGATAACTGAAACCTCTTCAAATTTTAATCTATAGCCATGAAAGATTATAGTGTGCACTCTTTTAATCATAAGCCTTTTGACAAAATTTGTTTAGAAATTAATAAATTCATGACTGACAATTTGGCCACTGAAATGGCATAAACATGCCAATCAACAGATATAATATAAATATTTAGAGACTAGGCTTCACTTATCTTAAAAGTTGGGAATATACAGTAACTGCAGTTTCATGATTCTTCAATCATATTGTTGGACCAAACACATTATGGAGATATATGAAGCCTAGTCTCTAAACCCAAATGACCTAGTTGTCGACGGGCCCCTAAACTCCACTCCATCCTAGTCTCTAAATATTTAAATTATTTGAAGACCACAGGAGAAAAGGGAGGTAAGTCAGATTTTCATAATTTTACACCGGAGCAAATTTAAAGTTTGAAACCAAATAACTTTTGTTTTTATTGAGCCATCTTCCTTTTGGTTTCTTTTCTTCTACCTAGTTTCATGTGATAAATTTGTGCAGTAGATTTGAGCCTGTCTGGAGCAAAATACTTTCAATTCCAGAAGATCTGTGAACTTTTCTTCTGATATCTTTTCTTCTGATATAAGGCCTTTATAAGCTCTTGGAGAGTGCAGAAACTTCTATCTGATCACTTTCTGCATACAACTGTAGAAATCCATGCTGCATTGTGGTGTTTCCGATGAATGATGAGGCGAGGATGGCCTGCTTTGATTTTCAACTCCCTTACCGGCCCAGTTGGAAAGGGGCATTTCTTAAGTTGCACTCCTCTAGGAAACTTCTCCAATCTCTGATCATTCCTTCATTTACTTCAATGACTCTGACAGGTTCAACACTCTGGTCCAGTCTATAGGGAACTTCAGTTATAGTTTTTGTTTTTATGAAGCCTAGAGCCTTGTCACATTCTAGGTATGAATGTCCTCTTATTGGGAGTGTGACAGAAACTGACTGTATACGTTACCTTTCATGAACAATATAATGCAAACACTGCTTTTGCTTTCATAAAATGACTTGCCTCATTTTTACATGGTTAACCAGTGACTTGCTCCCTTCTTTCCCTGCAGGCGAAATCTTTAAGAACAAATGCCTCAATGACTACTCTCCCTTTTGTTTTTGCTATTTAGTCTATACTATCTGTATCACTCACACTACATAAGTATGTTGTTAACTCATTTTAGCCAATTTAGTGATTTACTTCCCTTTTCTCCTGTAGTCTTCATTTGTGGATTTGTATTGCTTCATTGTTAATAGCTTCAGTTTTTTATTGAATGACATAAGCATACATTTTTATTACAGCTTCTTATATTAAATTATAGAAATAAAGCATAATTGGACATAGCTATGCAAGAGGGAGCTAATCAACATCCTTACAGAACTATTGTTCTCTTCCAGGTTAAGGCTAAATACAAGCTTATTCATTTATAACCTAACAGATGCAAGACATTTTGCCTGTATGCGATTGGGTGCCCCACAGCTGGCTTTGCTCCTACATAAACTCTGCACGTAAATCATGTGTAACACTCTTACCTTATAGAAGATGCTGGAAATGTAAGATGGATTTGAATAAATTTGAAACTACTGGTTCTGTGGCAAACAAAAAACATAAGCGTAAAGGTACAATTTTAACAGAGGAAAAGTTAGACAAAATAGGGGCATGCTTTGAACATTCACCAACCAAATCCATCCCAAAATTAGCAGAACAGGTGGAAATTTCAGTGTCTTCTGTGCATAGGGCAACTAAATTCTTAAAACTAAAACTGTATAAGTATACAGGTATCCTTGCTTTAAAACAAGGTGATCCAGTGTCACAAATGCATTATTGTGAATGGTTTCTTTCATCCGTGAATGACGGTTTAATTGATCCACAGCTTCTGTTATTTTCCGACGCATCGTTCCACCTAAATGGTCATGTCAACACTCATAACAGTAGGTACTGGGCCTCTGAAAATCCACATCGCATTCAAGAAATCCTTCATTATGATTGGAGAGTTGGAGTTTAGTGTGCTGTTAGCACTAGATGCATAATCGTCTTCTATAAGCAGACTATAAATGCAGAGAGGTACCGAAATGACATTTTGACCCCATTTTATCATGAACTGACAGGAGAAAGAAATCATATGGGTGGTTTCAACAAGATTGTACTACTGCCCATACAGCAGAAGAGTCCATGAATAAAATTAGGGAAGTGTTTGAAGATAGTGATTAGTGCTGGTGTATGGCTCTCTCACTCCCCCAATCTAACAGTGTGTGATTTTTATTTGTGGGATAATCTGAAAGACAAAGTTTACAAGACATCCTCATACAATGGAAGAACTAGAACAAAATATTAGGAATGAAATTGAAAACATTACAGTGGCTCAACTTAATTGTGTGACTCAGAATGTGTTCTCCTGGTATTATGCTTGCTTAGCTGAGGGTGGATATATTTCCAGCATCTTCTATAAGGTAAGTGTTATATATGCTTTATGTGTGGAGTTTATGTAGGAGCAAAGCTGGCTGTGGCACATCTGATCTTGCACAGGCAAAATGCTGTGTGCCCATTAGGTTTTAGATAAAGAACCCTGTATGTGTAACAAAAATTACAAAAATTAAATAATGGTTATGCATGGTCTAAAGAAGTGTCTTAGAACACAATTAGCTTCAAAGTCTGATGCAGAACTTAAGTTCTTTATTAATGTCTATCTAAAAATGACTTAAAAACATTATTTTGGAATAATGATATTTAAGGTATTTACATACAAATGAAGATAGGTACTGACAATAGAAAGAAATAGATTATAAGAACAATAGCACAAGTCTAGTCTAGGAAGCATCTCATCTTTCATCATGTTCTCATGTGACATGGTTTTATCTAGCAATGACCTCACCATGGAAATGGTATTCATTGACTGTATTTGGTAGTCACTTCAATAAAATAAGCTTACTATCTCAATAGTTTCTAAGCATTTCCTGACTAGTGTGTCCCATGGTCTATAAATGACTCCAGCACATTATTTTCTTCCTTAAGATTTTCATAGTTACAGTGAAATTACAGTATCAGAGTTCTGGGTTAAATTAGGTGTATCAATTTGTTAAACACTAAAGTAAAAAAAGCATTACATTATTAAGCAAATATAAACCTGAGTGCATTGCAGACAAAAACTGCAAATGCCAGCTTATACAGTGACTGCATTTACAGTTTGATCTTAATTTATAAACCCTTAGGTGTTTTATGTGCTAATATCCAAATAGAATTACACAACTTTTATATTCCTAGTGGCTTTGCCTTGTGCTTTCAGATGGAGAATACTTCTCATTCACTCGCAAAGAACCTGTGGGCGTAGTGGGTCAGATCATTCCATGGAATTACCCAGTATTGATGCTGGCTTGGAAATGGGGACCTGCACTAGCTACAGGATGTACTATTGTCCTGAAGCCAGCTGAACAAACTCCTCTTACTGCACTGTATCTTGCTGCTCTCAGTAAAGAGGTAAACTTCATTATCTGCCTCTCTTAGGTGCTTATGCTTGCATTAAACTGAAGGTCTGTGATTTAAGTCCTAATTTTGGCATTGAAGTTTTCAAATTTGATTCAATTTTCCAACCCAGCTAGTGTGAAGGTACAGTTATCAAACATAAATTAACCCTGATTGAAGTTAACTGTAAAGCTTGGAATTTAAAAGCACTTGCAACATTGCTAATTACTTATTAGCTGTGAGATATTATATCTTAAGTAATTGAGATTGCCTTAAAAGTTGGGATATTATAATTAGATTTAAGAATTTAATATGTGTATGATCATCTTGCCATGGTAGATCAGTGATAAAAACATCGGGATGGAAAGCCAAAGATCTGTAGTTCTAAAGTTGACTGCACCACTGAATTTTGCAATCTTGATTAAGTTTTCCATTATAGCGCCTATACATGGCTAGCATCAAAGAATGATAATTATCAAATATGAATTGACTCTAAAATTGTTAAGCCCAGGGCACTTGCTAGTGATATTAGATAAAAAAGTGGATTGTTGTTGTTGTTTTTTTTTTTTTTTTTTGCTTAATATGAATTTACTTATCTAATATATGAACAAATCAGAAATTAAAACCTTCAGTTATCTTAGTAATTATTTGCAGGTTCTTCAAATGCTGATCAGTTTCAAGTTGTATCCAACACATGTTCAACAAAGTGAAGCTTTTATTTTCTAATTTGTTCTTATTTTAGATTCTGTTGCTTCACTGTTATTAGCTTCAATTTTCTTAATGGATCAACATAGTGTACAGAACATGCCCATATAAGATTTTTGTGTGTTTGTGGCAGTTAAGTGCATTTAAATGGGGATTTAAATAAAGTTTTAAATAGGGTGGCCAGGCTCTCACACTACTTTTACACTGCATAACATTATCTTCTTTTGCTATTTACTATAACCTGCTTTTCTTAAAGTTTAGGTGCACTTTTTAAAAATCTATAATAGATAATAATTGAATGATTTTTTTTTTTGTGCACATGCAGAATGTATTGCTCTAAACAGTCAGTGAAAGATATACATGCTGAGGCTTTCACAGCCGGTATTAATTCAATAGGTGGTAGATTTTGGGCTTGTAGGCTATGACAACCAGCTATGAGTCATTCTCTGAAGATGCCCAACGCAGTCTTGGGCGAAACATCAGAAAATTCATTGACTGGACCACGGCCTACAAGCCCAAAATCTACCACCTATTGGAGTCAGTGAAAGCTTTTTTGTTAAACTTGCATGAAATTCCTCAAAAAATGTTTTCATAAATAAAAAAATTAAAAAGTAGAGAGTGCATAATTATTTACATTTTAAATTGCTATTATTGATTAAAATGCCTTATTTGTTCATCAGCTATGTTGAATAACATATTTATAAAGTGACTATAAAATTTGAAATGTGTCACTTGAACTGTTTAGGAGAAATGTGTAGCTAGAGAAGCAAATGTGTGAAAAATCTTGAACATTTTTTGTTTATTGGAATATCAATAGAGTAAACATTATTAACTTTACTTGTGATTGGATTATGGTTTTTGAATCAGAAGATCTTTTATAAGCAGTAAAAGTTTCATTATGATAGACTGTATAATTTTCAAGAAACACTAACATACATTGCATTGAGATTCTACATGGAAATTGCTATTCTGACACTACCAAGTGTCCTTAAGCCCAGAACTTAAAATAACTTGCAACATTATAAGTTGACTTTGAGGTATGTATATCTTGAGTATTGAATTCATAAACTAAGTTAAATGAATTGACAAATTTGCTTCATGATGTATATAAAATTAAAGGTTCAACTTCCATACATTGGGCTGTATATAAAAATCACTTTAATACAAACTACCTATTTTCCATTAATTTTAATGAAATTTGTAACATTACCACAAATTGTATTCAAATTATTATGTATAAAATTCAGGTCTATATCTGGATCAATCTGTAAGGTGTTTTACATGTATGGATGAGGAAAGAGTTGCTCTGCAGTAGACAAAATATCTCATAAATAATTAGGTATGTTGTTTTAGCTAAGTATATATTAATAAAGACCAATATTTATAATTGCAGGCAGGGTTTCCAGCTGGAGTAATTAATGTGTTACCAGGTTATGGTCCAACTGCTGGTGCAGCCATTGCTTCTCATCCACACATAAATAAGGTGGCTTTCACAGGTTCTACTGAGGTAAATATTGTGCCCAGTTATGAATGTCAGAATCTTATATTGAATAATGGTGTCTTTTATATGAAATTCACATAACATTTTTAATCAGTTTGTTGGCTCTAGATTTGCTTCAATGCAAACACTACCTGTCATACAAATATTGAAATTTGGAAAATCATATGCGAATTTCAAGGAATTTGTAATCTGTTCAAATTTTGAAAATGTGTGTGTATGCATGTATGTATATCTAATGCACAGAAGTTAACACAGTCATTCTCCTAATTTTGAAAATGTAAAACAATTTAAATCTAATGGAGTCCAGGAGTCCAGGAGTGAGTACTAGTCGTCTGGGTTAACCCAGGCGGATGGTAAGGTGGCCACGGTACCTATCCGTTTAAATACGGATTTACCCGTGTGGTGGTATTTTCTGCTTCCCATATATATACAATGTTAGGTGGGAGGGGGTTGCGTTGCCCTGACCAATGAGCGGGTGACGATTTGTGATTGGGCCTGCTTTTTTTTTTTTTTTTTTTTTTTTCGCTGTTTCGGGCTATGTTTGTCACCGGCCACAGTGTTTTCTTGAGGGTCAGTACTTGGTCCAGAATCACTGTAGTTGCTGTTGTTGTTTTTTTTTTTTTAAGGTGGAGGGGAAAAATCTTGTTGCGAGACCCCATGGTACTGTGGGAGTCGCCATTGAAGATGGCCATACCCACTAAAAAACCCCATCCACCGGATTAGGAAGATGAAAGCCTGCTGCGGTACCGCCTGTAGCATCCGCGCATTCAGTGGTCAAAGATAGAGCTGGTTCGCATAGCGTAACCAGAAGGAGTAGGTTAGGAGCTTGGAGACAAGCTTGACAGAGGCCCAGCTTGCCCCCTAGCGGAGTCCTGGATGGTTTAGAAGGAATCATTTGTGATTGTTGTCAGGAATCGGGGTGCTATGTTGCTTGGCGTCTATACGCCGCGTCTTGTTCGTGCGCCTCAGAAGTCTGGGAGCATGTTGATACCCTGCATGCTACATCCCTGAAACAATCTAAATATACATGTACATACACTAAGGAAAAAGAAAGTGCATACAATTAGTCTCTTAGATTAATAGTAATTTGCGTGCTAGTGGCGTCGTCAGTCTACAGTAAATTATTGTTGTTACGCTCCACCATACAGCATCATCTGCAACTAAATACCTAGAGTATTGTTATACCATTCGGCATCGTCAATTTGGTGAATGCATATCCGTAGTATCGCCTGGTCATCTGGAGTGCACACTTGGCGGGCAGTCTGCCTGAAATGCAGGTGCGAGCCAGTGCCACTCCCGAGGGGGCCCTCATCCCCCTCAGTTCGCCTTATAAATAAGGACTTGAGGGCTATTGGCTGACTAAAGAAAGTGTGTGTAGGTGTGTGTGTGTGTGTGTGTGTGTGTGTGTGTGTGTGTGTGTGTGTGTGTGTGTGTGTGTGTGTGCGTGCGTGCGCGTGCGCGTGCGCGTGCGCGTGCGCGTGCGCGTGTGCGTGTGTGTGTGTGTGTGTGTGTGTGTGTGTGTGTGTGTGTGTGTGTGTGTGTGTGTGCGTGCGTGTGAGAGAGAGAGAGTGATGCACAATTCACATTGAATAACATCGGGGTAATTTACTAGGTTGTCCAGATATTGTTGCATGTCAACATCTGGCTCCCCGAGACCAATAGTTCTCTGGAATAGAGATAGTGGCCTTGCATGTTTGTCGTGCGTTATATCATAATTTCCTAGGTTTTGAATTAATTTGTTGTGGTTTTTGTTTTTCTTATCGAGTAAGTTACAGGTGAGCCTTTTTATGAATTGTTCAGTGGAATGCACTTTTAGCTCCTCGTATAATTGGAGCGCTGGTGCTACTTCGGGTAGTCTCGCGATTATTCGAATTACTCTATTCTGCATCGTTTGCAGTCTCTTTGTGTGTGTTTGCGCTGCATATCCCCATACGGGTGCAGCGTATGTTAGGATGGGCCGGATTAGAGTTTTACAAAGTGTTGTGCCCATCTCTAACTTTAGAGTACTGTTTGTGTTGATTATTGGGTATAGTTTATTGAGTTGTGCATTGGCTTTGGCTCTTACGGTGTCTACGTGCTGTTTCCACGTAAGGCCCTGGTCCATCATTACAGCTAAGTAGGTGATGGTTTTGCTGTCCCATTGAATTGGCTCTTGTCCAAGCGTTAGTGGCTGAAGGCCGTGTTTACCATGACGGTGCTTAATTCGCTTGGTGAATATTATTGCCTGCCTTTTTCTGGTATTTACCTTTATGCGCCATTTCGTGAGCCATGGCTCTAAGTCATTTAGAGCATTTTGTAGCCTGGTGCGTATAATCCTCGGCATGGTCGATTGTGTGACAAGTGCTGTGTCATCCGCATATAGATATCGGTCTACTCTTATCGTCTCTGGTAAATCATTTATGTAAATATTAAAGAGGGTGGGCCCCAATAAACTCCCTTGGGGGACCCCTGCCCTGATTGGTCGTCGCGTTTATATCTCTGTTTCGACTGCCGTGCGGAACGTTCGGGGTGATAGATAGTCCTTTATTATGGCTATCATAGAGTCCGCGAATTCCAGTGATATGAGCTTTCTGAGTAGACCAGCGTGCCACACGCGATCGAAGGTCCGTTCAGTATCCAAGAAGATGGCCCCTGTGGATCGGTTTTCGTTGAATCCTCTCGTGATGGATTTCGTCATTCGTAATAGTTGTAGCGTTGTCGAGTGTTGTGCCCGGAATCCGAATTGTTCGTTAATTACTAAGTTATTTTTGATTATGTGGTTCGTAAGTCTTTTGAGTATTATTTTCTCTAAAACCTTGCTCATAGTGCTGAGGAGGCTGATTAGCCTATAGTTTTCAGGCTGTGATTGGCTCTTTCTCGGTTTGAGGAACATGAGAATTTTGGCCTCTTTCCACTGTGGAGGGAATCAGCCTTTCTCAATTGTATAGTTAAATATATCCGCCAGTAGCTTCAGTGCTTTGGCTGGCAGATGTTTTAGTATTATATTTGGGATTTGGTCTGGCCCTGGGGCCTTCCTAGAGGGCAGGTGTTTGATGATCCATTTGATCTCACCCGCGTTCGTTTTTCGCGTCTTATTGTGCGTTGGTGTTCTACCGATATTCTCGACCATTGCTTCCGTTTCGTCCACAAATGCCTGGTCTGACGGAAAGGCATTCGGTTCAAAGGTTGCCTCTAGGGTGTCTGCAAATGCTTCGGCTTTGTCTCGGGGAGTTTCCACTATTCCGTTAGGCGTGTAGAGGGGAGGGACATGTGTATACGTACGCGTTAGGTTTCTGGCTATTTTCCAGATTGTATGGCTTTGTGGGTCGATGTTACTTAGCACATCGTGCCATTGATTTGTTGCGTATTCTCGTATTTGTTCGTTCGCTTGAATGCTTAGATCCGTGTACGCATTACGGTCTATTAAGTTACGCGATTTTTGCCATTTATGCCTAGCACGATTTCTATCTTGAATGGCTTGTCTAGTGTCGCGTGGAAATTTTTGTGTAGAAGTTATAGGATATCTGATTGGGATAGGTTGTTCGGTGGCGAGCTTAATTGATTCCACGATATGGTCAATAGCTTCGTCTTGTTTTTCATGTGTTTCGATTGTGTATTCGTGTATAATGTTTTGTAGTGTGTTTTCGAAGGACTCCCAGTCTGCTTGTCTGTAATTGGGTCTTTGTGGTTCCGGTTTAAAGGTAATTGGGGCTTCAATTTCTAATAACACTTGGAGGTGATCTAAATTCAACTCGTTAATTACGTGTGTGTTTGTGTTGTGTGTAATGCCCTTGAGGAGAGCAATGTCGAGTATATCTGGTCTGTGTGTATGTACTCTTGGTATGAATGTCGGCTCTTCAGGGCCGGTTAGAAGTATGTTGTGTCTGTTAATGTATGCTAGTAGTTTATTGCCCGCCTTCTTTGTAGCTACGCAATTCCAGAGGAAATGTTTCGCGTTCAAGTTCCCTGCTATTATTACTTTTTGGGCCATACGCAATAGTGTATCAATGTCGTCCGTGTCAATATCGCAGGGTGTATTATATGCCGCAATAAATGTAACTTCTGTATTAAGAAGCTTTACCCTAACCGCGGTAGCTTCTATTCGGTTTAGTTGGGGGACAAACGTCTGATGGTGCTGAACTGAATTTTGAATAACTACGGCTGTCCCTCCACCTCTCCTATTTCTATCTGTTCGGTATACTGAGTATCCTGGGACTGAGAAGCGATCTACAGGTCCCAGGTGGGTTTCATTCATTAGCGCTATTTGGATTGAATTCCTTTGGAGGAATTCCGTAAACTTCTTGCGCTTCCTTTTGAGGTTATTGCAATTCCAGTATATGATATTTACGGTGGGTGTGTTATTCATAACAGGTGAACTGTGCGAGAATTCCCAGGAAATGTGTGACATGGTCAAAGAGGAAAAGTGGGTCGCTGTTGGTGTTTATTTGCTCCAGGAGCCACTTTGCGTGCTGGAGGAACGAGTTCCACCTAATTCGAGTTTTGGGTAGCCCAACTTTGTGAGGAAGCCGGCTAGTGCAAGGCCATTTTCAAATGCATCGCGAGGGGTTTGCGACTTTGAGACCAAAAAGCTTGTTCCCTTTATGTGTGTTGCCTGGTGTATGGTTGTTTGTGTGGGAGCGGCTTTGTGTGTCTTTGTGTGTTGTTGTGTGTTGTGTTGTGTTGGGAAGTGTCGCTTTGTGGGCGCCGTGACTTCGGCAGGTGTGACCTGCTTGGTCACTGCTGCAGAAGGGGCGGGGGCTGGGTGTGTTCTGCCTCTGCGGTCCTGACAATACCATTACCCTCCTGCTGATGACGGGCCAGCCTGGGGTAATTTAGACTGCTCATTCCTGCGTTTGGGGTTCCCTGGCTGTGCACTTGGCCTTGCGCGTTCCAGTGCGGAGAGGTATTTGGGGCAACCGCGCCAAGTTGCTCCATGACCTTTCTGGCCACAGAGGGCGCACAGGCGTTCCTCTGTGGGCACTTTGCAGGTGTAGGAGGGGTGGGGGCCTGTACATTTGACGCATACTTGTGAAGGGGCCTGGCATTCTCTCTAGTAGTGCCATAGCTGCTGACAGCGTCTGCACTGCTTGGGCTCTGGAGCTGAGTGGTACTTTTCTAGTCTAACTCTAAAGTGGGCCAAGTATTTGAGGCCGAGTATCTTTCTATTTTCCTGGGTGTCCTCCATTTCCACTAGGAACATTGGGAGGGGGTGCCTATTCCTGCCTTGCGAGTGCACTTGCACTGCCCTAATGGCCTCAAAACTCTGTTGTGCCAGTGCTGACTTTGTGTTCTCCGGTGAACGGGGCGCACAGACCTTTTATAACAAACTTAACCGTTCTAGTTTCTGGGTGTTGGAGGAGATAAAACAGTGCGCCCTCATTCCTGAGGTGTTCCACCATATTATGGTAGTCGCTCAGTCTGAACAGTTTTAATACTAAGTCACCGGAGCGATTTGCGCGGTGTATCGTGTACTTGTGTGTAGCTTTGTACTTTGTGTCAAATTTGTTGGTGATTGTGTGTATGTGTGTTGTCTGGCTTTTATGAAGATACAGAGGCGCGAGATTGGCCCTATACTCCATGTAGCTGTTTGTCTTGGGGTGGGTGGCCTTGTGGTGACGTCAGCGTAGGTGTCCTTGATGGGTGTTTGTACTGGAGGGGGTGGTGTAGGAAGCTCGATATCTGAGTCTGGTGTATGTGTGGGTGTTTTTGTGTTGGTTGTGTTTGTGTCGGTTGTGTTTGTGTCCTCTTCCAGTGTTTGTTGTGGCTTGTCTCCTGTGTCAGTGTTTGGTGTGTTTGTTTTTGGCATGTCTGTGATTGGAGTATTTGATGTGCTTGAGGTGTTCAGTGTGCTTGGTGTACTGGGTGTGTTTGGTGTGCTTGGTGTGTTTGTGTTTTGTTTTGGTGTGTTTGTGTTTTGTGTGCTTGTGCTAGGTGTGCTTGTGTTGTCAGTGTTTGTGTTTAGTGTTGGCGTGTTTGTATCTGATGTGATTGGTGTGTTTGGTGGCGGTGGCGGTGGTGGTGGTGGTGTAGTCTGTTTGTGTGAGTGTGTGCGTGGTCTTTTTGGTGTTGTTGGGGTGGTGTGTTTGAGTGTTTTTGTTTTGGTGGTGATAAGTGTGGTGGCTCTGATCGGCTTATTGGGTTTGGAGAGAGACGAGGGAGAGAGAGTGAGAGTTTTGCCTACTTTACCTATGTCTCCAATTACCTGGGGTTCCCTGAATGAGTGTGAAGTGTGAGTTTAGGTGTGTGTTTTTAAAGAGGGACGGTCTTATTTATTTAATTTGCTTCGGTCTTTAAAAAGACAGATAGCAGGTAGGTTTCAACTTGCTCTAGCTCTTGTGATGTGCCTCGAGGGCAGTTAGCTTAAGATTAACTTAGGAAGAGGAAAAGAGAAGAGAGTAAAAGTCTAGTGGGGGCCGAACTGGGGAGCTTAAAAACTAGATAGAAAAGAGGAAAATAGAGATAGTCGGAGAGAAAGAGGCAGCTAGCGAGTGCTAAAAAGCGTGGCTAGCAGCGGTCCGAACCTGTTAGGGCGCCTAGGTACCAGTCAGAGACTGTTGGATGTGGTCTTGCTATGTATAGTTACCTTTCCTGGTGCGGGTCGTTGCGGCAGCCGGTAAGCGGGAGTTGGAGCGGTGATCCCCGGGCGACTTTGAGCGCGAGTGGCGGCCTGCGCACTGCGTTCGCTGAGGTTCGCTCGGACTCCCTGCTTCTCGCTTTACCAAGCTGGGAGGGCTCTTCTTAGCAGCTGCAGACGATCTCCGACGATCTTGAAGTCCAATCCAGATTTATGATCAAAGTTCTGGATCATACTGATAAATACTGGGGCAGGGTCATTAAGGAAGCCATCCAAATCAAACTACATCCAAACAATTACAACAGGGACCACGGACTTCAACTAAGCCCTGCCTGGACAATAGCCATCAAACACATCCACGTTTTTCTTTTTTACCGTGGAGGGGAAAAACCCGCTGCAGGCGAAGGCCGACATGCTGAGGCCAACAGTGTGAGGGTCCCTGCGCCCTGAAGGGGGAGGGTTACTCACTAAAAGACCCCTCCACGTGTTAGTTCGTGCGATTCTAATGTTATCGTGCATCATCGTGCGTTAGTCGGGTCCCGCATAGCACCCCGGTTAGTACTTGAAAGCTTTAAGCTGGCATGTAGTACATGCAAGCGAGCCAGATGTTGCTTTTTGGTAATGCCCATGAGACCTGGACAGGACCAAGAGGATTACATGCGTTGTGTTAACTTGGTGTTAATATGAAGACGCTATTTGTGCTTACTTATGATTAAAGTTGCTAATGTTAGTGTTAGCGTAACATGGTGTTATTCGTGAATATTTAAGCTTACATCTAGTGTTGCACAGGTGTAGACCTGCAAGTCGTTATGGTATGTGCTAATGTTATATTTAGCACAAACTGGTGTTATTCGTGCAATATTTAAGCTTATATCTAGCGATGCACAGGTGTGGACCTGCAAGTCGTTATGATATGAGCTAATGTTAGTGTTAGCGTACAAAAGATATGTTTTTCGTGCAGTATTTAAGCTTATATCTAGTGTTGCACCTGCAAGTCGTTAGTATCAGCTATTGGTTAGTAATTATATACGTGCTTGATGAACGCTGTCGTGCTATAGTTCTACTTCGTCTGCCTGAGACAGGCAGGTCTTGTCGTGTCTGCGTTAATCCTAGATTCGCCTGGTCGTCGGAGTGTCCTACTCCATCATATGGTGGCCCGCTTTCACCGCGCACGTAGGACACTGGTGGGAGGCCCTAGTTCTCCCGGTCCGCCTCGGTCGTCGCCGAGAGCTTGTAGGGCTCTGTGGCAGGCTGCGGTCTGGAACAGGGAAAAAGGAAGGTTTAGTTGAGTGCGATAGAAGGGAACAGTCCTGTGTCAATGTCTGATTCAGTCGTGTAGTAGATTGTTCAAGAATTCCTCTACTTCCGTGTTATTTGGAGTTAGATTTCTGTCGAAAAGCGCGTGTTTATAAATTTCCATTGTATATTTACCTAGGTTCGTTACTAAAGGGTTGTGATGTTTATGCAGGTGTTTATACGTGTCGTGTGAGAGCTTTTTAATGAATTGCTCTATCGTGTGCATTTTTAATTCGTCGTGTAATAAGTCCGCTGGCGCAATGTAAGGCACTTTTGCTACCAGTCGCAGTATTTTGTTTTGCAGTCTTTGTAGGCGCATAATGTGTGTTTCTGCGGCATAACCCCAGACCGGAGCAGGGTATGTGAGTATAGGGTGGATAAGCGTCTTGTATAATGTTAGTCCCATTTTGAGTTTTAGTTGCGAGTTTATGTTTATAAGGGGATAGAGTTCGCCTAATTGGGCGTTCGCTTTTCCCCTTATTTGGAATATATGCTGCTTCCATGTAAGTCTCTGGTCCATTCGAAGCCCTAACCAAGTGACTGTGCTTTTCCACTCAATGTTCTCTCCAAATATGGTGAGTGGTGGAAGCTGGTGTTTACCTAGTCTATGGTTGATTCTTTTGTGAAGAATTGGCATTCACCTTAATTCGCCATTTGGTGAACCAATCCTGTAGCTCCTTAAGGGCGTTTCGTAACCTCCTGTGAATGAACTCGGCTTTCCCCGATTGCGCTACAATTGCTGTGTCATTTGCGTAGATGAGTAAGTTCGTGTTGTGTGTTTTCGGGATATCGTTCATTGTTATATTAAGGATATTCGGCCCCAATATACTTCCTTGTGGGACTCCCGCTTTTATAGGGTGGGGGAGAAGAGATGGTTATTTAGTCTGGACTGGAATGTCCGATTGTGGAGGTAATTGGCGATTAGTTTTATTAGAGAGTCGTGTATATTGAGTGTTTTCAGTTTCTTGAGCAGGCCCGCGTGCCAAACTCTGTCAAAAGCGCATTCTACATCAAGTAGGAGTGCGCCTGTCGATTTTCGGAAGTTAAACCCATGCGTGATGTGTTCTGTGTCTCTCAGAAGTTGCAGGGTTGTGGAGTGGCGTGCGCGGCATCCGAATTGTTCGGGTGTTTGATAAACTGTGCGTTTAGGTGTTTTAGTATTACTTTTTCAACTAGTTTTCGCTCACCTCGAAACCCGTATCCCATTCATCCCGGAGGCAATAGAAAAACGAGCAATGACGGCATGGACGCGCATTAGAAACCATGAGAATGACGTGATCGCCAACATCGGCAAGGGCGAGCCGAAGCACCGCAAACATACTAGAATAAAAATATTCTAGAAGTGGCAGGGCTCGCCGACAAATGCGCGTCCACGCAACCTCGTTCCTAACCCACGCACACGTTCCGGCAGAGGCCCTCGCCTCGGAAAATATTCAGGAGCTGTCCCCTGCCCGCGCAGGAAAACAGCGGGAAAGTGTATATAAGAAGTGTAGATAGTGCAGTGCGCTGGGACGCATATTTCTGGTTTGCCCAGTGAAGGTGTGTGTGTGAGTGCGTGCGTGTATGTATGCGTGTATATAATTGTAAATATGTACATATGTATATATATATATGTATGTAGATATATATATATATGTATATATATGTATATATATATATATATATATGTATGTAGATATGTATGTAGATATGTATACGGACAGACAGACAGACAGACAGACAGACAGACAGACATTCTTCATTCTGAAGAAGGCCATAGAGTCTACAATGGCCGAAAGATCAATGTTTTTAAACCTCACACGGCTGATCACCCGTGAAGCTATAATAAATAATGCGTGCCGTGAAAGCTTTAAATCTTAAATGGAAGATTGTTATTAATTTTTTTTATATTTTAGCCATCCAAAAAGAACGATGACTTAGTAATGTGGACCTCAAAACCAAAAACTAAAATTACAGAAAGAAAAAACCATGCAACAATCCTTAACAAACCTACAAAAGTGGATATAAGAAACATTAATGACTATTAATACAACAAAAGTAAACTACTATCTAACATTTATACTAAGGAAAAACCATTAAAAATAAAACTAAATTTTGAGGGTCAACAATTACCAGAAACACAGGAAGCAAAATATTTGGGTGTTGTATTTGATACCAAACTTACATGGATCAAACAGAAGATGTAACACAAAGAGCAGAAAGGTGCCTTTCACTGTTAAATCGTCTAACAGCAATGAAGTGGGGATGTTCCAGAGCAACTCTTGACATGGCATACAAAGCCATACATGTGTATGTATAAAGCCATTATTTACTTACTGTAGCAAAGTTCTTGTACCTAACAGAAAATACAAAAAAAAAAAATCTTTCAAAACCAAAGTCAGAGACTAATTACATGTGCTGTCAAAACCACACCAATATCAGCTATGGAAATACTAACCAACCAATACCCCACTGAATATGAAATAAAAAAACAGCTCTTATGCCACATAAAAAGTTGATCAGACTCCCATTCAGTACATGGAACAAGAGAAATTTTACACACATATACGTCATAAGGTGAGACATGAGCAATTCTCTTAGATGCGCAGTGGCACTCTTCACCTGAAAGGCTGATGGTGGGGGAAGTTGTGCAAACATGTATGCGCAGCAGTCATACCGTTTGTGTCCACGAAGGAGTGAAGTTCACTAGCATAGCTTTAGTGCATATTCCTAATGACATATGTATAAAAATTAGTTTTATAACAAACAAAGCAATTTCGCTATAACTATGGCCATGTGCCAACAATAACTTTCTTATGAACTGCAATTGTTTCAGCTGCATGCTGTTGTAGTGCTTCGCGGCAAGCTTCCACATCTATTCCCCCCCCCCTCCCTTCTCTCAGCCGTTGCAGAGAGGGAGGGAAGGAAAGCAGCTTTCCCTATGTGCAGAATTGTTCATGTCTTACCTCATGACCTATACTAAAGACTCAGGAGAGCTTTCTTTCCAAAATTCAAGACATTAAGAGGAATGTGGACCTTCCTAATTCAAAGGAAAACTTAATATATAAAGTCAGACACAAACGTTAGGCATAACATATTATTGACACATTAAAGAAGTTAAGAAAAGTGATACTTCAACCCATGTTCTAAAATTATTGGCATTAGAGACAATCCATACTAGATTTCCAGAACTTGAATGGCTCCATAGTTATACTGATATCAAACCAAGATGGAGCAGGAGCTGGAGTTACATATCACCTCTTTTCCTATTAAAAATCTTTAGATTATGGAACTACAAACTTTGATGGAGAAATTGAAGCAATTTGAATGGTTCTCCAAAATCTTTTGTATAGAATCTCACATTTTCATCAGGCAGTTATTCTCTCAGATTTTAGGGTGACAATTATAGCAATTACTTCCAAGTATCATAAAAAACCTAAACAATTATGGAATATTGGAAAATCCTTACCCACCTAACAGCACTTCAAAAACACCTAGTCTTCCAATGGATACCAGCTCACTGTGGAGTGAGTGATAATGATAAAGCTGATTTTCTTGCAAAAAAGGATACCAGCAAAGTACAGAAGTCTATAGTTAATTTAGCATTTTATGCAGCTAAAAGATCAGTCATCTCTGAATTCAAAAAAATTATTGCAAAATATCACTATGAAAAATTAAAAAACAAAAGATGGGAACTATCAAACATTCAAGCAGCAATTTGATACCGAAATTTAGATTTCCGATCGAATGGGCTTTTGAAAAAGACACGTTTTAATTTAATTGCCGGATATGAGATTTGCGATAAATATTGAGTAATAACATAAATAGATAATAGAGCAGGAAGTGTTGTAAGGTGAGCAAGATATGAGTAAATAATAGTCGTTAAATTTGTAGTATAAACGCATTATTGGTTTGAAATTAACGAGTCATGACGTCATACTACATAGTTTAAATACACGTTCGAAAGTCAGTTCTACCAACCTTAAAAGTCGCGCGATATATTTAATAAAATATAAAGTAAACATCGTTTAATCCTAAAAAGGTAATTATATATTCGAAATTCATAAAAGAACATGTTATAATAGAAAGGGACATTTCTAAATTGCGGGAAAAGGAAATAGCATTTTGGATACGAGGCTTTCTTGGATGACGTCATGACATTCAAATTGGAAGCGAACGGCTTCTTAGCGTGGGTAAGAGAGAAAGCGGCATTACTCAACCAGAGACCAGTACGGGAGGTCGTGCTGCGCGGATGTGAGGGCGATTCCTCTACAGATACAAATATTTTCGGCATAACTCCCGAAAATATGTAATAGACAATAAAATGATATATAAAGTTGTTCTTGGGTTGTCCATTACACTTACGCAAACCCGAGATAAAGAGATTTCTTGCAGAACTAGCCGGAGCGAGCTACATCGAAGGGCAACGTCACGTCACCAACGACTTCAGCTTCAAATGGCGATCCAATAACTAGGACACAACGATTATTACAGCTTCAAATTGGCTTCCCAACGTGTGGCGTCGAAAGAATGGACCAACCCCCCAAGACGACCGAGCCAGCATCGAACCAGCAGACAAGAAGGTGCCCAGCGTGTCAACATCTGTAAAACGTGTAGTGAACAAGTTTAAGTGCAGTTAAAGTGAAATAGTGAAAATATTGAAAATTTTGGTGAGTAGAAAAACACATGTAAATAGCTTAGAAATGGAAGACAGTGATAGCGAGTTTATAGGTTTTGACAGTCCGGAAATTGAGAAAAGTGTAAGTAGGATGGAAGAATTTAATCAGAATGTAATTGGTAGCAGAATATGCCAAGAAGTAGAAGATCAGAACGTTAGAGAAACACCTAGAGGTAGCTCAGAAATGTTTAATACTAATTCAGAAAGGCCAGCAATTATGTCAGAAATAGAGAATATGTTTCAAAAGATAATGGAAAAGATGAGTAAGATAGACGAAACTAGTATAGAGTTAGGACAGAAATTAGAAAAGGGACAACAGGAATTGGGAATGCAATTGGAGAATCAGAGGAGAGTTTTCGAAACCTTTAGGGAAGAAGTTAGGGAGGAAATTAATAAAGTCAGTAGTGAAGTAAAAGAAAATAGAGAACAGGTTAAGGGAGAATTAGAGACAATAAGGCAAGAAGTAAAGAATTCTGAAAAGAAATTAGGTCAACAAGTTAGTGAAAAATTAGATAAAGAAAGGGAAAGAGTAACATATAGTTTAGACAAACAAAGGGAAGAGGTAGTACAAAGGTTAGATAAAGACAGGGAAGAAATTAGAGAAGAGTTACAGGGGTGTAAAGTTAGAATAGAAAGATCTGATGTAGAAAGTGAAAGGCAGGCTAGAAATTTGGAGGAGGTTACAGACCAAATAAAAGGAGTAGTAACAGAAATTACTCAGGTAAAAGAGGCCTTAGAAAATTTGAAATTAAGTGAAAATGCATGTAATCACAACAATCTTAGTAAAGAAGTTGCAAGAAACGAGGCAATACCAGGTGTATCAGCTGACATTTCGATGCAAAATAGGGGTAACAGTAATTCCCATTCTGATCTCGGAAATAGCTCAGGGATAGGTGACAATTCAAATTTACATTGGCCTAACCATGTCTTAAATGAAATGACACCTCCAGTTTTTGAAAATGAAGATTCAGATGATCCTAAAGCCTTTTGAGAAGGGTTACAAGAGTACTTCACGGTGAAACGTATACCAGAGGAGTACAAGATGGTGATAGTAAGAAAATGCCTAAAGGGTAATGCTGCTAATTGGCTAGGCCTTTCTATGGGTAACAATAATGATTACAGGACCTTTAGAAACATCTTTTTAACCAGATATTGGGGAGCTAGTAGGCAGGCTAATATTAGAGTTGAATTAAGCAATGGAAAATTTAATCCTAGATCGGAGGAATCGATGGTCAACTATTTTATGAGAATAGCGAGAAAATCGAAGATGTTGGATCCTCCCTTGGATGAAAAAGATCTAATAAATATAGTTACTCCACATTTTCCGGAAACGCTTCAACATTACCTAATCATAGCCCGACCCGATAGCATTGCAGCTATGATCGAATTATTATCAGCCTTAGAAGTCAATAAGCCAAAACACTCATTTGGAAATAAATATGAAGGAAAAGAAACTGTCAATTCTTTCGGGCAAGGGGCACAGTATTATCAGAATAGAAGTGAGATTAGGGAAAGATATAAAGGACCAGTACCAAGGATGGAATCATTCCGGTGGGAAAATCAAGGTAGATATAACCAGGAAGGGCATCACCAAAATCGAAATGGTAATCAAAGGGGAAGAAATATAAGGGTGAATTATATGAATACAAATAGATTTGATCGAGGTAGACGGGGACGTTATTTTGGACATAGTAGAAATTCAAATGATGGGTATTGGACAAACGGAGATAATGAGTTTAGACCGAGGTCACCAAGACAGGGAGAAAGGTATTCAAATGGACGAAATTCCCCCGAAAATGCGGAAATGGTCGAGGCCATTAACACGGTCAAAAACATGGTAGGAAGTAACCCCGATTTAATGCAGGAAAACAGAAGTAACAATTTGGGAAATAGTACAGGAGCAATACCTAAAAATCAGGGAAACGCCAGACCCGGTCAAACGCGCCTTCAGTGAGAACTGGGTATCCTAGTAATGATTGTGATAAGTACTCGGAAATAAATAGTCCTGGAAGGCAAATGATGATACAAAAGAAAAGAGAATGGAAAAATAGAATCGACGAAAACGAAAAAGTAGGAGATCCACCTAAAATCAAAATTGGAGTAAATGGAAAACAATACAATGCAATTATAGATACGGGATCAAATAGCACAGTATGCTCACAAAATTTTTATGATAATTTACAAAGTAGTGGTTTTAAAGTAATGTCTTTACCAGTTAATGGGATATATTGCTCGCTAGCTGTGGGAAAACGAAAAGAGAGAGTAAAATTTCAAGCAATGATAAATATTGAAATAAATGGGAGAATACTTGGAATTTTATTTCTGATTGTAGGAAGACTTGTGACAGATATTATAATAGGTTGTGATTGTCTTTATGCCTGGGAAGCTGTGGTGAATTTTAAAAACATGATTCTAGAAATGAAAGTTGAAGATGAGACCATTATAGTGCCTTTTGTGGAAGATAGTAGTTCAGAAACTATTGTACGAGAAAAAGAGGAAGAAGAAATCCAAGGGGATACATTCTTTGTAGAATATGTTAAAGTAGGAGCTATGGAATTAACTGAAGTAAATGTCAAAGAGTACAGTGTCGATAATAAAGAAAATGTAGAATGGGATAAAAATGATTTCATAGACAATTTGAGGGTTTCTGATGCAACTAGGTACTATGATAGGGAGAGTAGTGAAGACTTAGAAGAATTGTTGAGGGAAAAGGTAACTCAGGCTGATCAACTAAATGAACAACAGAGGGATAAACTGTTTGAAATATTAATCCGAAATAAAGAAGTATTCTCTGAGAAACCTGGTAAATGTAATATTTATACTCATTCGTTTGAGATGATACCCATCAAACCTTTTACACATAAAGCGAGAGCTATCCCTAGTACAATAAGAGAAGAGGTAGATGCAGTTATAAAGTCAATGTTAGAAGATGAGGTTATTGAGATTTCGAATTCAGAATTTGTGAATCCTCTATGTATTGTAATTAAGGCCAATGGAAAGATTAGGGTGACATTAGACTCGAGAAAACTAAATTATTGTTCCTCATACTTTCCATCAGGGAATCCAACAGAACGTGTCCTCCGAGATATAGGAATTTATTTACGTGTACTTACACATCATAATCACAAGGATTGGGTGAAATATTGTCCATTGATAGAAAAGATTATCAATCACACCATTAATGTAACTACTGGGTTTGCACCAATAAAATTAATGTTAGGAATTGAACCAGAACCAATATTGATCGGGGAACCAAAAACACTGAAAATTAATGACATTCAGTTAAGTGAAAAAGAAAGAGCGAAAATTGCTTTTGAACGAATCAAGAAAAAGGCAGAGAAGCGAAAATTAAAGAGAAAGAGTAGAAACCTAAGATAGGCGATTGGGTACTAGTTAAAGACCATAAGTTATCAAGTGCCTTGAGAGGTAGGAACAAAAGGATGGAATTGTTATATAAAGGTCCTGCAGAAATTATATCAAAATTTGGTTATCATACCTATGAATTAAAAGATGTTAAAAATGAAAAATGTCTGGGAAGATGGCATAAACAACTCCTTCGACCATACAAGAAACCGTGTGGTGCCTTGGAACCTTGATTTAATGTAAAAGAAAAATTGGAAGTGTCATTTGTCTATTGGCGCCCAATCAGCTTTGAGATAAAATGTAAATGTTAGCTTACTTGAAAATCATATATTGGTCAGGTACTTACATATTCATGAAAAATGCAGAATGTGAATTGCTATCTACTACAAAGAGCTTAAGAATATATTGTATAGAGCTCACAATAACAGCTTCAGAAAGATTGTTAAATTGTTCATCTCCGCATAGAGAGAAAACAGAATATTTACTTTGTAAACATTTGTTAAAATATTTAGATGTATAGATAGTTATCACAGAAAGACAAAGAAAGAACTTGTCTAAAGAGTGCAATGGATTTGTATAAATATATGTACATTTTAGTGCTTAAAGGATATAGTACAGATATGTGTTACAATAACAAAAGTGAAAAATCACAGTGCAAGTGATAGTGAGAGCGAAGTGAGCAAACATGAACTAAAAGAAGGAAGTATAAAGAAAGACTCTTGAAGTTTAACCTTTATATAGAAGCTTCACAGAAGAAACCATAACATATTGTAATTAGTATTTAAGGATTAATGTTTAGTCAAGTGTACAATTGTTTGTCATGTTAAAAAGATTAATGAGAAAATGTGTTAATAACCAATTTCAAAAAAAGTGTAATTGAAAATTGTATATAATGGGAGTGTTGCCGATTATTCAAAATACAGGAGTAATTTTTAATTTTTCTTTCGGGCAAGACATTTACATTATTTTATTATGAAATAATAAAATAATATAAATGGGGGCATTTGATACCGAAATTTAGATTTCCGATCGAATGGGCTTTTGAAAAAGACACGTTTTAATTTAATTGCCGGATATGAGATTTGCGATAAATATTGAGTAATAACATAAATAGATAATAGAGCAGGAAGTGTTGTAAGGTGAGCAAGATATGAGTAAATAATAGTCGTTAAATTTGTAGTATAAACGCATTATTGGTTTGAAATTAACGAGTCATGACGTCATACTACATAGTTTAAATACACGTTCGAAAGTCAGTTCTACCAACCTTAAAAGTCGCGCGATATATTTAATAAAATATAAAGTAAACATCGTTTAATCCTAAAAAGGTAATTATATATTCGAAATTCATAAAAGAACATGTTATAATAGAAAGGGACATTTCTAAATTGCGGGAAAAGGAAATAGCATTTTGGATACGAGGCTTTCTTGGATGACGTCATGACATTCAAATTGGAAGCGAACGGCTTCTTAGCGTGGGTAAGAGAGAAAGCGGCATTACTCAACCAGAGACCAGTACGGGAGGTCGTGCTGCGCGGATGTGAGGGCGATTCCTCTACAGATACAAATATTTTCGGCATAACTCCCGAAAATATGTAATAGACAATAAAATGATATATAAAGTTGTTCTTGGGTTGTCCATTACACTTACGCAAACCCGAGATAAAGAGATTTCTTGCAGAACTAGCCGGAGCGAGCTACATCGAAGGGCAACGTCACGTCACCAACGACTTCAGCTTCAAATGGCGATCCAATAACTAGGACACAACGATTATTCAGCTTCAAATTCCCGAGTACCCTCAAAAAATGGCACTTGCAACCTTCAGGTTGATTATGGAACGTGATTGTCTGGCAAAACATTTAAACAGAATTGGGATATATTCTTTACCACTCTGTCCTCTATGTGATCTGCAAGAGGAAATGGATCAAGATCACCTTCAAATATGCCCGGCCACTTCTAGCACCCCATCTATCAGTGAAAAACATTGGAGGACAAGAGGACTATGACTAAATTGTCAAAATCCAGCATTAGCCAACAACAACAGAGAATGGAATATTAAAGCTTTAAAGGTTTGACTATTGCTCATAGCTTAATGTATTCCCATATTCCCCTTGTACCCACATGGAAATAAACATTAGATAATTTCTGCAAATGTTTATCTCAACTAATGTGAAGAAGATATAGGAATAAGAATATGTAAGAATGGTGAGTACAAGAGTAGAGAAAGTCATGTGAGTGCAACATATCAAAATTTTTAAAGCATGTTCTTATTACAAGAAAGTTCAAACACTGAAGCACATAATTATAGATCAGTATCTATTATTCCAGTGGCTGGCAAAGTGTTGGAGTATATTATGAAAATCAGTTGGTTACATACATTGAGCATAATGGACTGTTTTGTGAACCACAATTTGGTTTTTTGTCTGGTAAAAGTACCGTAAATATTTAGCAATGTATGCTCTACTTTTGAAAATAGATGCATACTCAAGCTGCATTTTGCAACTGTAGCATTTTAATAGACAAGTTACGGAGGTATGGTATTGTAGATGAACTCAAATTGGTCTCGTCATACTTGAAAAGTTGTAAACAAATTGTGGGAATTAATGAAATTAGATCTTCAGAAATGAGTGTTGTGCATGATGTTTGGCAGGGTTTCTGTACTTGAATCTGTAAGTACCAAGAGGGTAAAAAAATTCTGAACTGGCTGTGTAGTTTTGCCTGTCTGCATCCTTGGCGCTCGTTGCTGTCTGCCGCTATCACAGAAAGGTGCAGATGAAACCATACAACATTTTTAAAACTACTTTTAAAGACTTTACTTACCAACTTTATGAAAGGAGATCATTATTGGAGCTCTGAGAAACCTAATAATGTTCATGAAGTACTCCTTCATGACAAAAAGATTGGTGTATGGAGTTCCATTAGCAGACAAAGAACTATAGAACTAATTTTTCTTTTAATCAACAGTTGATGCCCCCTTTTCTTAGAGAATTAACAGACAGGAAACATGATTTTTGCATTTTTTCAACATGACTCCACAACAATGAGGACAATTAAGTGTGTTTCAGGACAGAATTATTTGTAGAGATTTGTAGCCCCCTTGGTCCCCGACATCACCCCCTGCAATTTCTATCTCTGTGGTAACTTAAAACATGAAGTCTACAAAACAAACTCACACACCCTGGAAGAATTAAAACAAAATATCTGCCAGGAAATTTCCAGCATTTCTGAACATGAACTATGCTGAGTGATGGATAGTTTCCTAAAGAGATGGCAAAAATATGTGGTAGCCAGTTTCAGGATCTCCTTTATTAGAGTTGGTAATTAAAGCCTTTAAAAGCAGTTTTAAAAATGTTGTATGGCTTCATCTGCACCTTTCTATGATGGTGGCAAATGGCAATGAGTATTAATGACACAGACAGGCAAAGCACTGACTGGCTTGGAACTTTTTTGACTCTCTTGACACAAAGGACATATAATTATTAACCAATTGAAAAAATTATTAAAAGAACAGAACACATTGTTCAGTCTCAATCTGGCATTGAATGGCTCAATGGCAACATGAGTGAAAGCTGATTTGGAATGAACTTCATATAAAAAATGATGTATTTCTTTTAACTTTTATAGGTTGGAAGACTAATCATGGAAGCAGCAGCCAAATCAAACTTGAAGAGAGTTTCACTGGAGCTTGGAGGGAAGAGTCCACTTGTAGTGTTCTCTGATGCTGATGGTCTGTATCACAGCATTGCTGTTATTACCTCAAGCTTAAATGATGATTGAATTTGCTGACCATGTAGTAATGAGTTTTGGAAGTCAAGGGAAGTGATATAAATAACACTGTGGTCTTGTGACAACCAGCAAAATCATCAATAAGAGACGATCCCTGGCAACCAGGGATGCAAACCCTACATAGTGAAAGTGCTAATGTACCTACTTAGGCTTTCACAGTCTGGGTCAATTCAATAAAATGTACTTTCCACACAATCAAACATTTTGCCCAGGCATCTTCAGAGAATGAGGTGAAACTTGGCTGGCTTAAAACTAGTTGTAAAGTTGTGGGTGAAATGTGAAATGTGAAATGTTTATTCATTGACTGGACCATAGTCCACAAGATGGGAAAGTATTGAGTTAAAGTGCTGTACATGATTAAAACATGCTTTTTCATTTAGTATGGTGACAGAATTCTATCTAACAATAGGAATCTCCATGCTGTTGGGAGGCTTATGTATATGTATTTATAAGCAGAGATGATATACTGCTTTAATCACTTCTCAGTTAAAATGACCCACAGCTAGATAATTCCTTGTTCTGTGCCATTGGTTAGTAGTTTACTTAGCTTTAGTTCTGTTTGGTTTGTGTTTTAGTTTTGCAATGAGTGGGTGCAGGTATGCATGTGATTTTTACTTTCTCTACTATGTATAGTAAGTAGGGGAAGTATTGTATTCCACCCAAAAATTCTCTGTCGAGATTTCACCAGAGATATATGTTTTGAGGACCCCTGAATGCAAAACAAGCCGTTTTAGAAAATGGTCCATGTGCGTGGGTCTGTGTCTGTCTGTGAACAGCATAACTTAAAAACGAAGTGTTGGTTAAAAACCAAAGCTGGTATGTAAGTTTAATGTCTTTCAAGGATGTGGCATGAAGATTTTAAAGAAAATTCTCTACCCTAAACAACCCTTTACCTGGAAATTTTTTCGAAAATTTTGATTTTCTCAAAAATGGCTCTAACAATTTTGATTAAAATGACATGTTTAAGATATTTTTATGCCAAATGAAATGTATATTTTGAATTTTCTCACTATAGCCCATGTAGTCCTGTTTACTCTTAATGACTTTTGCATAACTGGTAAACCATAAGAGATCTTGCTGTAAAAAAATGCAGATCTTGTTAAAACACAATTTATGTCCATATGCATTTTTTGTGGAGTGAGCCATTTCGGAGATATTTCTTGTTGTTTGTGTGAGTTCTGCAATATTATAATTTTCTCAAATGGAAGGTCATTATTCAATTTTTTATCATCATGCAAAGAGAACGGGATGTTAAAGCCTTCATATAGCGACCAGCTTTGAAACATTTCACTATCACTCAAAGCCTACTGTATTCCCATATTCCCCTTGCATCTAAAAGAAAATTACTAATAAGATAATTTCTGCAAATGTTTATCTCGTTAAGCATGAGGAATAAGATTAAGAGGCAGAACTGGAACTTAAAAATTCAATGCCACAACTGGGATTTGAACCACAGACCTTCCACTTACTGGGTGGCTGCTCTACCACTGAGCTATTGTGACAAACTACCAGAATGGCATTAAATTCTCAAACTGTTCTACCCCTTAAACTTTGCCCACACACGGCTTGTGTGTTTAAAAACACCAACAGTAAGTTTGTTGGCATAAATAAAATAATGAGAAATAAGAGTTTGTAAGAAAGTTAGTACAAGAGTAGAGAAAATCATGTGAGTGCAACACATGAATTAAAGCTAGTTTAGGTCTATCTTGGACAATTTCAGCATAGATGTTGTCTTTTATTGCCATCAATCAAGTAAGCATATTCATGCATTTAATTAGCCATTTTTCTTATTTATAATTATTTTATGGCAATATATTGCGCTCACAGGGGCATACCTAGGCACTCCTGGTGTCACTGGTCCTTCTAGGCTTCGGGGGTTGGATTAGAGCTAACAGTCCTGCCTATAAAACAACTTCACCCCTAATCCTTTGATGATAGCCAAGGCAGTGCTTGGTCTCAGATCGATCCCTTTCAGAGCTGTCCAGAGGATCAACCTAGCATGGAGATAGATGGACCTAGTGGTATCTCTCCATGCATGGAATTCATTACAGTGTGGGGCACTCTACTTATTTTCTGATTGTAATCTCTAAAAGAGATGTATGGTTGATCTTATCTTGGATGGAACTGCTACCACACCAGAAAAGTGTGGCACTTCTAATTACTTAATCATGCATTTGGCTACACCAGAACAGACTCCTCTTAGCCCTTTGAAACACTTTGTATTCAGGCCACACTGGACAAAATTGCTGACCCATACAGAACTGTACCTAGCAATGCAATGGATCTTTATTGATATTGACTAAGGTTAACCACAGTCTCTTTGTTTACTATACATACATCAATTTGGAACCCATGAAGTTACTGTTGAGCCATATGCTACACTGAACGTGTGTTGAGGTGTTGTGACTTGCTCCATCTTAGGGCCTCTCTGAAGAGGAAGTTGTTGCCTATCTTTCTATCCAAGGAGTATCAGTACAGCTAAGAGGCTCATGGGGTGATACAGTGTAGGACAGATACCTACAAGACCAGTCTTTTGACACTTAACTTGAGGGAACTTCCTAACAGTCTTAGAGCTGGATATGAGATACTGCATTTTGTCAATACATTCCCAATGCTTTACATTATTTCTTTGTCATGGCTTTGGACATACAGGGCTTGCCCGTAAGCAGTAGCTTTTATGTCCTCTGTGTGTAACAAATCAACACAATAGTTCTCTTTGCATCTTCATCCCCAGATGTATGATCTGTGATGATGCCCATCCTGCTTGCTGTCCTGTGTTTAAAAAAGAGTACACTATTCAAGAATTCAGAGTTAAGGATAAAATTGGCTATTGAGAGTTAACCTGCAAATCCTTTGGTCAGGTTCTGCAGCTCTTGCTTACCCGTTTCTTCAATGTTGAACTGTACCTGCAGTGTCTGCTAGCCAAAACAGAAGTTCTCCTATCAAAACCCTGTTTTCTTCCAGCCACCATTCCTTTGGAATCTTCCATGTCCCACCATCAATGTTATAATTCTAAACAATCTTATAGGCACTGGGAGCTTTTCACATTCCAACTATCACTTGCTGTGGGCAATCAGTTTGGTGACTTACCTTTGGACAACTCTGCAGACCCATCTATGGATACTGACAAGGTAGTAAGTGCTCTCTTCTTCGAGAGAACTAAGTTTAGGCACACTCTGACTTTTATGCGATTTTATCCCTTTCCCTTATTTTGTTTTTAGTTTAGTTTTTCTCATTTACTTCTTATAGCCCTTTTTTCAGTAGAATGTGCATGGCTACCATTCCCATAAGGGAGAGCTAGAACTTCTGCTTTTTACTTAATCAGCCTTTGAGTTTTTGCTTTCTGGAGACTGAACTCTGCCCTGAAGACCACATGAACTTTCATTGCTACCTATATGACTTTTCACATGATCTCACTGTTTCTGATGGTAAGCATGTCCATGGGGGCTGTGGAAAATTTTTTAGATTTACTTACTCCGCTATCCCACCATTTCTTATACTAGGCAATTTATGCACATTCTTTATGGGGCATTCATTTTTATGTCATTCTACTGGTTCTTTTTTCTGTCTTGATCTTCCCTTCTGTTTGTCACAGCTTACTGCCTTTTTGTGATGGTCTGTAGTTCCTGATACTTATGGTAGTGATCACTATACCACTACTAAGCTTCATATGATTGTTCGCCTCAACTCCACTTGTTTACCAAAGGGACTGTTCAGTAAAGCAGATTGACATCTTTATTCTGAACTTGTGACCCTTGATAACAATCCTTTTTTCCTCATTTTGATGCAGGGACCATATATCTTCCAAACATGATACTAAATGGTGCTGAACTTTCCATTTCTGAAATGTAGTTTACTGGACAATGTACTCTGGTTCCCTGATGGTTAGAGGAATGTAGTGCAGCTGTATGAGCCTGCCAAAATACCTTGAAAGTGTTCGAGCATCACTTTACACTAAGAGAATATGATCACTTTTAACAAACTGTGTGTGTTCAGACTTGCAAAGTATTAGAAATCTTCTTGGGAGCATTTGGTCTTCACCTTGTTAAGATGCACTTCTTCCTCTAGGGTGTACAATAAAATCTTTTATATATTTTGGTACGCCTGCTGTGTCATCCTCGGGCTCTCTGTGGCTGATGATATTTATCCCCTTCTTTTAGCCAATTTTCTGGGTGGAGTCTTTACTTTTGCCTCTAGTTCTGTCCACTATGATCCCCAATTCTTGGTTGTCAAGGGCTGGATGGAGTCCTCTGGATTTGATTTCACCTCTCTTAAACACTATAATCTGCCCTTCTCATTATACAAACTGGAATTAATCTTGTCATGCCTCATACTGTCCCTTAGCCAGATGGTATACATGCATAAATGCTTAATAAACTGTTTCTTTTAGGAACCTTTAACCATTATTATTTATACCAACAAACTTACTGCTGGTATTTTTAAACACACAAACTGTGTGTGGGCAATGTTTGAGAGGTAGAATCAGAAATGAAAAACTCAATGCCACAGCTAGGATTTAAACCATAGACCTGATTTACATGTGGCTGCTCTAGCCATTAAGCTACTCAGACAACCTGCCAGTATGACACTGAATTCTCCAACCAATTCATATTTTTCCCAGTAGACCAAATAAATAAATAATTACCATTTAAAGGTTATTTAATCCTGGGACATAAAGTATTTATGATTGTAAATCACCCTTGGGTTATTTATCTCTGATGTGGGATTCCCTTTGTGGTCTACAGGGAAAAATACAAATCTGCATTTGTAAAGTAATACCTTGAAACCTCTGTTCTCTCACTCCTGTACAATGTGGCTTTTGACAATGATAGTCTGCTGTTGACTATTTGGTTTCATTGGTCACCATATCCTGTGCTCTTTTTTTAAAAAGAGTTTAGGGGAATGCTTATTTTTGTTTTTGAAGGCTCTCGTGTAAAAGTTTGCAAAAGTGTTTTGATTGGAGTTACGTGGAACCACTGTTTCATGTTTGAATATTTTCAGAGAGATAATTTCTTTTGGCATCCTCGTAAGGTGACACACAAATTGTAGCCCATCCCGGTGCAGTATTCATCCCCTGTTTGTTTCTGCCTGGTGCTAGTTTCCCCAAATTCTCCACATACTCGTATTCTGCAGCCAAGTTTCTTGTTTTGAACCAATAGCCACTCATTATTTGTGCGTACAAAATACCTTTTTTAATCTCAAGATCAACAATCAGGGATGTCATACATTTTTTCATCACTCGAGGTCTCATCACACATGCATTCACAGCTTTTGTTTTCAATTGCATTATTATCCACCATCATTGAACTTCCAGCATTATAACTTGAAATGCAGTCATTGTTGCTGTGGTTTGTTTTCTTGGATGATGAAGACCGCATAAAATAGTTATTTTTCGACTCATCATATCTTCTAACTCGAAAAACCACATGCAAACTGTACAATACATTACCAGTGTCAGTAAGCCACTAAAGCATCTACCACTGCGAGGAATTAAATGATACCTACGAACAAAGAACAGATCCACCCAGATTCAAAGAGCACTAATTTCAATTTTTTGCTTAGATCACATTCACATACTATGGTATTCATAAACACCAATAGAAAACAGAGAACTCGCGAGGAAATAGATAGCAAAGTGGTGGTTGTGGTTGTTGTTGTTGTTGTTGTTGTTGTTGTTGTGGGTTTACTTTCAATACTTGCAAAGAGGTTGTGATCAGTTCTAATGATACCTACTATAACCTTTTTAAATGGAAGCCAACCCAACAAATATAAAAAACACCAATCAGTGGTTATAAAATCACATTTCCTACTTTTTAATAGGGAAATTTTGTAATTTTTAAATTCTATGGTAGAAAATGTTGGGAAATGAGTCCAGTGATGAATTCAGGGGGTAGCCAGAGGGATTCTCCCCCTCCCCCTCTCCCTGGGAAGCAAAAGGTCCCTCCCAAGAAATTCATATCTATTTGTAAATGTATATATCTCTCACATTCTCTCCCCTCCATCAAGCTTAATATCACTCCTGGAGAAAGTGGCTGTATTCATCAATGAATGTGTCCCACAGCATTCCCCCAGAAAAATAGAACTGTGCATGTTTGTGATTGTAGGAAACAAACAAGCAGATCAGGCAGTGAAGGATATGATTCTACATCCTGAAAAATGGGTTCTCTGCTGCTTATATACAGACTTAAAGGACCTTTGGCACATAAAGATATTCTCTCAATGTCTCAAGAGAAGTGATTTACATATACCATCAAACTCAAAGAGATCAAGGATAAATGTTTCTCTGGTGTTATTCTTCTCATCCATCCTGTCATGAGGAGACTGTGCTGCTCAGCTTCATATTGGCCATTGTTATTTTAGTCATGGCTACCTCCCAAGGTTGAATCACCCACCACACTGTACCCACTGCAATGCACCTTTAGCAATGAAGTATTTCGTCACCCGATGTTGTCACTATTTTGTACTTTGCAGACTACTTGGTCTATCTAATGATTTAATTACTATCATGGGTGTCGCGAACGGGGAGCAAGGGGGGGCCGCGGCCCCCCCTTGGAAGTTGGTGAACTTAATGTGCAATCAATTACTGATTATTAAACTATTATTTTAATTAAGAACAATTGTTATATAGCATAAATCAATACGGTCATATGCAACAAATATAAATTTTGACAATAAAATAATGAATTAATAATATATGATTGCAAATTTCCAACATGTGGCCCCCCCCCCCCTGGAAAAAAGTCTGCCGACGCTCATGATTACTATTTTAGGAGACATTGCCCCTATCACCAAGCTTCTCCAATATATTAAATTAACTGGTTCCCTTACAGAAATTTAACTTGTAGGAATTCACATGTGATACTGACTTTCAAACTTGCCAGAAGTGTATTCACTGCTCTGTTTGCTAAATTTTAGTTATTGTTTATCATGATTCATGAGATTTGTATTTTTTAATGTTTGTAATTTTCGGTTTAATATTTCCATTTTTGTAGTCTAGGTTGTTCATTCCTGTACTTGTCTTGAATGTTATTTTTTATATCAGAAATGAGTAAATAAATATATAGCCAGAGTGTATCACTGATGACCTCAGAAGTTTTGTGTCACCCAAATGTTATTATTAAACTATTACTAAACTATTCTGTAATACCAACTCTATCTTAAAACTGGCACCTTTTCATTGCTTCTGTTTGAAATGTTTATCATAAACAAAGATTGTGTGACTAATAGACACTAGTAATGTATCTTTAGGCTCTTTCTTTTTGGAGCCTGATGATATAAAAAGGGCAGATACCAAGGACATAGTCCACTTTATTCAGACTGTTGAACTTGAGTATGTGCCCAGTACAAGAGGCACAAAGTCCCCTACTGTACTTGGGAAGGAGTTTGTCCTTGAACGCCTCCATGCCGGCAACAAATCGGAGTCCTGCTGTGTTGTCATATTGCACCAGGTAGACTTGCATGAACTAGGACAGTATGCGAGAGAGAGGGAAATAAAAAGAGTGGGGGTAATGAGCTTGCAATGCTGTGCACGTAAACATATCTCATTGGCTACAGATCAGAACTCTTCCCATTTGAAAAGCACAGTAAGTGCCTATGTGCTGGCCTCTGGTGACATCACTTAATCACCACTGCCACCACTGTCATTATCATATATTAATGATAATTCTTGTGTTGCCATATATTTCTTTGCTTACTCACACTAAGTCATGCACATTGAGGGGCATTCATTTACAAGCAATCTGCCCTCATTACAGTTGACAATGCTGTGGAGATTGCTCACGCTGCTATCTTTGCGAACCATGGCCAGAACTGCTGTGCAGGATCAAGAACTTTTGTTCAAGAAGGCATATATGATGAATTTGTTAAGAAGGCTGCAACCAAAGCTGCTAGCAGAAAAGTTGGTGATCCATTTATTAGCGGAATAGAGCAGGGACCTCAGGTATTCAGTGAAATTATCCTTAAGTATTTATTTAATTGAGATAATATTCTTCATTAAATAAATAATAATATAGGTATCTACTCCAGTTAGCTATGTATTGCTTAGTGCAATTCACATGATAGACCCTTATCATACAAAATAAAGATTTGGCATATTTAACTATCATACAAAGAAATAACAATGATGATGCAGAAAAAATTACAAAAACCAGCAATTTAATTCATGTCAGTACAGAAACCAAACACCCAATCCCCTTCTTGGACTTCAAAATAACAAACAGTGATGTAAAATAGGATTTTGAATCTATAGGAAACAAGTGAAGAATTAAGAATCATAGTATACAAGGTCTTATCTTTTAAAAATGGAGAAAATGAAAGTAAAAGTTCTTTCAGTGTAATAATTTATTGAACCGCTTTACATATAATAACTATAACTTAAACTAGCACAGCATTAATGTGACTTAGTGCAAAATTCATTCTACAGGATTATTTCACTTCCACTGTATATATATAAAAGAGAACTTATGAATCTGCTTGCTAAAAACTGTTTTCCTAAGTACCTATAGGTATGTCACTCCTCTTAAGTGGTATTCAGAATTATGTAAGTACCTATACCTATATACTTACATAATCTTATATAGGATGTTTTACTACGTTTCAGGTGGATGATGAGATGTTTAATAAAGTGCTGACTCTGATAGAATCTGGCAAGAAAGAAGGAGCAAAATTGCAATGCGGTGGAGAACGCCAAGGAAATGAAGGTTACTTCATCAAACCTACTGTGTTTTCAGATGTAAAAGATGATATGAGAATAGCTAAGGAAGAGGTAAGATTCTGCTTTACAACCAAAATAAAAATTGTACGCCTTTTTAACCATGGGAATTAACTGTACCTTCTGTGATTTAAAAGTAACTTCTCCACATATATAGCAGAAGTTGTTTGGGTTACTAACACACACAGCATTTTGTGTCTTTATCAAAATGTCTGTCATTTTGAAGGCACTGAAACTCAAGTTTTCACACTCACAAAGTAAACAATGAACTGAGTTGGTAAAGGAATTGCAAGCTGAGGGTTAGACTCTGCCTACTAGGCATAAATCAACCATAATTCTTCCATTACAGGCTGTTTCAAAAATATGAACTCAAGGTAATTTCTATTAATAAACCAAAGCCTAATGCAACAGCCTGAACTGTGTATAGTAGAAATGAGAAACACTCTACAAAAATGAAGGGTTTAGCAACCTAAAACTCAAGAGTTATGAATTTTATCTTGGATACATTTTGGCTGTTAATTAGTGTTACCTAGGGCCATAACAATAATAATGAAACAAACATTCAACACACTGGTGATGTAAATGATTGATTTGTGAAATATATTTGGGGTATAATACATAATTAAAAAAGATTAGTGAAGTTTTAGTCACTAGTATTAATTCATATTTGTTAACATTGATAGCATTGATAGCTTTCTTAAACAGTGACCATTCATATCCCTCTGTTGCTAACGTTTATTTGATGACTAGGAAAACTCTCTTCACCTTGTTTTCCCTTTGTATAATAACATTTTAAAGGCAGAATTGTCTCTCCCACTATAATGAATTCAAAATAAAATATGGTGGTGTGGGTTATACTGAAAGTGGAAGCCTTCAGCAGGATGCATATTAAAGGACCTATTCTGCCCAAACAAAGCTTTTGAAACCAAATGGAAAGGTGACTTCAGATGTTTCCTTGACTTTATAAACAGTATATAAAAGACTTGAATTTTAAACGTCTTATTCTAGTGACAAATTATTTAAAAGTAAGCATTATCATTATTAGTAAGTACAACTTTCCCAGTAGCAGTTGTTAAATAATTTAGTTTCTTTCACTCAATTACATGGAGTAGGATGATATATGAATAAGAAGAGCCTGAAGCAAAGAGTATCTTTACCAATCAATTCTGTTATTGATTCTCTTATTAGAAGTTTGTGAACATAACAATTATTATATGTTTATGAGCATGTATTACAGATTTTTGGTCCTGTACAATCCATTATCAAGTTCAGTACTCTTGAAGAAGCAATAGAGAGAGCTAATAACACAACTTATGGGTTGGCTGCAGGGATCATTACCAAGGATATTGATAAAGCCCTTGCTTTTGCTGCTTCTGTTCATGCGGGCTCTGTCTGGTAAGTGGCTCTCCTCTGTCAACATTTCAGATTAATCTTCTTTCTTGTAAGTTTAAAAAGTGTTGTAATAAGCAATTCAAACTAAAAAGGTGAGTCGATTAATAACAGTACACAACACTTTCTTATAATTTTGCGGAACATGTTTCGGAGGCTGACTTTCCTCCATTATCCACTGATAAACCATAATCAGTTGTCTGGTTGATAATGGAGGAAAGTCAGCCTTGGTTTAAATTTTAGACTAAGCTCTGAAGTATTTCCTTAATTAGAACAGTGTTCCTAATTTTTCCTGCTGTGTCCAGTTTTAAATTTTTAGTCACCAGGGTCCCCTATCATTATTAGAAAGTACTACTCACACACTTTGGGTCATCTCCTTAGCATGGTGGTAGCACTACAGCTTACCAAACGAGGGACCTGGGTTTCATTCCTGGTACCACTGTGAGGAGTTTCTACCACTGAGAGACCTGGTCTAGAGTGCACTCAGCCTTGTTAGATCCCTGAGGGGCCCATTTAGGAGCTACTTGATTGAAAAGTAACAGAACTTGGTTGAGAAGACTGCATAACCAGCCAGTAGGGACCAGGGCACTGACCATCTCCCACCTGCAATACTGCACCCCACTCATGATGCCTGTGGTGGGCATAGGTGGAGGATGCATTTTGCTGTATTGCATTACCTTTGTTACTGCTCTCTTGGGTTATCATGCCAGTTTACTTTGTGTTTTACTTTTGTGTGTAACAAATTTAAATAGTAATTTTAAGAACTAAATTTCTCAACCAGGTCCCATCATTAACACTGCAAACTCCTCTAAATAGTAATAGGAGCCATGTGTTTAGCCTTTTGCTTTAGCCATTGACTAATCTTGAAAAAACAATTGTGGAAATTACAACCCATAGTCTTTTATGACAAAATTTAAAGTATGATTGCATAAAAGACATGAAAAGCTCTATTGCTGTCTTTAGCAACAATGCCATCTGAGAGTTCAAAATAAAGTGTGCGAGTAGTGGTTTTTCTTATAACTGAAAATAATTTGATGGCAGTACCATGGTTGAGCATTTAGAGTGTTTGCCTACTACCTAGGCAGCCTGGGTTCGATCCCGGGACCTGCATGTGGTATTCATGGTGGGTGAAGCATTTTCTCCAATTTTCTCCGCCATTCATTCCACCTATTGCTCCATTATCACCTTTTCAATCATCAATTTTGCCTGCATTTCATATCATCTTCTTCCTCACTATCATGCTTGGCTGATCACCTGCTTCCAGGTCTTCACTCTGTCTGGTCCATAGGTTCCTGTGCTTGCCAACAGCCGTCTGACCCTAGGCACACGCTTGTAAGTCCTAAGGGGTGTAAGTTCTACATAAGGGGACGGTAGTCGGGTAAAGAAAGAGAATAATTTGAAACAAATTGGAGGATTTCATAATTCAAAATAGTACTAAACCTTGAGATACTGGCTGAACAAGAATGTGAACTTCAGCACACAAAAATAATCATATCATGTCAACAAATTAATATAAAGCTAGTGCAAAATTTTGGCCTGAAAAGAATTTAAATCAATGTGTAAGTAAATTACTTTCATCCATATTAATTCAGCTGAGAATGTATAACAATGGTGTGAATTCAAATTTGCAGGAACGTTTTTCACTTTTGAGTTATATTTTTACTTTCTCTACTGGTAAGTAGGGGAAGTATTGTATTCCACCCAAAAATTTGATGTCGAGATTTCACCGGAAATATATGTTTTGAGGCCCCCTGAATCCAAAAAAGGCATTTTTAGAAAAAGATCCGTGTGTGTATCTGTGTGTCAGTCTGTGGACAGCATAACTCAAAAACGAAAAGTCGGTTAAAAACCAAAGTTGGTATTTAAGTTTAATGTCTTTCAAGGATGCGACACGAAGATTTTGAAGAAAATATCCCCAACCTAAACTACCCTTTGCATGGAACATTTTTGGTAAATTTTGATTTTCTTGAAAATGACTAACAATTTCTATTAAAACGTCATATATTTGAGATATTTTCATGACAAATGAAATGTGTATCTTTAATTTTCTGGTTATAGCCCCTGTGGTTGTATTTACTCTGGACTACTTTTGTATAACTGGTAAACCGTTAGATAGATCAAATCATACTGTACAGAAAATGTAGATCTTGCTAAAACACACAATTTATGTCTCAATAAATTTTCTTGTAGGGTGAACCATTTCGGAGATATTCTTTGTGTGTAAGTTTCGGAAAACTTAAAACTTTCATGAAATGGAGCATTGTTGTTCATTTTTTTATATGTTAAGTGTGCAAAGAGAACGGAATCTTAAAGCTTTAAACAATCTGAATATCGCATAAAGCCTACTGTATTCTAACATTCCCCTTGCACCTACAAGGAAATAAGCAATAAGATAAGTTGTACAAATGTTTATCTTAACTAACACGAAGAAGATATAGGAATAAGAGTTTGTAAGAATGGTTAGTACAAGAGTAGAGAAAGTCATGTGAGTGCAACACATCAGTTTTTGTATAGTATGATTTGGTCTATCTCTAACGGTTTACCAGTTATGCAAAAGTTGTCCAGAGTAAATACGACTACAGGAGCTATAGCCTGAAAATTCAAGATATACACTTCATTTGTCATAAAAATATCTCAAACATATGACATTTTAATCAAAATCGTTAGAGCCATTTGCAAGAAAATAAAAATTTTCGAAAAATGTTCCATGTAAAGGTTAGTTTAGGGTGGGGCTATTTTCTTCAAAATCTTCGTGTCGCATCCTTGAAAAACATTAAACTTAAATAACAACTTTGGTTTTTAAAGGACTTTTCGTTTTTGAGTTATGTTGTCCACAGACTGACACACACACACACACACACACACACACACACACACACACACACACACACACACACACACACACACACACACACACACACACACGGACCTTATTCTAAAAATTCTTTTTTTTTCGATTCAGGGGGTCTCAAAATATATTTCCGGTGAAATCTCGACATCAAATTTTTGGGTGGAATACAATACTTACCCTAATTACCAGTAGAGAAAGTAAAAAAGCATTCTTAGAAAAACGTCCGTGTGTGTCTGTGTGAGTCTGAAATCGGCGCGTCGAAATCGCTGAGTCGAAATCGGTGACTCGAAATCGGTGACTCGAAATCCGTGACTCTAAATCGCAGAGTCGGATTCGCCGAGTCGGATTCGCCGAGTCGGATTCGCCGAGTCGGATTCGCCGAGTCGGATTCGCCGAGTCGGATTCGCCGAGTCGGATTCGCCGAGTCGGATTCGCCGAGTCGAAATCGCCGAGTCGAAATCGCCGAGTCGAAATCGCCGAGTCGAAATTGGTATGTCGAATATTCTAAATCGAATATCCGAAGTCAAGTATTCTGTCAAATTTCTATGTCGAACTACCGATGTCGAATTTTCTGTGCCTAATTCTCGAAGTTGAATATTCGATGTTTAATGTTCTATGTCCAATTTTCGATGTCAAATTTTCTATGTCGAGTATTCAATGTCCATTTCAGTCGAATTTTCGACGTCGAACTTAAAATGTCGAACTTAGAATGTGGCACATAGAATGACCAACTGACTATGTCGCACATAGAATGTCCAGCTGACAATGTCGATGTCTCACTTACGATATTGATGTCCCACTTACGATGTCGATGTCCAACATACGATGTTGTACAACTTACGATTTCAACGTCGAGAATTCGATCTCGACCTCGAGTCTTACATCAAGACCTCGATGTCGAGATTTCGATTTCGATGACGAGCCTTGGACGTCGAAGTTTGGACATCAAAGTTTGTATTCGAATTTTCTGTCAAATTTCCAATGACGTATATTCATATATAATTTTCGATGTAGAATTTTCCGTATCGATTGCTCCGTATCGATTCATCCGTGTAGATTCTTCCGTGTCGAGTTTTCGGTGTCCAAACCTCGATGTCGAAACCTCGATTTCGCAACCTCGATGTCGAAACCTCGATTTCGCAACCTCGATGTCGAAACCTCGATTTCGCAACCTCGATGTCGAACCCTCGATATCGAACTCTCGATGTCGAACCCTCCATGTCGAAATCTCGATGTCGAACGCTCGATATCGAACCTTGGATGTCAAACCCTCGATGCCAAAACTTCGATGCCGTAACTTCGATGCCGAAACTTGGATGCCGAACCCTCAATGTCGATACCCTCGATGTCGATACCCTCGATGTCGATCCCTCGATGTCGAAAGCTCGAGGTAAAACCCTCGATGTCGAACCCTCGATGTGGAACCCCGATGTTAAAACGTCGATGTAGTAACTTCGATGTGGAAACTTCTATGTCAAAAATTCGACGCTGAAGCTTTTGTTGCGAACCCTCGAGGTCGAAACATCGATGCCGCACCTTCGATGGCGAACGCTCAAAGTCGAACCCTCGATGTCGAATCCTCGATATCGAACGGTCGATGTCGAACGCTCGTTGTCGAGCCCTCGATGTCGAACCCTCGAAGTGGAACACTTAATGTAGAAACTTCGATGTCGAACTATCCATGTTGAACTCTGGATGTGGAACCCTCGATGTCGAAACCTCGATGTTGAAGCTTCAGTTGCGAACCCTAGATGTAAAAATTTCGATTTGGAACCCTCGATGTCGAACAGTCGATTTCGAACCCACGATGTGGAAGCTTCGATGTAGAATCCTCAATTTCGAACCCTCAATATCGTAACTTCGATGTCATAACTTCAATGTCGAAACTTTGATGTAAAAAAATTCGATGTCAAAATTCGACTTTGACGCTTCTGTTGCGAATACTAGATTTCGAAACTTTCGATTTCAAACGCTCAATGTCGAAACTTAGATGTCGAAACTACGATGACGAAACTACGATGTGGAAACTTCGATGTTGAGCTCTCGATGTCGAACCCTCGATGTCGAACCCACAATGTCGAACCCTCGATGTCAAAAATTAGACGGCGCTTCTGTTGCGAACCCTCGATGTCAATATTTCGATGTTGAACCCTCGGTGTCGAACCGTCAATGACGAAACCTCGATGTCAAAAGATCAATGCCGAACCCTCGATGTCGAGCACTCGGTGTAGAACCCTCGATATCGTAACTTCGATGTCGAAACTTCGATGTCGATCCTTCGAAGACGAACCTTCGATGTCGAAACTTGGATTTCGTACATTATTGTCGAAATTTAGATATCGATACATACAACCTTCGATGTGGAACGTTCAATGTGGGTTCCTCGATGTGGAACCTTAGATATCTCAACTTCAATGTCGTAACATCGATATCAAAACTTCGATGTCGAACCCTCGATGTAAAAAATTCGACGTCGAAACTTGGATGTTTAACCCTCTATGTCGAACCCTCTATGTGGAAACCTCGATGTGGAAACTTCGATGCCAAACCCTCAATGTCAAACCGTCGATGTCGTGCACTCGATGTCGAACCCTCGAAGTACAACCCTCGATGTCGTAACTTCGATGTCGAAGCTTTGATTTCGTAACAGCATAGTGGAAACTCCGATTTCGAAACTTAGATGTTGCAACATCAATGTCTAATCTTCGCTAATGAAACTTCGATATCGAAACTTCGACATCGAAGCTTCGATGTCGAACGCTGGATGTCGAACCCTCGATGGCGAACCCTCGATGACGAACCCTCGATGACGAACCCTGGATGTCGAACCCTCGATTTCGAACCTCGATGTCGAAAGCACGATGTAAAAACCTCGATGTCGAACCCTCGATGTGGAACCCCAATGTTAAAACGCCGATGTAAAAACTTCGATGTCGAAACTTCTATGTCAAAAATTGGACGATGAAGCTTCTGTTGCGAACCCTGAGGTCGAAACATCGATGTCGAAACATCGATGTCGAAACATCGATGTCGAAACTTCGATGTCGAAACTTCGATGTCGAAACATCTATGTTGAAATTTCGATGTCGAAACATCGATGTCGAAACCTCGATGTCGAAACTTCAATGTAGAACGCCGGATGTCGAATCCTCGATGTCGATTCCTCGATGTGGAACCCTCGAAGTGGAACACTTGATGTAGAAACTTCGATGTCGAACTATCCATGTTGAACTCTCGATGTGGAACCCACGATGTCGAAACCTCGATGTTGAAGCTTCAGTTGCGAACCCTAGATGTAAAAATTACGATGACGAACCCTCAATGTCGAACCCTCGATGTCGATTCCTCGATGTCGATTCCTCGATTTCGATCCCTCGATGTCGAACCTCGATGTCGAAAGCTCGATGTAAAAACCTCGATGTCGAACCCTCGATGTGGAACCCCGATGTTAAAACGCCGATGTAGTAACTTCGATGTCGAAACTTCTATGTCAAAAATTCGACGTTGAAGCTTTTGTTGCGAACTCTCGAGGTCAAAACATCAATGTTGAAACTTCGATGTCGAAACTTCGATGTAGAAACATCGATGTCAAAAATTCGACGCTGATGTTTGTGTTGCGAACCATCATGTCGAAACTTCGCAGTCGAAAATTCGATGTCAAAACTTACATGTTGAACCCTCGATGTCGAACCCTCGATGTCATAACTTTAGTCTTATGTTCAAAGTCGAAACTTCGATGTCGAAACTCGATGCTTAAACTTCAATGTGAAAACTTCGACGTCGAAACTTCAATTTGAACCCTCGATGTCCAACCCTCGATGTGGAACCCTCGAAGTCATAACTTTTATGTCTTAAATTCGATGTCGAACCGTCGATGTCGAACCCTCGATGTCGCACCTTAAATGGCGAACGCTCAAAGTCGAATCCTCGATGCCGCACCTTCGATGGCGAACGCTCAAAGTTAAACCCTAGATGTCGAACCCTCGACGTGGAACCCTCGAAGTGGAACACTTGATGTAGAAACTTCGATGTCGAACTATCCATGTTGAACTCTCGATGTGGAACCCTCGATGTCGAAACCTCAATGTTGAAGCCTTAGTTGCGAACCCTAGATGTAAAAATTACGATGTCCAACCTTCGAAGTCGAAACTTCTATGTCGAAACTACGATGACAAAACTTAGATGTCCAAACTTCGATGTTGGTACCTCGATGTAGAACCCTCGATGTCGAACCCTCAATGTCGAACCCTCAATGTCGAAATTTCAATGTCGAACCCTCGATGTCAAAAATTCAACGTTGGAGCTTCTGTTGCGAACACTCGATGTCGAAATTTCGTTGTCGAACCTTCCTTGTGGAAACTTTGATAAAAAAAATATTTTCTTCTTGTTTAACGACGCTGTCAATTGCCAGGATCACATCAGCGTCGCCGGTGTGCCGGAATTTTGTCCCGCAGGAGTTCTTTTACATGCCAGTAAATCTACTGACACGGAGCTGTCGTTTTTAAGCACACTTAAAAACCATCGGCCTGGGCCGGGTTTGAACCCGTGACCTTGGGATTCGTAGGCCAGCGTCTAATCAACTGAGCCACCCAGACCGAATCGAAACTTTGATGCTGAAACTTCGTTGTGGAACTATCGGTGTCAAAATTTAGATGCCTAACCCTCGATGTCAAATCTTCTATGTCCAAACTACGATGTCGAAACCTCGATGTCGATCCCTCGATGTCAATCACTCGATGCCGAACCCTCGATGTAAAAAATTTGACATTGGAGCTTCTGTTGCGAACCCTCGATGTCGAAACTTCGATGTAGACACTACGATGTCGAAACTGCGATGTGACTTCGAGTCGAAAGTACGATATTGAACCCACGATGTCGAACCCTCGAAGTGAAAATTTCGAATTCGATATTTCGATCTAGAACCCCCGATGTCGCAACTTCGTTGTGGAAACTTCGATGTCGAACCCAAGATGTGGAACCCTCGATGTCGAACGCTGAATGTCAAACGCTGGATGTTGAACGTTTGATGTCGAACGCTCGATGTCAAAAATTCGACGTCGGCGATTCTGTTGCGAACCCTTGATGTCAATATTTCGATGTTGAACCCTCGATGTTGAACCGTCAATGACGAAACCTCGATGTGGAAACCTCGGTGTCGTGCACTCCATGTCGAAACCTCGAAGGAGAACCCTCGATGTCGTAACTTCGATGTCATATCATCGATGTGAAGCTCCGATTACAAAACTTCGTTGTAGAAACTTTGTTGTAGAAACTTCGATGTAGAAACTTCGATGTCGAAACTTAGATGTGGAAACATCGATGTCGAAACTTCGATGTCAAAATTCGTTGTCGACCCCTCGATTTCGAATCCTCCTTGTCGAACTTTCGATGTGGAACCCTCGATGTCGAACAGTCGATTTCGAACCCACGATGGGGAAGCTTCGATGTAGAATCCTCAATACCGTAACTTTGATGTCATAATTCCGATGTCAAAACATTGATGTCGAAAATTTGATGTAAAAAATTCGATGTCAAAATTCGACATTGATGCTGTGTTGCGAATACTAGATGTCGAAACTTTCGATTTCAAACGCTCAATGTCGAACCCCCGATGTCGAATCCTCAATGTCGAAGCTTCGATGTCTAACCCTCGACGTCGAACGCTGAATGTCGAACGTTTGATGTCGAACCCACAATGTCGAACCCTCGATGTCAAAAATTAGACGACGGCGCTTCTGTTGCGAACCCTTGATGTCAATATTTCGATGTTGAACCCTCGATGTTGAACCGTCAATGACGAAACCTCGATGTCGAAACTTCAATGCGGAACCCTCAAAGTCGAACCCTCGATGTCGTGGACTCGGTGTTGAACCCTTGAAGGAGAACCCTCGATATCGTAACTTCGATGTCGAAATATCGATGACAATCCTTCGATGACGCACCTTCGATGTCGAAACTTCGTTGTGGAAAATTCGATTTCGTACCTTGTTGTCGAAATTTAGATATCGAAATTTCTATATCGAAACATGGATATCGAAACTTCGATGTCGAACACTCGATGTGGAACCTTCCATGTGGGATCCTCGATGTGGAACCTTCGATATCTCAAGTTCGATGCCGTAACATCGATATCGAAACTTCGATGTCGAACTCTCGATGTCGAACCCTCGATGTCAAAAATTCGACGTCGAAACTTGGATGTTGTACCCTCTATGTCCAACCCTTAATGAGGAAACCTCGATGTGGAAACTTCGATGCCGAACCCTCAATGTCGAACCGTCGATGTCGTGCACTCGATGTTGAACCCTCGAAGTACAACCCTCGATGTCGTAACTTAGATGTCGAAGCTTTGATTTCGAAACAGCGTAGTCGAAACTCCGATTTCGAAACTTCGTTGTCGAAACTTCGATGTTGAAACATCAATGTCGAAACTTCGATATTGAAACTTCGACATCAAAACTTCGATTTCGAACGCTCGATGTCGAACCCTCGATGTTGAACCTTCCATGTGGAATCCTCGATGTGGAACCCTCGATATCTCCGCTTCGATGCCGTAACTTCGATGTCGATACTTTGATGTACAAAATTTGATGTCAAAATATCGATGTGAAAAATTCGTCGTTGATGCTTCTGTTGCGAACTCTCGTATAAGAAACTTCGATGTCGTAACGTCGATGTCGAGACGTCGATGTTGTTACGTCGAGGTCGATACTTCAATGTCGAACCTTCACGTCGAATGCTGAATGTTAAACGTTTGATGTCAGACCCACGATGCCGAAACCTCGATGTCAAAAATTAGACGACGGCGCTTCTGTTGCGAACCCTCGATGTCAAAATTTCGATGTCGAAACTTCAATGTCGTACCCTCGATGTAGAACCCTCGATGTCGAATCCTCGAGGTGGAACCTTCCATGTGGAATCCTCGCTGTGGAACCCTCGATATCTCAACTTTGATGCCGTAACATCGAAATCGAAACTTCGATGTCGAACCCTCGATGTCAAAAATTCGACGGGAAAACTTCGATGTTGAACCCTCTGTCGAACCCTCTATGAGGAAACCTCGATGTGGAAACTTCGATGCTGAACCCTCAATATCAAACCGTCGATGTCGTGCACTCGATGTCGAACCCTGAAAGTACAGCCCTCGAAGTCGAAACTTCGATGTCGAAGCTTTGATTTCGAAACAGCGTATTTAAAACTTCGTTGTCTAAACTTCGATGTCGCAGCATCAAAGTCGAAACTTCGATATCGGAACTTAGATGACGAAACATCGATATTGATATCGAACCCTCATTGTAGAACCCTCGATGTGGAACCCTCGATTTCTCAACTTGGATGCCGTAACTTCGATGTAGAAACTTAGATGTACAAACTTTGATGTCAAAGTATCGATGTCAAAAATTCGACGTTGATGCTTCTGTTGCGAACTCTCGATATCGAAACTTCGATGTCGTATCGTCGATGTCGAACCTTCCACGTCGAACCCTCGACATTCGAACGCTGAATATCGAACGTTTGATGTGGAACCCTCGATGTCAAAAATTAGACGACGGCGCTTCTGTTGTGAACCCTCGATGTCAAAATTTCGGTGTCGAAACTTCAATGTTGAATCCTCGATGTCGAACCGTCGATGACGAAACCTCGATGTCGAAACTTCAATGCGGAACCCTTAATGTCGAACCCTCGATGTCATGGACTCGGTGTTGAACCCTTGAAGGAGAACCCTCGATATCGTAACTTCGATGAAGAAACTTCGTTGTCGGAACATCGATGTCGAACTTTCAATGTCGAAACGCGATATCGAAACATCGATGTTGAACCCTCGATGTAGAACCCTCGATGTGGAAAACCTTCTATGTAGAATCCTATTTGTGGAACCATCGATATCTCAACTTCCATGCCGTAACATCGATATCGAAACTTCGATGTCGAACTCTCGACGTCGAACCCTCGATGTGAAAATTTCGACGTCAGCGCTTATGTTGCGAAGCCTGGATGTCGAAACTTCGAGCTGAACTCTCGATTACGAACCCTCGATGACGAAACCTCCATGTCGAAACTTCCGTGCCGTACCCTCAATGTCGAACCCTCGATGTCGTGCACTTGATGTCAAACCCTCGAAGTGGAACACTAGATGTCGTAACTTCGAGGTGGAAGCTTCGTTGTCGAAACTTTGATATCGAAACTTCGCTATCAAACCCTCGATGTAGAACCTTGGATGTCGAACCCTCGATGTGGAACCTTGCATGTGGAATCCTCGATGTGGAACCCTCGATGTCTCAACTTCGAGTTCGGAACCTTGATGTCGAAACTTTGATGGAAAAATATTCGAGATGTCAAAAATTCGTAGTTGATGCTTCTGTTGCGAACTCTCGATGTCGAAACGCCGATGTCGAACCGTCGATGTTGAAACTTAGATGTCGAAACTATGATGTAGAGACGTCGATGTCAAAACGTCGACGTCAAAACGTCGATGTGGAAACTTCGATGTCGAAACTCCGATGTCGATCTCTCGATGGTGAATCCTCAATGTCGAACCCTGGATATCGATCCCTCGATGTCAAAACTTCGACCTTGGAGGTTCTCTTGCGAACCGTCGATATCGAAATTTCGATGTCGATACTTATATGTCAGACTATCGATGTCGAAAATTCGATGCCGAAACTTAATGTTGTAAACACGATGAGGAACCCTCGATGTCGAAATTACGTATTCGATATTTCTATCTCGAAACCTCGATGTCTACTCTTCGATGTTAAAACTACGATGAGGAAACTTCGATGTCGATCCCTCGATGTTCAGCCCTCGATGTCGAACCCTCGACGTCGAACGCTGGATGTCGAACGTTTAATGTTGAACCCTCGATGTCAAAAATTAGGCGTCGGCGCTTCTGTTGCGAACCCTTGATGTCAACATTTCGATGTCGAAACTTCGATGTTGAACCTTCGATGTCGAACCCTCGATGACGAAACCTCCTTGTCGAAACTTCAATGCCGAACCCTCAATGTTGAAACCTCGATGTCGTGCACTGGATGTCGAACCCTCGAAGTAGAACCCTCGATGTCGTAACTTCGATGTCGTAACTTCGATGTCGAAACTTGGATGTCGGAACCTTAATGTAGAACTCTCGATGTCGAACCCTCGATTTCAAACCCTCGATGTGGAAACTTCTATGTGGAATCCTCGATGAGGAACACTCGATATCTCAACTTCGATGTCGCAACTTCGATGTTGAAACTTGAAGGTCGAAACTTTGAAGTCCAAATTTGATGTAAAAGATTCGATGTCAAAATTCGACGTTGCTTCTGTTGCGAACTCTTGATGTCGAAACCTGATGTCGTTAAGTCGATGTCGAAATTCGATGTCGAACCCTCGATGTCGAACCCACGATGTGGAAGCTTCGATGTAGAATCCTCGATGTGGAACCCTCCATATCGTAACTTCGATGTCGAAACTTTGATGTCTAAAATTCGTGGTGAAAAATTCGACGTTGCTGCTTCTGTTGCGAACTCTCGATGTCCAAACTTTTATGTCGAACGATCAATGTCGAACCATCGATGTCGAACGCTCGATTTCGAACGCTCAATGTCGAACCCTCGATGTTGTTCCCTCGATGTGGAACCCTCGTTTTCGATCCCTCGATGTCAAAAGTTCGACCTAGGAGCTTCTGTTTCGAACCCTCAATGTCTAAATTTCGATGTCGAAACTTCGATGTCGAAACCATGATGTTGAACCCAAGATGGAAAACCCTCGAAGTCGAAATCTCGAATTCGATGTCGATCTCTCGATGTCGTTCCCTCGATGTCAAAAATTCGACCTTGCAGCTTCTGTTACGAACCCTCGATGTCTAAATTTCGATGTCGAACTCTCGATGTCGAAACTATGATGTGGAAACTTCGATGTCGATCCCTCGATGTCAAACGCTGCCTGTCGAAGGTTTGATGTCGAACCCTCGATGTCAAAAATTCGACGTCGGGGCTTCTTTTGCGAGCCCTCGATGTCCATATTTCGATGTCGAAAATTCGATGTTGTACCCTCAATGACGGAACCTCGATGTCGAAACTTCAATGTCGAACCCTGAATGTCGTTCACTGGATGTCGAACCCTCGAAGTGGAACCCTCGATGACGTAACTTCGATGTCGAAGTTTTGCTTTCGAAAGTTCGTTGTCGAAACTTTGATGTTGAAACATCGATGTCGTACTTTGATATCGAAACTTCCATACGAAACTTCGATATCGAACCCTCGATGTGGAACCTTCCATGTGGAATCCTTGATATGGAACTCTTGATATCTTAACTTCGATGTCGAAACTTCGAGGTGGAGACTTTGATGTCGAAACTTCTGTTGCGAACTCTTGATGTCGAAACTTCGATGTCGAGACTTGGATGTCGAAACGTCGATGTCGGACCCTCAATTACGAACCCTCGATGTCAAAAATTCCACCTTGGAGCTTCTGTTGCGGACCCTCTATGTCGAAACTTTGATGTCGAAACTACGATGTCAAAACAACAATGTCGAAACTACGATGTTGAACCCACTATGTCGAACCCTCGAGGTCGAAATTTCGAATTCGATATTTCGATCTCCTACCCTCGATGTAGAAACTTCGATGTCGATCCCTGAATATCGAACGCTGGATGTCGAACGTTTGATGTGGAACCCTCGATGTCAAAAATTCGACGTCGGCGCTTCTGTTGCGAACTCTCGATGTCGAAGCTTCGATGTTGAACCTTCGATGTCGAAACTTCGATGTAGAAACTACGATGTTGAACCCACGATGTTTAACCTTCGATGTCGAGCCCTCGATGTCGAAATTTCGAATTCGATATTTCAATCTTGAACCCTCGATGTCGAAACTACGATGTGGAAACTAAGATGGCGGATCCTCGATGTCGATTCCCCGATGTCAAACCCTCGAAGTCGAACCCTCGATGTAGAACCTCGATGTCGTAACTTCTAAGTTCTAAATTCGATGTCGCAACTTCGATGTCCATCCCTCGATGTGGAACCCTCGATGTCGAAACTTCTTTTTCGAACCTTTGATGCTGAATTTTCGAATTCGTCTGTAGGTACACGAAATGATGTACCTACTGCGAAGGCATATCCCGATTAAAATGAAAGACACAAGAACATACTTTCATATGAATGGTTTGTGTAAATTAACATTTATTTAATACATCATTTTTTTTTACTTTCTATACTGCGTATAGTAATTAGGAGAAGTAGTGCATTTCACCGAAAAGTTCCAAATCGAGATTTCACCGAAAATACATATTTTGGGAACTCCTGAATCTAAAAAAGTATTTTTCGAAAAAGATGCTACGTGTGCGACAGTGTCCCTGTGTGTGTGAACATAACTCAAAAAGAAAAGTCGTTTTATATATGATGCCTAACTTGGTATTTACGCTTGGTAGAGGACAGAGGTACTTCCCTATACCAGGAAGTAGGTGAAAGGAAGGAGAACAAGGAGAAGAAAAAAGACGGAAGAGAAGGGGAAGAAGAAAAGGGGTAGGTGGAGGAGAAGGGGAAAAGTAAACTCCCCTACCAAGACTACCCTTTACATGGAACATTTTTCGAAAATTTTGATGTTACGGAAATTGGCTCCATCGATGTACCTTATGTTTAAAACGTTTTTACGATAAATGAAATACACTTCTTAAATTTTTATGGTAAAGTCCTCAGAAGTCATTTTCCTTCTGGGCGACTTTTGCATAACTAAGAGATGGACAAAATGTAACTAGCTATACAAAAAATGTAACGCACTTTAAAACAGACAAATTAATAGCAAATATATTGTTTGTGAAGTTAAACATTATTTCTAATTATTTGTCCGAATTTTCCTATACTTAAACCTTACTGAAATGGGAAGTCTCATATTTTTATCTCGGGGGAGTACGCATTTCTAAGGAATAGCTTGTACAAGAGTAGAGAAAATCATATGAATGTAACATATTTAAGCATCATTCCATCCATTTCATCCACTGTCCGATGCGATCTGCAAGGTTAAAGGAGGTTAAACTTATGTATATGAAAGTATAGTTCAATTGATCATCCTATATACCAGTCATACATACTTCAGCTTTCACATTGGCATTTTTCCTCCCTTATGGCACATTTTTACTTTCTTTTCTGGTAAGTAGGGGAAGTATTGTATTACACCCAAAAATTCGATGTTGAGTTTTCACCGGAAATATATGTTTTGAGATCCCCTGAATAAAAAAAGCATTTTTAGAAAAGGTCCGTGTGTGTGTGTGTGTGTGTGTGTGTGTGTGTGTGTGTGTGTGTCTATGGGCAGCATAACTCAAAAACGAAAAGTCGGTTAAAAACCAAAGTTGGTATTTAAGTTTAATGTCTTTCAAGGATGCAACACAAAGATTTTGAAGAAATTAGCCCCACCCTAAACTACCCTTTACATGGAACATTTTTCGAAAAGTTTGATTTTCTTGAAAATGGGTCTAACGATTTTGATTAAAATGCCATGTGTTTGAGATATTTTGATGACAAAAGAAATGCATATCTTGAATTTTCTGGCTATAGCCACTGTAGTCGTATTTACTCTGGACGACTTTTGCATAACTGGTAAACCGTTAGAGATAAACCAAATCATACTATACAAAAAATGTAGATCTTGCTAAAATACACAATTTATGTCTCAATAAATTTTCTTGTAGGATGAACCATTTCGGAGATATTCCTTGTTATGTGTGAGAGTCTCTGAAAACTTAAAACTTCCGTGAAATGGAACATCGTTGTTCATTTTTTTATATGTTAAGTGTGCAAAGAGAATGGAATCTCAAAGTTTTAAAAGATTTGACTATCGCACAAAGCCTACTGTATTCTAATATTCCCCTTGCACCTTCAAGGAAATAACCAATAAGATAATTTCTGCAAATGTTTATCTCAACTAACACGAAGAAGATATAGGAATAAGAGTTTGTAAGAATGGTTAGTACAAAAGTAGAGAAAGTCATGTTAGTGCAACACATCAGATTTTTTATTATATGTTTCTTATAGCAATGTATGAATGGAATGCACAACTTTTTCTTTATGTTTCATTCTTGTTTATCTGTTTGGTTAGTTAATCTCTTATAAAAAGAAAGATCAATGGTGTAAACAAAAATAATAGTAAAATTTGTGTTTATAAGACCATGAGAGTGCATTTTCATACCAAAGTCTTTTAAGACAATAACAATATGCCTTAACGTCATGTAGGCATCTAATATTATTGTGTATATGTTCATTAAATTACCAAAATGCATAAAACCAAACAGTGAGAAGTGCCAGAAAACTTAGTAATAGCTATGGTGGTAATGATAAATTACATAATTATATTATAATTATTGTACAATGGATTATTATTGCTATTATACAGGGCAAGTCAAAATGATGGAACCGATTTCTGTAATTTACTGTGTGAAATCTACTGTCTGTTCACCACCTCATGGTGTAAGGGGAATGAGGGACAGGGGAGAGACATTCCACACAGTGTAACCTTAGTTTGTAAACATACACGTAATCTTTGAGAGGTAGAACTGGAACTTAAAAATTCAATGCCACAACTGGGATTTGATTTGTAATTTAATGCCATTCTGGCAGTTTGTCACAATAGCTCAATGGTTAGAGCAGCCGCCTGGTAAGTGGAAGGTCTGTGGTTCAAATCCCAGTTGTGGCATTGAATTTTTAAGTTCCAGTTCTACCTCTGAAACTTTGCCCACACACGGCTTGTGTGTTTAAAAACACCAACAGTAAGTTTGTTGGCATAAATAAATAATAAATACGCGTAATCGTTGCTCTGCTGGTCATGTTGCCAACTTACGTCCAATATTATTCATGCTATGTTTACTCGCTGCTAATTTCTCTTAATTTCAGGTGTAAAATCGTACTTGTCACTAGTTTTATGTCGGAAGTAATGGTGAAAGTAATGTAGAAGCAGATAATCCTCCACCTAGGAGTACTGTGAAATCTGCTATGGTATTGTGGTTGCAGAACAAAGGAGTTCAGAGTTACAGTTCTATGTGTAAAACAGTTCCTTATAGGATGACTGAAACAAACCTAAAGAGGCTCTTAAAGGTATTATTCCCTTCTTCTATTACTTTCACTATCTGTACTTGCAGGTGCAATTACTGTACTATAAACTGATCAACATTTTAATACTTCATTCTTTGATCCTGCAGGAGGGAATGAGAAGTTAGGCCAAATTCTTCCTCAATTTTTATAAGGTTAATATTGGTCATTTTGGTTTTATTGGGCCACACTAATTTACTTGCCCCCATACATGTGTGATCTCAATCCCATAGGACTAGTTTGGGCCAAGGTAAAATGAATACTTCAAGAAATGCAACAGCTGACTTATTCTTACAGGAATTGCATGATATAATGCTCAAGAATATATCACGTAAGAGCGAAACAGATTGGCAGTATTTTTTAAAAATATAAAAAAGGCAGAAAATTATCAGTGGGAGAAAGACAGAGTAGTTGAAAACATTGTTTATGCTTTATAAGCTAAATATACTGCATGAACTGAAAATAACATTTAAATTGTGCTATTTTGAGTGATTTGTTTGCTTTAATCTGGCATGAATATGCATTCCAAGTTTGGCAACATTAACGTAAATGTGAGTAGAAGCAGAACTGCTGCTCATGATATTGCTTATTGGGAATTGTTTACTGATGTAGTGGCTGCTGCATTCCTGCCAGGGACCTTCGCTGGTGAACAAACTTTAATTATTGTTTTATGAGACATATGGTTTGATAGGTAAAATCTCAGTTTTTCTTCAGACACATCACAGGTGTTCTATATGTGCACCTCGCGTAACGCGACACACATTAAGCATCTGTCAAACCCTTTGTAGCAGATCTCAGCAATGTCTGTTGTAATGCAGTTCCACAGCTCACTGGAAGTGGTAAACATAATGCGTTATATAAACTCGCATGAAGAAATCACATGAAGTCAAATCAGGAGAATGAGATGGTCAATGAAGGAGATGTTGATCCTTCACATCTGCATGGCCTATTCCATCCTTGTCACAATATCCAATTGAGATGGTCCCAAACACTGATATGGTAATGTGAAGGGGCACCATTCCAATGAATGAAGTCTGCATAAACAATACCAGTAAAGTAAACTTTGAGAATTCAATGAAAAATTGAAGTTATTGACAGTGGAGCAACAGAATCTAAAATAGAAACTAACTTAGAGAGTAAAAGCTTCACTTATCTTAGTAATTGCTGCAAGTTCTTAAATGCTGCAGACATGAAACAAAACTAAGTTTAGTTTAAACTTTGAGAGTTAACCTTTTGAACCACATGTCTCATAATATGATACGTTCATTAGATTCCACACTATAAATTGCTGAAGTCGGGTACATCGTTTGACTTGTCCCATATTTATTATCACTACTACTATTACTAATTTCTTTATTTATCAAATTTTCTACCTCTTATGAGTACATTCCCTGTGCCCAGAAATCCCCTCTCATAGTCCTGCAGAAGCACAGTTTCCTTATTTTGGGAACTGTTGAAATAGAGGTATTGTAGGATTAAGCTGCTAGAAATTATTTAAATTTTTTGGAAATCACATGAATCTTTACATCTGACCCCTTTTTGGAAAACAAATACTTCAATTTTTCTTGCAGAAAGTATTATAACTAATTTGCAGTCCAAAATATGGCAAGGCAAAACTAAATGCCATGTTCATTCCAAGAAACTTTTATCTTTTCTAGTTATCCTATTTTAAAAACATCTGTTCATAACACTTGCATCTTATTGCTTAATTCAACAGATGAAGACCACACTGCCTTGATTTAGAAGCTCTCCAAAAGCTGGTTCCTTGCCCATCTTAACAACTTTCTGCCATCAGTTCACTTCTTTGCCTTTTCACATCACATCACACAGTTAGAGTTCAATATGTTTTTTTCTTCTTTGTAAGTTTTTAGTTCACTCTGCTAGCTTTGCATCTCATGTAGTATAATTGGCCAACTGATGAGTGCTCTGATGAGTTTTAGTTCTGAAAATCGTGAAAATTTAAGACTGAGGTGCAAATCCTACCAGCATCTGGAATATTATACACAATTCTTCATGCTATGAAGTCCTTCTATCACCTTGTAAGAATATGATTGTCATAGAACCCGATCAGGGAACTGCTGTCCGAGGTATCTTATGAATAAACTATGATTAAGACCTGTACTCCAGTGTATCAACTGAGGCAAGGACCAGCCATCAAAGATAAAATTCTTAGAGTATGAGACAGGATATTGTAAGACCCCAAAAGAAAATCGTTTATGTGAATATTTGTTAAGAGTGTAATTTGTTTTTGTTGGTACGAGTTGGTTGAATGACAAAAACGTGTTACTATTGTTCATTGTTACAAACAATTAAGTTTGTTTAAAGACGTCATAAATATTTCCATATTTAATTTTAATATATATGTATAAATAAAATAATTATGTGTTCAATATTAAAAGCGAAGGGAGAATAGCTAAAGATCGCTTCCCTAACAATACAGGAACTATTTGATGAACGCATACGCGGATGTACACAAAAAGAAGGTAGCATCATGTGAAGAGGCACCTGTTTAATAGCGTCCGTTTCTTTGGTATAGATGGACACATTTTTATGTGTGCTCGTCATAAAATAGTGAAAGTAAAATTACTAAGTGTTTAAAGACCGTTAATTTGAGTAAAATAAGTGAAACATTAGCTAACTTTAACAAGTTAGTTAATACGAAGTGTGCAATTAAATGAAAGGACGTAAAATAGACAAAGTGTAAAGTGATAGAAAACACATTTAGCGAAATATCACTAAATCTTCAGACATTAAATCTCGGCGATGCTAAGGAAGTTGATCCACTGAAATAAAAGACTTGCTACTGTGATACGATTTAAATACTGTGAACAAGAAGGTGCGAATAAAATATTTCACTAAAGTTAACCCCGAGTGTATGTTTATTCCATCCAGTACCACGACCCGAGATAACGAAAGAGTCAAAAGCTCATCACCATCACCAACGATAAATTATAAAAACAGCACCAAGTAGAAACTGCTATTAAGAGGATCTTAATGCCTTTACATCATATGAGCTCTAAACAGGGCTTAAACTGAATTTCTCTCCCAAGAAGGGATTGCCAGCTTTTATCCAATAGTTCCATATTTAACATTTTCCACTAAATGTACAGATTGCATCTCACAGCAACTGAAATGTAACTAACCACTGAAAATTTTGCAACTCTAATGTTCTGTAATTGACAACACAGAAAAAGCTGGAAAATGGAATCAAAGATGTTTTGAAACATTGAGGATTTTAAGATCGTCGTCATCATCATCATCATCATCATCACGGTATAAGCCTTGTGGCTCGTTCCGACTTCAAGGAAATTGATCGGACCATCTCATTCGTGGCCTGCCAACATTTCTTCTACCTACAGGTTTATACTTGTGCACTATTTGTGGTGTACGGTCGTCAGTCATTCTCTGTACATGATCTTGCCATTTTTCCTGTGAGACAGAATATTGACTAATAGAAAATCGTTCATGTAAATATTTTTGTAAGAGTGTGTAAATTTCTAATTCTTTTAATTTGGGTGTATCAGGGACTTATTTTTTTTAATATTCAAGATAGCCAATGTTTTCTTGTCACTTCGTGTTCAACCAATGAGAACTGTTGCGCGGATGAATACATAAGAATGGCGGTGTTGCGTCATAGAGACGCCAGGGACTCTTTTTTTTTTTCATTAGCGTCTGTATGCTCAAGTTGGAAGGATGTATTGTTTTGGTAGTGCGTGAACATGTAACTTTCACCCAAACTTTTATACAGTGTAGATTCTACCTAACTGTGAAGATGGTTGATTAATTAATATGGTGCTAAAAGTGTAAATTAACGAATAAATATATTGTGATAAAGGAACGTTGATTTATGCATTCCATTCTGTGACCTCGACCCTGTAGATAACCCGTCCGATATCAAACTATTACATCATTCAGTAAAAACATTATTCCTGCTGCTATATTCCGGTATGCTATGTAAAGACCTATTAATAAAAACGGTACCACCTGTATGCAATGATTGTTTCATTTAGACTCTGAATTTCCAATTCTCTTATAATATCCTTGTTTTTTTTTCTTGTCTATGAGTCTATAACCTGCCACCTGTCTCAGAAATTTCATCTCAGCAGCCTCCACTTTCTTCTGTTGTGAGATAGCCAAGACCCAGTTTTCACACCCATAAAGCAAGGTTGGGATCGCCATTATTTTATACAGTTTTAACAAAGTTTCACGATTACAATTTTTAAAAGTTCTTTTTATTGTGCCGCATATTGTTTGGAATTTATATATTTTGTTTTGTATATCTCTATTGCTGGTATATGACACAATATAGCCAAGATAATTAAAATCACTTTGTTGTTGGATGGGTTTATCATTTATGCAAATTTTTGCTCTTAAATGGTTTGTTCCTATAAAAGCCATTATTTTTGTTTTTTCATATGAAATTTGAAGATTATATTCTCTTGTAATATTATTTAATTCATGTATGGCTCTTTGTAAGTTATCTTCCGTCTCCGCAATTAAAATCTGGTCATCAGCAAACAGCAATGTGTCAACATTTCTCCCCTTTATTTTAAAATGGGTTCTGAGCATAGTTTGCCATCATACAACTGCATCATTAATATATATACATAATAGGGTAGGTGACAATGGTCTTAGTCTTAGTCCTAGTCCTAAATTAATCTCTACTAGGTTATCTTTTTCTATGGATTTCTTCAATTTAAATTTTGTATTTATGTACATACTTTGTACTGTTCTTACTAAATGTTGAGGAAATCCATTTTTAATCATTTTAAGGATTAAGAAATTTTAAGAAATAAGGTAATTAGAGGAGACAGTGGGAATGTGAGAAACAAATGGATATAATGGGGCTAGTTGAGACATGGGAGGAAGGGAAGGTGAGAAATCAGATAAAAGGGTTTAAGGTAAAGAGAAAATATGCAGATAAAAGATATGTTAGAGACAGAGCATCAGGGGTATAGAAACTTTTATAAAAGAAGATTTAGAAGTAAATTTGGGTATAAATGAAATAGGGAATGGAAACAGCCAAATAAGTGGACAATAATCACAAGAGTGAAAGGAGAAAAGGTAAATTTAGAAGTAGAAGTGGTACACAGTTTTTCACACACATATTTTAATAACATCATAATAATAAATAATCATGCACAATAGCCATCAACAAAACAAATTATAAAACATATGTAGATAAAATTATTCGTGAAACAATGTAAAACTATGTAAGTGCATGTAGTACTACAAATGCAGTAGAGCATTCAGTGGGAATCAATAAAAAAAATAATAAAGCTACGTAGGCTTTCACGGCCGGCGTCTAAATTGTAGAAAGAAATATCTTCCGGGCTGTTATGCCGTGGTCTGCTGGAGATCTGTCTTCCAGACGTTTCGTCTACAACTGCGGTAGACATCCTCAGTGGCGTTGTCGAAGTCTCCTCGTGGAAGGTACCACTACGACTGATGCGTCGACTGTCTGTGGGGCTCCATTTATACCATGCGCAACATGCGCTGATTGGCCCGGGGCGTCCAGAGGCGTGGTGGCTGGTGGAGGGGGTTCTATCTCTCTTATGCTGCTGGTCTCTTCTGATTGGCTTACCTTGCTATCCTGCTTCTTATGATGTTCTATGAAGCAGGATAGCAAGGTAAGCCAATCAGAAGAGACCAGCAGCATAAGAGAGATAGAACCCCCTCCACCAGCCACCACACCTCTGGACGCCCCGGGCCAATCAGCGCACGTTGCGCATGGTATAAATGGAGCCCCACAGACAGTCGACGCATCAGTCGTAGTGATACCTTCCACGGGGAGACTTCGACAACGCCACTGAGGATGTCTACCACAGTTGTAGACGAAACGTCTGGAAGACAGATCTCCAGCAGACCACGGCATAACAGCCCGGAAGATATTTCTTTCTACAAAAAAAATAATAATAAAAATAAAAGGACATATCCTGTGAAACAAGTAAGTGAAGCAATTGTGTCGCCAATATGACTTTGTTTTATGTTATCATCCACAGTCTTCTTTCTACTCTGCTGTTGTTTACAACTCACAGTCACTACTAACTTATGTTGCAGCAAGACTATAATTAGTTACAAAACAGAACAAAAAGAACATTTTGAGAGAAAGGCTTGAATATTTATTTTAAGTCAGCAAGTTTTAAGTATTGTTTGACAGGGCTTTTATTATTTGTTTATGCCAACAAACTTACTGTTGGTATTTTCAAACACACAAGCTGTGTGTGGGCAATGTTTGTTCAAATCCCAGCTGTGGCACTGAATTTTTCAGTTCCAGTTCTACTTCTCAGGGATTTTTATGTTTAAAAATTTAACTTTAAGGAAAAAAAGAAACTGACATCACAAATAATAAAGTCGGCTGCATCAAATGTTAATTATATTAAGTATGCTCTATAGTTTTCTCAAAAGAGTAAATTTATTTCTTCTGCAGGATAAACTGTTACGATGCTGTAACACCACAAGCTCCATTTGGTGGCTTTAAACAGTCTGGCATAGGAAGAGAACTGTAAGTATTCAGGTTCATAATTACTCAAATATTTTCTAGACCATAACAATAACATATAGCTTTGAAGCACAAATAGTCTTGCCAAGCTATATGGAATAAAACCTATAAGCAATGTTAGTGCATTAAGAAACTGTGAGGGTATGTGTATAAGTATTGAGCAAAGGCCCCTTTCAACTATTTTTCTGTTGTACTTTGTCTTACTCATTGAATGTTTAGATTCAGAGGAAAAAACTTTAAGCAATTAACTAGTAAGCAGCCTACCAACATGGAATGATTGTATATTCATTTTCCATATTTCTGTAAAAAAGGGTACAGCAGTGTACAGAAATCTATAGTTAATCTACAATTTTATGCAGCTAAAAGATAAGAAGTTAAGAAAAGTGATACTCCGACTAATGATCTAAAATTATTGGCATTAGAGACAATCCATAATAGATTTCCGGAACATGAATAGCTCCATATTTATACTGATGGATCACTGATATCAAACCAAGATGGAGTAGAGGCTGAAGTCATGTGCCACCTCTTTTCCTATTAAAAATCTTTAGATTATGGGACTACAAACTTTGATGGAGAAATTGAAGCAATTCGAATGGCTCTCCAAAATCTTTTGTATAGAATCTCACATTTTCATCATGTAGGTAGTTATTCTCTCAGCTTCAAGGGTGGTAATTATAACAATTACTTCCAAGTATCACCAAAAAACTAAACAATTATAGAATGTTGGAAAATCCTTACCTACCTAACAGCACTTCAAAAACACCTAGTCTTCCAATGGATACCAGCTCACTGTGGACTGAGTGGTAATGACATAGCTGATTTTCTTGCAAAAAAGGATACCAGCAGTGTACGGAAATCTATAGTTAATCTAACATTTTATGCAGCTCTCTGAATCCAAAAAAATTATTGCAAGATATTACTATGAAAAATCAAAAAATAAAAGATGGGAACTACCAAACATTCCAACAGTAATGTCCTCGAAAAACGGCAGTTGCAACCTTCAGGTTGATTACAGGACATGATTGTCTGGCAAAACATTTAAATAGAATTGGGATATATTCTTCAGCACTCTGTCCTCTGTGATCTGCAAGAGAAAATGGACCGAGACCACCTTCAAATATGCCCGGCCACTTCTAGTGCCTTATCCATCAGTGAAAAATATTGGAGTGCAAGAGGATTAATGACTTCATTGTCAGAAATCCAGCATTAGCCAACAACACCACATATATGAGAGCAATGTAACTGCCAGAACATAAAAATATGGTGCTCTCTAAAAAGCAGCTACTATTTCTGCAATTGTTCTCTTCAAATATTGGGAAAGCAAGAGGATTAATGACTTCATTGTTAGAAATCTACAACATATGTTAGCTAACAACATACACATATTTTTTATTGTCTTTTTTATATATGATATTAATGTGCTGGATCAGTTTCTTAATATCATTTTTATTAGTTTCCTAAAAATGCTGTACACTGAAAAGCTAACAAGGAGCTATGGCAACATTAAAGAGAGTTGCACTGTCAGCAAACATAAATTAGCAGATTACATCATAGAACTGCTTATAAATACTGAGCAGCAGCAAACAATTTGGAAGCTAATGAAAACAAATTAAAACCCTATTTATGTTTTATGGAAACCAAGCAACATGCAAGGTGTAGCATTAAAGAAACTAGAGTAGTGTGCATTTCCGGCTTCGTTGGTGACAAAGAGAAGAGTGAGGGATTCTCCCTGACTCGCATATAAAATTTCATGCTGCTATGGTGGGTTAGTCTGGCTGTGAGCCTTCTTAGAAATGGGTCACGTGTCTGAGCTCCATCGGAATTATGCTACGTTCTAAAGTAGAATGTATTAATTTCAAATTCGTCACAAAACTTGGAAAACCTGCCACAGAAACCTATGATTTGTTAAAGCAAGTTTATGGTGATCAGTGTACCTAAGTTTTAGTGTGGGTTTAAAGGTTCAAGGATGGTAGGAAGGATGTCAAACATGATCTGAAATTGGCCTGTACTTCCACTTCAAAAACTGAAAAGAATGTGGAGAAGGATGGTAGAATTCTTCGAGAAACTGCCACCTGAGCATTGGAGCAATTTCTTAAGTTGCCTGCATCAATAAGCAAATCATTAGACAGATTTTGCACAATGATTTGGGTATGAAAGGGGTTTGTGCTAAAGTGATGCCAAGAATCCTCATAACTGAGCAAAAGCAACATTAACTGCACTGCTGTGCTGACACTCTTTAAAACATTGAAAATGACCTTGATTACGTCCATGAAGTAATTACGTATGATGAAACATGAATATTCCAATACTATCCAGAGACTAAGTGACAATCCATACATTGGAAGAGCCCTCAATCTTCTAGGAAGAAGACTGTGCATGAGCAAATCAAATTCAAAAAGCAATGATGATTGTTTTTTTCGATATCCGAGGGGTTATTTACATTGATTGGGTGCCCAAAGGTTGGACTATAAATCAGGTTTATTATAAAACTGTTCTGAAGACCCTCTGTGCAATGAAGGAGACCAGATCTGTGTAAAAGTCACTCATAGATTCATCAGAATAATGCACCGGCCTATAATGCAATATCTGTGAAGAGGTTGTTGGTGAAAAGCAATATTCCAGTGATGGAACATCCACCGTATTCACCTGACCTAGCACTATGCGACTTTTTTCTCTTCTCAAAAGTGAAGTCTGCACTCAAAGGAACCAGGTTCGAGTGTGTGGATGCAGTGGAGGAAAAAGTGACAAGACTCCTCAACAGCATAACAGAAAAGGACTTGCAGCATTGCTTCCAACAGTGGAAAATTCACATGGAGAGGTACAGGGATCAGGGAGGGGACAACATTTCAGTTGAGTAGTTTTTTAAATAAAGAGTTAAGGCATGAGTTTGGTTTCTTTATTGCCACACACGTATGCAGAAACAATGTTAGAGTTAATGAATAGAAATTGAGTCTGATTAGATACACAATGTCACTTAACCCAATGGCCTGACATTTTTTGACCTTGATGTCACTTCAGGCTGGGATGCTTTTTCACGAATGTTAAACAAAAACAAATATTTTTTTATATTACAATTAAGGAACTCTTATTATAAACCTTTCATACCAAAATTGTTTAGATGTATTCTTTACATATACATATTACATTTAAACTATTTTAGTAGTTCAAATTTACATGGTAGACTTCTAAACAAATTCCTAGCTGATACATTTACCTCACCACTGCTACCATAACTTTCATAACTAGATTAATAGAAAATCAAACTTAAAATCTTTGTGGTCACTCTCACATTACTATAATAAAATGTTCTTAATTTCCTTCTCTGTCAAACCTTTTGATGTGGTCATGTTTGCTTGGTGTTAGTAAATATGTTTGTAGCTTGAATGCAAATGCAAGTTATTTTTGTACTCTTGTCTTTGAACTGCCATGTTACCAACACAAAATGCATAGAAAATCAATTCAAAACTGTAGAATGAATATTGGGTGTCAGCTGTGTGGTTATAGGAAAGATATAATGTGAAGCTGGACAACAGAACAGTTCTGTACTCCAGCCCCAACTGTGTACCTGTATTAACAGGACATGTTTTGGAAAAGTTTGCTTACATTATCAATGGAATGCTGAAGCTGCTGCTCTCTGGTGATGTTTCAAGGAACGTTCTCCTAAGGTAGTCTCCAATAGGTACCTATCTCAAAGTTGAATAAATGGTATCGATGTCTAAGGGAATTTCTTGATGTCTATGATATTGTGACAAAATGACAAAATCCATCTACTGAGATTAACACAGTCTTTTGTTGTATTACCACTCACAAGTGTTTACTTCTCGTAACTTTAACTCAGTCCTTTCGCTGTCTTTTTTCATTTTCTCTATCTCTCATACACTAACTCCGATGATACAATCATTTGACACTCGTTGAATCTTCTTCACTTTGACATGGCATATCTTTCACAATGACTGTAGCACACATACACATGTGGATGGACGTACACAGAGCTGTCTTACACTCACTGACACACTAACCAACCAATCTCTGTAACTCGCTCTCTGCTGTTTCCTTCCTTCATTATATAGCTTGGATGACATCACACAGACCTTTTGCAAACTTCTTCAAACAAGCCGGCCACTGGATACATCTTGAGAAAACCCCTTTTAGTTGTGCCACTCTGATTATTGTCAAGAGTTTGATTGCATGAGTGGTGTGGGGCAGCTTGACGGTGAGCACCTTTGATATGCATCATGCCCATTGTTGTTAGCCATGTATACACAGTCACTCAAGACAGGCTGACCTTGAGCACCTTTGTTTGCTTGCTGGCCTAGTATGTGTTATGAAGTACCTTAGCTCCAACTGTCCTTTGTTGTGTGCTGTGCCTGGCATCACAATATATTTTAGTAGTTCTAGGTCTGTGTGTTGATTTTATAATTTTCTTGCCAAAAAGTGCTGCTACTGCTGTATGTTATTTTCCTGAGATACTCCTTGAATGTACAAGACAAATAACTCCACACGAAACATTGCTGACTGTTATTATTGTATGAATATTAGAATTGTTTCTAGACCAATTAAGCACTTTGAATTTATGGTGTTAGAGAATATTAATCAGTGTTTAATGTTGTGTTTACAGGGGTGAAGATTCTTTGCACGAGTATTTGGAGGTGAAAACTGTGACAGTCAAGATGCCCAAGATGTGAACTTGAAAGGGAATGACATCAAGTCATATTTCATACAGGCAATAAATAAATACTAAATACTCTTGTTTTTTTATTGATCATTATAGATCCTGGTGTTCTGAGCTAAATTACTTTTTCCTGATATAAGCGAATAAAACCTGAGACACATTAATTGTAAAAGTTACTCCTTGAATTACATTTAGAGAGCAACACAATTTAAAAGCTGTAACGTCCTCATTATCTCCCTTAGAAATCTTTAAATAAGCCTAAAAATCAGAATAACTATTACCTGTCCTACTAAGGAAACATTTCTTTTCAGGCAGTGTTGAACATTGATAAACTTCAGGAACATGTGAGAAATGTGAAATAGAAACAGAGGGAAAAAATCAGCAGTTGTGGGACAATTTTGGTCCACAGTTTATTAGCTGAAAGAAAAACCTAAGCTTTTAAAGCTCCTTAGAAGACCAGCAGAACTCTGTCTGGGAAAAGTTATTCAAATATAAAATAAACACAATTCATTAAACTTCTGTGTTCCATATGAAAGGAATCTCATTGTGTAGTGCTTCGGGTCAAAATCCATCCACAAATCACAGGAGGAAGCATGGCAGTGAATAATCAGATGGAGACAACAGCTTCCAAAACATGTCTTGTAAGTTCTGGTGTAGAAAATGAAATAAGAGTAATTAGACTGGCCCTGTAGCTCAATCATTAGAGCACCTGCCTATTGCACCAGGGGTCCCGTGTTGACTCCCAGCTGGAAGGGTGAGTATTTTTCTTCCACTAAGATTATTCCCCATCCTCTCTAGAATCTGGAAGTATGAATGGAAGTGTGAATGTGATGTAAAAAGAAAAGTAATAGAAATCCAATGTTCAATACCACCGTTAAGTGAATGAACACCATTGCAATTGTTCCAAAAGCTGCTGATATGATATTTGAGGTTAAAGGCTACATAAAAATGGAACACAAAAAGAAAGAGTAATTAAAAAAATTTTTTTTTATATACAATATAAATGGTATGAGCTCATTTGTGCTTCACTCTACATTCACAGGTTTGGAAGTATGAGTAAGTAAATGAGTGTGTGCATATGTATGAACTTAGCAAAAATGGAATCAATCATCTGCATGGCCAAATGGTCTTTGGTGACTGAAGGCCAATATGATTTCCTAAAATATTGTGGACGTATGAGATTTTTACATGAGAGGGGTGGGTACAGGCAAACCCTAGAGCTATCAGAGTTACAAATTATCAATACCGGTCTGCAGTAAGCATCTGGACTGGTATTGTGAATGACACACACATAGGGCCCTATCTACTACCTCCATGTTTGACAGGCCACATTTTCCTGCAGTTTTACAACCTACTTGCCAGGACTTCCAGAAAATATTCCTTTAGGAATACGCCAGTTAGTATGGATCCAAGGTGATGGGGCACCTGTGCATTATGCTGGTGATGTAAATGATTTCCAAGTAGAACATATCCAGATCGTCGAATTAGATGAGCACCAATATTATAGCCAGTACATTTACCAGATCTAACCCCTTTGGATTTCTTTTTCCCTTTGAGGATATGTCCAGATATGTATACGAGTTGGTTTATTAACACTACCTTAAATTGAAAAATATGTCAATATTTCTAAACACATTCTGCTCCAATTTACTTATAATTATGTTAATCACAGGACTAATTTTGGAGAGGGTTCTCTTCATCACTCAGCTATTGACCGACTCAACTGTTTTAACCCTTTCAGTACCGAGTGATTTTGCTACTTATGCCAATCTTCCTCTAATTCGAAACTGGTTTAGATTAGGCGGTCTGGGACACCTTCAGTCTACTGACTTGAATAGCCATGATCGTTAAGGCAACACGTAGTGCACTGGCCATTACTCAAAGCCTGAGGTCATGAGTTCGAGTCTCGGCAACCGCAGTCAAATGTACCTGTGGTATAGGACGGGGAGAGCCCACGTAAAATAATCGGTGTGATAGCACGTGTGGATGATGACGGGGTATCATTTGACTGCGGCTGCATGAATTTCGCATCTTTTCTTATAAAAAAAAACACTACAACATAAATTGTAAAACAAATAATTTTTTACAATTCAAAACGTCTCAAATATTTATGTTTAATTGGTGACAGACAGTATAACAAGAATATAGCAGAAAAAACAGTTAAAACTAGTACAAATAGGAAACAAATGCCTATGTCCATGATCATGGACACTGGAACTGAAAGGGTTAAACACTTCATTTTCATCAGTTTTATAACACTATATTACTTACATTTATGTAAAATGGAACATATTTCGAGAGCTGTGGTATCAATTGTTTACACATTACTTTATATAAAACTTCTAACAAAGTAGTGGAGTGGCTATTATTTATGCCAACAAACCTGCTGGTGTTTTTAAACAAACAAGCTCTGTGTGTGGGAAATATTTGAGAGGTAGAATAGGAAGTGAAAAAGTCAATGCCACAGCTGGAATTTGAACCACAGGCTCTGCTTACCAGGTGGGTGCTCTAACCATTAAGCTACTGTGATAACCTGCCAGAATGACATTAAATTCTCAAAGCAGTTACTATTTCTCCCAGTAAACCACAAAGGCAGTCTCACGTCAGAGATAATTACCCCAATGGTGACTTACTATTACAAGTACTTTATGTCCCGGGATTAAATAGATGGTAATTATTATTTATTTATGCCAACAAACTTACTGTTGGTGTTTTTAAACACACAAGCCATGTGTGGGAAATGTTTCAGGGGTAGAACTGGAACTTAAAAATTAAATGCCAATGCGGAGGGTCTGTGGTTCAAATCCCAGCTGTGACATTGAATTTTGAAGTTCCAGTTCTATCTCTCAAACATTGTCCACACATGGCTTGTGTGTTTAAAAACAGCAACAGTAAGTTTGTTGGCATAAATAAATAAGAAGCATCTTATTCATAAATGTCTATAAAAAGAAAAGTCAATGAATTGGTCAAGCATAAAGAATTTTCTATGTTATATTGCTGTTACTGGCTTATACCTTTCTACAAATGAACTAAAGTACAGCTATATGCAACCAATTAAATTGACGTTCATGGACTATAATGCTCCATTCTCAATAAAGTTGTAACACTAACACAATACAGCATAAGAAGGCGCATGATGTAAGACCGTTCACAGAGCAGCTGTAGATGTAATGCAGAAGGTTGCCATGGGTTTCCAGATCTGTAAATTACTTGCAAAAATCTTTCAAGTGTGTCATCTCAAATTAAATCAACTTAACAAATAATATCCAAAATTAAAATTCATCTAATCTTTATACAGAAATACGACAAGAAGTGTTATATCAAAGTATCTTATCAGTACTTGGCATCACCATTTAAAATGGTGAGGCATGGCCAGATGGAAGAGCACCATAATTATACAGCAGATGGCGCAAAATATTGAATTGCAAATGTATGTTATTGAGAACTGGCGATGCACAGAGAAAGAAATACAGAATTCTTCCTCCATGCACAGAATGCAAGCATAATGTTTAGTTTGCAAACTCTTGTGTTGCATGGCCCTATGTAAATGCCTCCATTAAATAACTTGGGTAAAAAGTCTTGCACTTATGTTGCACCTGTACTTATGGTTCCATCACTAGGCTTCCTGTGGCTTTACTATTTCATTAGTAAAATAACTTATTGAGCCCTTTTTTTATGAAAGTAGTTTAATCTCTAGTTGGTTACAAATTGGAAATCAGATATATTGGTTTTTATGTAATGAAAAAAAGCTTTATGAAAGTAAAATATACATTTAATACAGTCCAGTTACTAATTACAGCTTTGCTCTACAATAAGATGTTGCTCTTCATTCATCATCTTCATCTGGTGGAATGCCCAACTCTTCATCAGTCCACTTTGAAGGGTCTGGGTAAGGAAATTCTCCCTAGAAAGTTTAAAATTCAAATTTTAAAAATATTTCACAGTAGAAGTGCTGACAAAGTGAAACATTTTTCCATAGACCATACTGATCTCTCCCTGTAAATCAATAAAGGGTACATAAAATATTGACTTAATGCAAAGATTCTATACATAATAATTATCACTAAAATATTTCTGCTGCTCCCAGACAAGATACTTTACTGTGGGGCCAGCGGTCCTGCATAGTGGTCTAGGGTAATGTATGGTATATATGTGAATTTGTTGAAGTAGATTTGACTTTTATTCAATAAGCTGTTTCCTCTAAAATTGGCAATATGTTATGAATAATTGTATCATTCTTAACATCTCAAAATTTAGATTTTTGTTGTATATCAATTCCTCCTCTTCACAGATTCATCTTATTTAGGGTGAGTGTTGTTTAAGGGCCATCATTTGGGCCCCAAGTCAGAATGTTAAAAGTAGCAATGGCTCACAAGGTTAAAAAGTTTAAAGCATTAAAAATGAAAATTAAAAATCTGATGTGTTGCACTCACATGACTTTCTCTACTCTCGTACTAACCATTCTTACAAACTCTTATTCCTATATCTTCTTCATGTTTGCCCAAATAAGCTAGTTATTGACAGGATGTTAAACCCTACACATTCACTCACTCACCTTCGTGCTATTTGAAATAAATATTTATTCAAATTATCTTATTGCTTATTTCCTTGTAGGTGCAAGGGGAATATTAGAATACAGTAGGCTTTGTGCGATAGTCAAATCTTTTGAAGCTTCGAGATTCCGTTCTCTTTGCACACTTAACATATAAAAAATGAACGATGTTCCATTTCACGGAAGTTTTCAGAAACTCACACACGTAACAAGGAATATCTCCGAAATAGTTCACCCTACAAGAAAATTTATTGAGACATAAATTGTGTATTTTAGCAAAATCTACATTTTTTATATGGAATGATATGCATTGATATTAAAATGCTTTGTATTAAAATTTAACAAGTGTGTCCAAATAAAAGAATAGTAGTATCTATTATTTATTTATGCTAACAAACTTACTGTTGGTGTTTTTAAATACACAAGCTGTGTGTGGGCAATGCTTTGAGAGGTAGAATTTTTCAGTTCCAAATCATGTCCCTTAATCAACCTGAAGCTTGCAACTGCTGTTTTTCAAGGATACTCAGGAATTACGGCTCAAGTTTAGAACAGCTCACTTTCCACTTGCCGGCCGGATTCTGGGTCCGAACTTGCTTGCTGCGCGTGCGCCGGCGGTGGTTTCACAATCGCCCGCTGGATTTCGCTGCATGACTAGTGGATGATTTTCACATCTGCCAACGTTGCTTTTTACACTACACTAGTTTATTTCACCTGGTTGAGCCGCGAGGCAATGGATGTTTTCAAACATAAAGGTTTGTAATTATATTCCATATGTGCAATAATAACTATGTATGTATGGGGAGGTCCGGGACTACGGGGTAACTAAAAGAGCATAATCTCCACAGTGAACAAGCCTATCAAAAGTTAATATAGTTACATATTTGGCCTCAGGGGTCTCCGTCTAGGGGATATGTGAATAGCGACCACAAGGTACCCAAGCTGAGCAGAACATTACTTCCACTTACTGGTGTTTTGCTCCTCACTGTAACTTTTCTATCTGACCTTACCTTGGTCATCTCTTGTTCTCTTCCGACCCCGATGCTATTAGGGTTCCCGAGGGCTAGGGAGTCTTTATTTTTCCAACCTCTCCATTTCTCTATAAAATCTTAACCCCAACATGCTGACCTGTCATGGCATGTAATACGTCCTCTGATTGGTAATCAGAGGATATGGTCGGTGAATTTATTTTGATAATTCTCCCGGTCAGGTCGGTGAGACCCGTAAACCAACGACAGGTGTGGCCCTCCAAATATTCTGGGGGTTGTGAGAGAGCGATGTGACCGCCAAAACATAAAAATATGGTGCTCTCTAAAAAACGGTTACTATTACTGCTATTGCTCTCTTCAATATCATCAGTGAAAAATATTGGAGAGCAAGAGGATTAATGACTTCATTGTCAGAAATCCAGCATTAGCTAACAACAACATTTTTTGTATAAATGCCAAAGATAAAAAATGGATTACACTACTTTCCAACCCAGATATAATCCCCCAGAGACCAAGGAAAACAGCGGTTGCAGCCTTCCGACTATTGACAAATCACGACTGCTTAGCAAGTCATCTCTACAGAATAGGTATCTCAGCCTCACCAATATGTGTCCTGTGTAATGATCCAGCAGAAATGAACGAAGACCACTTGAAGACCTGAGAAGCATTAAGATCAGAAGAAACTACAGTTCAAAAGTATTGGAAAGCACGAATGCTAATGGCTTCATTGCCAGATGCAAGGCACTAGAAAACAACAACAACAACATTTTTTGTATAGTATGATTTGGTCTATCTCTAACGGTTTACCAGTTATGCAAAAGTCATCCAGAGTAAATACGACTACAGGGGCTATAGCCAGCAAATTCAGGATATACATTTCATTTGTTATCAAAATATCTCAAACATATGGCATTTTAATCAAAATCGTTAGAGCCATTTTCAAGAAAATCAAAATTTTCGAAAAATGTTCCATGTAAAGGATAGTTTAGGGTGGGGCTATTATCTTCAAAATCTTCGTGTTGCATCCTTGAAAGACATTAAACTTAAATACCAACTTTGGTTTTTAAGCTACTTTTCATTTTTGAGTTACGCTATCCACAGACACACACAAAGACCTTTTTCTAAAAATGCTTTTTTTGGATTCAGGGGTCCTCAAAACATATATTTCCGGTGAAATCTCGACATCGAATTTTTGGGTGGAATACAATACTTCCCCTACTTACCAGTAGAGAAAGTAAAAATGAACAACAACGATCCATTTCACGAAAGTTGTTTTCTGAAACTCACACACATAACAAGGAATATCTCCGAAATGGTTCACCTTACAAGAAAATTTATTTGGACATAAATTGTGTATTTTAGCAAGATCTACATTTTTTATATAGTATGATTTGGTCTATCTCTAACGGTTTACCAGTTATGCAAAAGTCATCCAGAGTAAGTACGACTACAGGGGCTATAGCCAGAAAATTCAAGATACACATGTCATTTGTCATAAAAATATCTCAAACATATGACATTTTAATCAAAATCGTTAGAACCATTTTCAAGAAAATCAAAATTTTTGAAAAATGTTCCATGTAAAGGGTTTAAGGTGGGGCTATTTTCTTCAAAATCTTCGTGTCGCATCCTTGAAAGACATTAAACTTAAATATCAACTTTGGTTTTTAAGCTACTTTTTGTTTTTGAGTTACGCTATCCACAGACACACACACATGGATCTTTTTCTAAAAATGCTTTTTTTGTTTCAGGGGTCCTCAAAACATATATTTCCGGTGAAATCTCGACATCAAATTTTTGGGTGGAATACAATACTTCCCCTACTTACCAGTAGAGAAAGTAAAAATGAAAAGAGAAAATTTTGGGAAATGGTAGGATATATGGTTATCTGAAAATGCCAACTGTGTCATTAGTGGTAAAAAAAAAAAAAATTATCTTCACAGACAGCATAATAACCTATGATCATGAGTAGAAACTGTTTTGAGCTTTTGCTATTTCAATGATAATGGCCTTTGCTCTGAAGGTGATCTTGCACAAGATGTAGCCACTTGTGGACATGCTTGTTGAACATTTTCAGATGTACTGCATAGACGAGTCATTTGTATCATTTAGAGATCCAAGACTTGAACCTTTCCTGGTGGCGATATGAAAATAACTCTTCTCGGGCCGTCAGCCAGGTGAATTCTGGAAGAGCTTCCAATTCCAGAATTCACCTGGCTGACGGCCTGAGAAGAGTTACTTTCATCAAGAGATCGTTTGATAATAAAATAATATATTCCACAAAAGGCCCACAACAACCCACAACATAGGTAAAACTCTTCAAACTTTGTTGTGATGGTAGTTATACATGGAATTTAAAGATATATGCCCAAAACAAACAAGATTCTGGAGATTATTATTTATTTATGCCAACAAACTTACTGTTTCTGATGTGAGACTGCCTTTGTGGTTTACCAGGAGAAAATACGAACTGGCTTGAGAATTTAATGCCATTCTGGCAGTTTGTCACAATACCTCAGTGGTTAGAGCATCCGCCCGGCAAGCGGAAGGTCTGTGGTTCAAATCCCAGTTGTGGCATTGAATTTTTAAGTTCCAGTTCTACCTCTTAAAGATTCTGGAGGCCAACTAATTTCTTCTTTCCCTGATTACCCTCCCTTTATGTAGGACTTACACCCCTAGGACTTACAAACCAGCCTAGGGTCAGATGCCTGTCGGGGACCAGAGGGACCTCTGGACTGGAGATAGTGAAGACCTGGAAGCAGGTGGGCAGCTAAGCACCAGGTATGATAGTGAGGAAGAGGATGTCATGAAATGCAGGTGAAATGGATGATTGGAAGGGTGATAATGGAGCAATTGGTGGAATGAATGGTGGGGGAAACCAGAGAACCCGCCCAGACACTGCTTCGTCCATCACAAATACCACATACAGGTCCCGCCAAGGTGTTAGGCGAGCAGTCTAACAAATCAGCCACAGCGCCGCCATTATACTTCCAGACTCAGGGAAGGATGAGGAATAATCCTGGCTGGAGAAAAATTCCTACCCCCGTACAGGGAATCGAACCCGGGACCCCTTGCACAGCAGGCAGGTGCTCTAGCAATGGGGCCAGTGGCCAACTAACATTGTCATAAAACTGAAAAGTTCTTGAATACTGGTAGTACTGATCTGGTAATTATTATACAAATTTGGAACTGGCAAACAAACTGCTTGAGAGAAAAATTCATCTGGTAGAAACACTAAGAGGTAATTGAAAAGTCAATCTGCACTAAGCAGTTTCTAAGAAATTGAAATGAGGAGAAATTATTGCCAAACAAAATGAACACAGTGTTTGGGTTTTAAAATGGAGAGATCAATGAAATACTTTCACGCTTTCAACAGAGCACAGTAATGAAAGTGTGATTATGAATAGACTCACAGGTCCAGTTGAAACACCTCTTTGACAATGGATTATGATTCAAGAAAAACTTCTATAGATGTTTCAAATCACATGGTGAGCTACAATGCAATTCTGGGAAGAACGCTGAAGTGGTTTAGAAAAGTTGCTATTGAACTCATATTTGGCAAGCGGTTGTAATTTTTCACCTCCTGTACAAAACTGTTCAGAAGTCCTCCATTAGTATTACAGATTTCATTGAAAAATTATATAAGCTTTGTTATTCTCAAATGCTAAGCAGCACCTCACAAAGGCAGCAGATATTTATTTCTAGGAAAAAAAATATCTCTAAGATATATACCTTGAAGAAACACGATGAACCAGCTAAGAAGGTTTGAAACTGAGTGAGTGAGTGAGTGAGTGAGTGAGTGAGTGGAGATTAAGGGCCTGTGGACGAAGTCATTTACGCCTGCATTTGAAGGTATTGTAAAGGATACTACAAAAAAAACTCACAGGAAATATATCACAAAACAGTCACGAAAGTAATCACCTACTATGAATAATGTTACAGAATACCTTACTTCTGCTTGCAATGCTTTGCTAATTTTCAAAATTAAAAATTAAATCCAAAATACTTGTAATAATCCGCTGCATGGGTTCTGTTTGGTATGGATGTTGGAGTACATAAAATCAGGCTGTAATTGCGGATGCTCTTATGCTGGACAAACTGGCAGATCCTTTCAAACTCGCAGAAACAAGCGTATTAGGTCCAGATTCCAAGGCTGAGAAACCTGCACTTGTAGAACACATGATAAAAGCAGAACACCATATGAATTTTTGTGATACTGGCAATGTGCAGGCTTTATACACGCTGAAAGTGCATTATGGATTAATTGCTTTCTCTATTACATACAATAGATAAAGTATTGTATTCCACCCCAAAATTAGATGTTGAGCTTTCATTGGAAATAAATGTTCTGAAGACCACTGAGCAAAAAATTAAAAACGAAAATTGAAATGGTCCACCTGTATGTATCTGTGAACAGCATAACTCAAAATCAAAAAGTTGGTTACTATGAAACTCCAATGAGGTGACATGAAGATTTTAAAGAAAATCCCCCATTGCAAACTACCCTTTACATGGAACATTTTTTGAAATCATTTATTTTCTCAAAAAGTGGCTATAATGATTTTGATAAAGAATGTTGATAATTATGCAGAAAATGGGCCGCTCAAGAAAATTAATTAAATATATTGCAATAGATAGATTTTATGTCCCTAATTATGATTTTGAAAGTTCTACTTGGTGGTCAAACTTCCTTTTTGATCTATGAGCAAATTCTGTATGTGTGCTGCAATGGTTTTATTTTGCTATGATGTAATTACTGCATAAACACTGTGTTTCTAAAGAAAAACTTTGGTTTCTGGATAGCGGAATGTGATGAAACTGTTGTAGTGCAAGAATGTCATAAGTCTCTATTTGGAGATTACTGTACGGTGTTATTTTACATACAAGCATAAGTCTACAGCCAAATTTAGCAGTGTTAGGTTAAGTTAGTGTGTATGACCGGGATGACAGGGCCCAGTTTAGGCTATTTATTGTAAATACATTAACGAGTCATTTTAGCACATATAGTAGTTGTTTGTAAATATTTATTTGCTAAATATCCACACATAAGCAATATAAAACTTTTGCAGGACATGTACAGAATTTGCTCATAAATCAAAAACCGCCAAATAAAACCTTTAAAATCATAATTGGGAATAAAAAGTGCACTATATTTCATTCATTTTTGTGAGTGGTCTGATTTCTACATAGTTACCAAAATCTCTAAGCTATTTTTATTGCTTATTGCCAATCAAATGCCAAATCAAACGTATAATTTGAATTTATTGTGAACAGCTTGCTAATTCCTCTTCATTCTGAATGACTTTTGTGTAATTAGCAAACCATAAGAGATAGACAAAACCTTGCTGCACAAAAAATGTAATCTGATTTAAGCACACAATTTATGTCAAATAACATTGTTTGCCATATTAGCCATTTCCAAGATATTCTTTGCTGTTAGTTTGATTTTTCAAATACTTTGCATTTCTTTCAGCAATAAATTGCCATTTTTCTTTTCTTTCTCATGTTAATGCAAAGAGTACAGAATTTCAAAGCAACCAACTCTGAAAAGGTGATCACTTTGGATGAAATTAAATTATTTTGTTGCTTAACGATGCTGTCATATTTCGATTCGACGCAGACATCGATTACTCCTGCCAGGAGTGTGATAGTGCGTCCAAAAACCCCCAAACAACAACAACAACAACGATGCTGTCAAGTGGTAGGAAACATCCGAATTTTTTTTTCTAAAATTGAATTCAGAGTCAATTAGAAAAATTGATTGTAGTTATTCTTTTTTTAATTGTTATGTGTTGATGAAGAAATGGTGCTACTGGTTTTAATTTTGAAGTGGATTTGATTTTGATTGCTGAATTAATCAAATACATTTTTCATGCAACCGTTACATTGAAGTTTCTTTTGTTCCTTGTATGAAGTCATCCTTAAATCTTAATTCTACTGGAGGAGGAGGAGGAGGAGGAGGAGGAGGAGGAGGAAAGGAATTGAGTTTCTAGATACTCAAGACAACCTTTGGGAAAATATATTGCTATTACAACAATAGTGCAAAAGTGCTAGAAATGCATGTTTTGATACTGCAATACTGAAGTAAAGTAATGGTATGTAGGTACATATGCCCATTTATGAAGCAATTGCTACATAACACGCTAATGGTAAATGAATCAAACTACACCTTGTAAACTCAGGATTATTATGCACCTCCCAATAAGCAGTATACTGCTTTCGGTTTCAGTTTGATATAGGAGTAAAACAGTATTACGTGAGCATTGGATTGGTAGATAGGCGCATAATAATCCTGAGTTTACAAGGAGTGGTTTGAGTACTAAATGTTGCCTTGACACAGGTACAAACTTAGTCGAATTAGGACACAAGGATATAATAATATGCTTTTACAAGTAAATTACTTACCGCAATATGATCAAAATCGTGCCACAAATGCCAGAAAATCCACCACCACATAAAGCCTCCTACAACTTCAGCAAGGATTTGTAATGATTTTGGTTGTGGCGGATAAGGTTCCCTGTAAGCCCATCTGTGGAAATAATGCCAAATAACGAAGTTATCAGTATCAAATGCTAACGACAGGCGTTTACTACCCTAACCTCAAAATTGAATCATTACATATTCGACACTTACACTCCTCCAGCGCTATTTCTCTTTTGCTGTACTCCTTGCGTTATTGCTTTCTTATTTGCTAACTTCGTTAGTATGCAACGAGTTAACACCGCCCCACGGGACAAAATCATTATTTCTAATTATAAGTAACCAGCCACGACTTCTGCTACTAGCAGAGGTCTCAGTGAAGCCAATACTTGAACAAGGGAAAAACACCAGATAGAACGAAAATTTACAGAATTTCTATGTTGGTGTTTACAGCATAATGCAAAACCATGTCAATCAAAATAATTGAGGTCTAAGAAATCTTTTCGTGTAAAAACGTTATAATTTCGTATAACTAGCGATATCTAAAAATCACCTAGATCTAGTGCGAAAGTATGTAGGTTGGTTATATGCACACTAATGCTTGTTTTGTTTTGTTTGCCCTCTATGTATCTCTGCGACAACCGTGTACATTTATGTACATTTTAAAGATGGCAGCACTCACTCAATCCCCATTGCGATTAAAATGGGATGACTGATACAGGAAACATTATAAAAGTGCTGCACAATGATGAATTGCAGAAGGTATTATTGTTTTGTTATAATTAAATATGTATAAACTACATAGCTATAATTAGAAAAACCGATCAGCTTCTCCAGAAATGACAATTCAATTTCTACTTGGGGGTGGGGGCAAAATTGCTGAAGCTTTTCCGCGAATTTTCATGCAAATCATGAAGACACATTCCTTTGCTTCCCAAATGTAAAATATTTGTACGAAAAAAATAGACTTCAATTTTTCTTTCTTTTGGTAGAGCAATAATAATCATTAACTTAAGTATTTTTCCTAACTTGGGGTAATGACGACCGTAGCCACTTCCGAAATCCCCTAGATATATGTCCACTATTTTCATGAATAGTTACTTAGTTGGCAAGTTTTAATACAAACGTATTGGCTAGGGATGCGTCGGTTTTCGGGCTGTCTGTACCCTTAACACGATGAACGCACGATTTGAAAATCTGACCTATACGTAAATAGAGGAAGAAACGGTTTGTTATATTACATGCCTTAATCTACGCTCTAGTCTATAGTATATAGCTTCTACAAAATACTCTTGCAAAAGCTTATTTTTCTGCCTTTAAGGTTGTTCATAAGATGTCGCGAGTTCGAATCTCGGTTAGGGTGAGTTATTCAGATAAGTGGTTATCTGGGTTTTACCTTATACTGAGAAGACAAATGTAGGGTACTTTGAAATCTAAGGAACCCGGGCTCATTTTAGAATTATATTACCTATCCATTATTGTTCGATCTGACTTATCAGGTTTAAGGACGTTAATGTTAAAAGGTCTGAAAATTTGATGGGTCAAATTCACATAATTTTCTATACCTGTTTTCAATAATTGTTCTTTAAAAAGCTTATTCTTCTATCTACTTCACGTTAATCGAGGTAAACATTTTTAAAAATGTTTTTACTACGCCGTCGTCCTAGTGTGAAAACTATATATGGTAAGTCAAATTATTGGCAAAATTAACTTAATGCAATTTCAAATAGAAAAATTTTAAGGCAACTATGAAAATTGCAAAATTGGTAGAACTGAAGGTTTAGAAAAAAGGATAACCACGTACATTGGAGTGCTATTATTATAGGAGGAAAAACCTCGCATAAACGAGCGTTTCAATTGTGATGTTTAAGTGATTGGATAAATAATAAATAGTAAATATTGTTATGCAAGACACTGAAAATTATATATTTGCAGGTTTTTAATAAGTATACATTTATAGAATAGAAACAAAGATAAAGATCGCCTGACAGATTCCATTGAGCAAGGGCCTCATACAGTTTGTGATGCTAAGATTTCACAGTGAGCTAGTTCCTGTGAATCTTCCTTATGGAATTAATTGACACGACAATTTAAAAACACACTAACTTCCTTTCACCTCTCCTCTTGCCACTATTATTCATGATCGCCAATCACTTCACCCACTTCACTAAATTATTGTGCCCATCTATGACGTGGTCGTCCTGTTACTTTTTCCGCCCATCTCGGAATCCACATTGTCGTGGCACTTATTTTGAGGCATTCTTGCCACGTGTCTTGCGCTTTCTTAGGCTTTCAGCCGCATCCGCCATTCCACTTCTTTTTCTTAGCTCCTCGTTTCGCATTTATCGTAAGTCTGATCTCAGGAATAAGGCTTTTCAATGCACTCCCACAAGAAACAAGCAATCTGAATGTTCAAACGTTTAAGAACAGGCTGTACAAATGACTTTTAGAAAATTCCTTTTATAGTGTGCAAGAATTTTATGAACAAAGTAAGACTGGATTGTAAACTTATATAAATCTTAGTTTGTAAATATGTTACGTGTAAATCTTAAGTTATCAATCTTTGTATGTATGTATGTATTTATAGAATGAATATAGTAAGTTGTTTTTGACGAAGTCTATGGTAATTATTGTAATTACTAAATGACTAACAAATAAAAAAATGATGTAGAAAATAATGTCTTCCTCTCCATTTTCCGCTGGCATATTTGAATCATCTCGATCTGTTTTGTTGTGTATGTCTAAGTCTCGCTACCGTACAGAAGTAATGGGATGACACAGGTTTGTAGAGTTTCGAATTTCAACGTGGAGCTGGTCGTTTTATCCATTAACATGAATTTTACCCATGTTAAACATATTCTCAGTAGTACCACTCATTTTCCTATCATGCTGATTGTCCCAGATAAATGTATTTATTGCAGTACTGAATAGACGTGCCCTCAATTTTAACTGGTGTCTCCGTGGAATTCGCTATTACTCTAATTTTTGTCGTGTTCATTTGGAGTCCTTCCTTGCTTCTTAAGCACTGAAATATTCGAGACATAATTTATTAAAATCTAGATATGTGACTCCCTATTAGCATACGAGCACGCGATTTCCTGAAGCTTATGGTGCAGGAACAGATTTTGCAATTCTTTGGGAATCACGCTCTCACGACGTACCAGGACCCTCTGGATTAACGGACCTGACACTGGCATCCCAGTTGTACAAAAATGGCGCCGGCTGTTGGTCGTGATTTCTGAGGTGTTTCCGCACGCTATCCTTCGTATTGTTTTCTATGCCTTTGAGTTATTGTTTGTTATAATAACTCCTATGTAAGTTTGTCTTCATATTAGCAAAGCGAGTGTTTAAAAACTTTTATTTGGGCAGTATAGGGAACGGGAATAAATCTAATAACGTGTTGACTGTGCCGTGTACTCTCCACGTGTTCATGTTTATTGTGTTCCTTCTAAGACTATAACTACATTAGCCGTATAGTGTGGTTAATTTATCTGCTTGCAAGTACAATTTGTGTCACGATTTCAGTGGTGAGAGGTTGTTGAAGAAAAACTTCCAGTAGTGTATGTTATTGTAGCCATACCTCAACCTAACCTCAAACATGACAATGCCCCGTAACTGTTGCATTCCCGGATGCAAATTAAAAATGAGAAACTTTCAGTTAAAACAAAAGGTAAATTGCAACGTAAAGCTTGTAAATTCAGTATTTAATTACTATAAATTGCAGCGTTATGTGTGTTAGTTGCCGGTGTATATATAACATGGTGAATAGTGAAAGACAATAATTTCGAGTGAACTCAATTAGTGACAGCTGCAACACCAACAGTTTGTTTCATGTAAGTAGTATGCTGCTTGTACTTATACATTATCTTTTGTCTTTGTAATTTAAATGTGTAGCTGTAGTTTAGAAGAAATGTGTTGTGTTGCTGCTTGTAAAACTGTGGACTATAGCAAAGTTGCTTCACAATGCTGATTTAAGGTTACGTATTTCATATATTTCATGTACAGTTATGTTTTAGGGTTATTATTTTTAATATTTCATCTGCTTTTGTGGATTCCCCCTGTAAAATGAAGTGTTATGAAGTGCTGAGTAATATGTTGTTGCAAACTGAGCAATCATACGTTTTCGGTAAAGGTAAAAGCAAAATTCCACCTTAAAGCTTTTGAATTAAGTAGGTAGCTTATTATTCTAAATAGCAGCATTTGTATATCAGCCATCCAGTATATGTTTTGTGTAGGTATATAACGTTATGTACGTGGTGCAAATGTGAAAAACAGTGTAAACAATGATTAATAATTCTGAGTCAACTCAATGTCAACAGTTCTGTTTTATTTAAGTAACATCCTGCTTGCAGTTTTGTCTATCTTCTTTGTAATTTGAGTGTGTAATGCAGTTACATAATGGCATGTAAAACTGTAGATTGCATGAATGTTATTTAAGGTTATATATTTCATTGCCCATGGGTTATCATTTAATATTAAATGTCATTCTTTTTTGTTTACTTGAGGTTATGTTTAAGACAGTGTTTTTGTGTTTAACACAGCCCATATTCACAAAATAGGCGTGTTATTACACCACATTTTTATTTTACTGCGTTGAAATCGTAGCCTGTAGGCGAGTTGTTTATAAGTAGTTCCCACCACATAGGCCGCCATCTTGAATCCCAGTGTCAGGTCTGGTATCTAGAAGGTCCTGCGACGTACACATGTAGTTCGCTTAACTGACGTGTGCTGACTAAGGCTTCACTCAGCTGTCAATTTTTTTTATGTGGATTTAAGGACTTACCCTGGGTTTATTTCACCCAGGGCAATTATTGCCCTAAGGCTGCTACAGAGCAAATCGCTCTCTTCAGCCGGGATGGGATTATCTTTATTTATTATTTATGAGCGTTGGTCAGGAAATGGTAGGTTGTGTACATCGTACATTCTCTTTTTATATTTCTTTTTATTGAGTGTAGGTTTGTTGGTGCACATGACCATAGGCCATGTGCAGAGGTGGTAACAATCTTGTCCTTCATGGTTGAAGTAGAGTTGCCCTGGGAGTGTGTTGTGTCGTCGTGGTGGTGAAAGGTCCGTCTGTGTGTTGGCGTCTTCTGTGTGTCTTCTATTGCCGGTGTTCGTCGCGCGGGCGAGGACTGCTTCCCAGGTTGCAACTTGGCTTGTTAGTGTCTGGATTTCGGCATGTAGTTTTCTTAGTGCTTCGATGATGTCGTGGATTGAAGCTTGTAGATCACTTGTAGTCTTTTGTGGTTCAGCTGGTTGTCGGTTGTGTGGTCGGCGTTCGGTTGAGTTGGTCTTAGCGTTGGAGACTGCTTGCTGTGCCGGTGGAGGTCAAACTGCGGCCGGCTGTTGGTGGCGTGGGTTCATGGGACACTTTGCTTGGCCCATGAAATGCCCAGTGCAGTTGCACGTGGCGCAATAGACGGGGCGGCGCGACAGGTCATGGCTGGTGCAAGTCATCGTGAATGTTCCTGCGCCACAGCAATGGCATCGTGGGTCGAGTGTGCAGGCGTCGGTGGTGTGGCCGTCTTGACAGCAGCGTCGGCATGGGACGGGGCGGGAGCTCCGGCTGGCCTCAACTGGGAGAACCTGCCCGACGGCAGGGAACCTATCAGCCAGGGCAGCACGGTAGTCTCCCTCATCCCAAAAATGTAGGCGAACTAGTGGTGACGGCCCTTTGGTTGTGTGGATGCGTGTCGCCTTGATGAGGGATGGCCAGCGGTGTCGGGCTGTGTTCAACAGGAGAGCGTCTGGCACATCTCGATGATCACCACGCATTACTGCGTTATACCTCTGTAGTCTTGTGAGATTCGGCGGCTGGTATTCAGCTTCTGGTTGCGTTGCTAGTGTGTGCTCGGCGAAGAGGTATCTTATAAAGGCAGGGGCAGAGTCATCGTCTGTTGGTGGAGGCTGCGTGGTTGGCTGTGTGACTGGCGGTGAGGCTGGTTGTGTGGCCGGCGGCGAGGCTGGCCGGCGGCGAGGCTGGCCGGCGGCAGGTAGTGAATGACTTATTTGCTGGGCGGCGGGCTGGCGGTGTTGCTGGAGGCGTGGCTGGCGGTCTGGACGGCGGTGTGATTGGCGGAGTTGCAGGCGTTGTGGTGTTGAGGTTTATAATCTTGTAGCTCGTCTTCGGCGAAGCAGGCGGTGTGGCGTTGAGGTTTATGACATTTATTTTATGATCTTGAAGTTCCTCTTCGGCGAACCAGGCGGTGTGGCCGGCGGGGTTGCAGGCTTTTAAGACGTTGGAGTTCGTGGTCTTGAGGTTCTTCTTGCGTGGCATGTCGGCGAAGGTTGGTTGGTCGGAGACGTCTTTGTTCGGCGGCGGTTGGTCGTCAACTACTCAGCTGTCAATGTCAGCTATACTCTTATATTTAAAGCCCCGAATTTTAACTCAGCGGAGAGTCAATTTCACATGCTAGGAGGAACCCGCGACACTTTGATCTTTAAAGATCTCTTCTAAGATGGAACTTGGGACGCCAGGATTCTCTGCAAAGGTAAAACAAACAACTGTCTATAACTGACCACCCTTTCGTCTTCTGTCATTATAAATAAAATTAATAAGTCTAGTTATATAGATTAAACCTTCTTCATACCAGAGATACACGTTCATTTCAGTAGTTATTCACCACACTCCCAGCCGCCCTTCGTGACACCCTGAGCTATCCTCCTGTATTTCCTTCTAGTCATGCCAAGTTACCTACACTCCGATGAACTTAAAAATGGCGACATCGCTACCAGACTGTGGCGTTGATGGGTAAGGTACGCCACCAGCAGTTGTCACGGTGAGTGGACGCTGGGCGCAGAAAAATACCTTTTTCAAGAATATTTTGTAGAAGCTATAAACTGTAGTCATGTAAAAGCAAGCAAAGCGCTTTTTCCTGTTTACATATAATATTTTCTCATCGTATGTTCAGCGGTTTTATTAAACATACAGACAGTCGGAACACCAACGCACGCCGTAGCAAATACATATGTATTAAAACTTGCCAATCAAGCAAATATTCATTAAAATAGTGGCTAGTGGTTAGCTAGAAAAATAGGAAAGAAATTAAGGTTATCGACTTGGTGGTTAGTGTACGGGTTATACCATCCAAGTTATTCAGCTAAGTTTAGCAATATACAGTGCAGGTTGGTTCTTAGAATGCCCGGAAGATGGGTTGCGAGCTTGCGATGTATGAGCTGGATGGAGTGTTAGCTTGTGAAGGTGGTCGAGGACTTATTGTTGAAGAGAGAGAGAGAGAGAGAGAGAGAGAGAGAGAGGAGAGGGAGGGAGGTGCTTGCGTTTGTGAGTGAATCGTAGTTTCTCAAGTCTGTTATGAGAGGATTCGTGCCGCCGTCAGCATTTTTGTACAAGTCCAACGCTAATTTGCGGATTCGTCAATCGTGTGCATGTGAAGTTCGCTGGGTGAACATTCTGCTGGAATTATAGGAAGTTTGCAGATAAGGTGTAGTATTTTATTTTAGAATCTTTGCAGCGTGTTCTTGGCTGCATATCCCCATACTGGTGCGGCATAGGTGAAGAGCGGTCGGAGGAGTGTACATGACCATGGCTCTTACTTTTGGGAGAAGACTGGAGTAATTGACGAGGGCATACAGTTACCTTAGGCATCCATACGTCTTGCTCCTTATTTGCCTGTCCATGAGAGAGAGAGGGTAAGGCCCAAGTTCATGAGCAGCCCAACATGTATATGCTTTGGTACTCAATAAATTCATATTCATATTTGCCTGTCTGTGTTCGCGCATGTTGGGGCAACGCCCCCAAGGTATTTAACAGTAGGTAACCATGATATGCTATCCCCGAAGAGTTGAGGGGAAGGAGATGTTTATGGTTAATTGGTTTGGTGAACAGGTTTGCTTGACATCTCTTAGGTTTTGGTCCGATTCTCCAATTCAATGGTCATTCTTCAAGCTATGAAATGTTGCGTTGTGTGCATTGGTGGATGAGTCACAGTTGCCGGATTGTGCCATGATGGCGGTATCATCCGCGTACGCGAATATTTTTACTGAACTTGGAATGGTAGCCCTAAGGAGCTGGAGAGTTGAAGAACGGTGCGTTCGAAAACCAAATTACTCGTTTTTGAGCTAGGTAGTGCACTTGGCATGTGAGTTTAGGCATTTAAGAATACTCTTTTCTAGCACCTTGCTCAGGGTGTTGAGCAGACTGATTGGTCTGTAGTTGCTTGCGTCATGTGGGGGTTTGTGCTGCTTTGGGAAGTGGAGGACATGAGCTATCTTTGACGCCGAGGGAAACACTCCATATTCGAGGGAGTAATTAAAGGCGGTGGCTAGGAATTTCGTTGTTTCCGATATGTTGGTAATATTAACTGGGTCTGAAGCTTTTCGGTGTGGCAGGTGCCTGATTATCCAGGTGATTTCAGAATAACACGCTTTGCGTATTTGGTTGTGAGTGGGGCAGTTTAGAATGTCGTTTGTCATCCGTTGCGTTGCAATAATGAAATTTGGGGATAAAGGCAGTTGGTTGGGCGTCAATGTGTGTTCTATAGCACCTCCGAGTGCCTCTGTCTTTTGCAGCTCAGTCTCGGCTATGGTGTTGTGGAGCGTTGTATATTATCCGCTTCTTGGTTAAGTTGCGGGTTATCCGCCATATGTCACCTATGTTTGTGTCAAGCTCAGCTAGCTTCTTTTTCCTCTGGTTGTTGAGGTTTTGCGCGATACATAGTTGGAGTTCCGCTTTTGGTGAGCTGGATTGTTTGTCAAGCCTTCTGATTCTATTTCATTCTACTGTGAGGGCTTTTATGTCAGGGGGCTAACAATCGCGATGGATTACTCTTACCTATTAACACAGGTACTTTGCACCATAGCGCCGGTCAACCTCAAGGCGGACAGGGGCAAGTCATATGTGCTGATAACCTATGAAAAATACGCTAATAATTATGAACGAATGTGAAACATCGGCAGAATGTTTGACTTCTGTAACCTTCCCTCGATAGTCTTCCAAGTTCTGAAAATCCTGCATAGTCTATACTCCTTGGCAGTGGAATAACCTACGAATTGGAATGGTCAAGTAATTTCTTAGATAACTGCAACATTCGAGGGTTAACTTAAATAGTGGCAAGTACTTGTTTATAACTGATACAAAAGTGATACATGTTACCAAGCTTTACTATCATTCAAAGTAATCTCCAGCGCTGTGTATAACCTGTTGCCAGCGACGTGGAAGTCGTAGGATACCCTCAGCAGTTCTGTTGATAGCTTGAATGGAGCGATCTACTGCCTGACGAATCTCTGGAACAGTTCTGACCACGAAGTGCTTCCTTCATCTGTAAGGCAATGCAGATTCTCTGGAAGCCTCTTGAAGACCTTGATGTCACTGTCGTGCTGTACGACCTCTGGCACATTCAATCTTTGTCCAATTCTGCTGTTCCTGCTTCGAAAATATCGCGACATTACATTATATTACATTACATTAGCTTACACAAATCTCTGTTTCTCTCGCCATTGCGCATGCACGTGTTGTGGGAGGGGAGCATCTATTTGCTCAGAGGTAAGGTAGGCATGTAACTAACGTGTGCTCTCAGCGACAGTATTACGTTCCATTGAATAGCGACTCTACAGCAATGTTGCCACTATTTATGTTCCAACCCTCATATAGTAATCACACTTGAAGCCTTTGTACCTTCTCTTTGGTCCGATAATAATTAAGCTTACCTGATAAAAAATTAGCCACTCCTAGAGAAATTATTACAAGCGTCATTTAATGGCGCGGAACTCCGCCTCTGGCCTTAATAACCGCCTGGATTCGGTTAGGAAGTGAGTCTACAAGCTACGTCGCATTTAGGTTCAGCCACTTGCTGAGAGTTCCTTCGCGCAATTCCACCAAATTGTGGGGATGCTGATGTCGGCGTTTTACCCGCTGTTGTAACATGTCCCACAGATTTTCTATAGTTCACATCAGGTGATTTTGCGGGCCAATCTATGTAATAACTGGAACAGTGTTCACCAAACCCGTCACATATTCTTCCAGCCAATGAACTTTACTGTTGTCATCCTGAAAAAGGGGTATCAAGCATATTCATTATGCAGGTGTTGACTGAAGGGCAACACTTAATTTATTAATAAAGTTTGGCCTGGTGCCGGTACATTAGGCCCGGCTTACAGGCTACAATTTACATGGTCTTATAACTAGCGAAATTTACAATATTTACATTTCTCGTTTTTATTTACAAACCCACACGGTGACCAACCTTAGGTCACCGAGAATGTTATTTTTTTTGTAGGTTTTAAGGCAACACCTAATCATTCAGAAAGTTTAAGTAGACATGCTGGTTCATGTTAGTGGCACCTCAATGAGCGCGCCCAAAACACGATAAGAAAAACACCCCTAAAACATCGCATACCCAACTTCAGCTAGAATTTGACCTTGCACACATTCAGAATGAAATGCTTCATGTGGTCTTGATGCTCTCGAGACGTGCATCATTTGAATAACGGCAAAAACGCGATTCGTCAGACCACATTACGTTGCGCCAGTCAGCTACTTTCCACGTTCGATGATTTCTAGCCTGCTGAAAACGCACAGGTTTATATGTCTGTTTCGCAATGACCTCTTGCGAGATGACCGACTCCAAATATGCATTGCATAAAGTTCCCGTCAGAATGTTCTCTCGCTAGCAGGTAGGGATGGACTGCATTTACTGACTGCAGTAATTCCTGTCGGGTTTGGAAGCGATTTTGGTTCACAAGTGGTGAAACGCTCCTCTTTCCCTCTCAGTCAGCATCTTTTTCCGACCACAACTCTGACTGCGTGTTCGGTGGGCACGTGTATTACACCACTGCTTGTAGACACATTGAACAGTGCGCTGCGAAACATCAACAAATCCAGCAATTTCACACATGATATGGCCATGGGCACGGCCAAATACCATTGCTCCTTTTTGACAGTCTGTCACATCCTTACATTTACCCATGATTACGTACACTATCCTGCTTGAAACACAAATGTTCCACTGATCACTATTGCCTTATGCTCACATACAGGCAGTGCGCGCGCGGTTGTGCATGTGATTCGATCGCTGCGCAATCCATAAAGGTTTAACGATTCATCTGTGCGTGTACACAAGGGCGACTCATTTTTTTGTTCGCTGAGATTATTAAAAAAAGAGGAAAGAGAAAAAAGGCGAACATAAAGATTCGCCACTCCTAGGACACCAAGCTTTGGAAAAGATAAATAGTCTGCAAGTATCAAGAACAATACTATTCTGAGTTGTTAATTATAACATATTGGTTGCCCGATTTTAGTGTTAGCTGGACAATATTTTCTCTCTTTATGCAATTATTTAGCATACCTTTATAATGATCTTAAATATAACATAATATAACAAAAGGAAATAAAGCAAAACTTACATAATTAAGGGTTATTAAAATAATCATCGTCATTGGTATCGCATGCGCATCGCATCACTCTAAGCAGATCGACTCTTTCGTTTTCCTGTGACGTTGTTGCGAAATCGTGACCATCTACATTGTATATATCGCTTGGGATGAAATATCTGTGGCGCTTGTTTTATTTTGTAGCGGTATTTCCAGATACACCAAAAGAAAGTGTTAAATCATGTTAATTATTGAATTATCGCCAATCAATCTATACCCGACTAAATCATTTTCTGCAGTTTTGGACTCAGCAAATTCGAAAGCCCTTGAAAATTGTGCCAGTTTCTTAATTTATGCAGCTGTTGATAAATGAACAACATCGTACCCGCGCACTGTGTTCTGCAAGATTTTCATAAAATAGACGCGCAAACCAACGGTTGCTCTTAGGTACTTGAGGATGTAAAGTATCAGATATCTTCCTTGTTTTCGGAGGGTCGACGCCAGAAATATGCGGTGTAGGAAGCATCCCCCAACGAACATAGCAAAATTTGTTTAAGCGCAATCCTTTAAACTAGAGCCAATGAGAAGCTGCTCCTAACTAGCAGACAATACGACATCCAATAGGACAGTAAAGAAATCTGGTCCCATGCGAGAAAACCGAAGGCTATCAGTTTCGAGCATTTAAGGGCTAATTACGGGATTTGCGGGGCACCGCGCTCTATCAATGAACAACAGAATTCAAACCCAGCAGTTGGGGCATACTTTTAGGAACTGCAATATGACCTCCCGGTCTGTCCTTTGCGGTGACCTCCACCATCTGACTGATTGCCCAAAAAAGGCCAAGCAGGGCGTTGTACCCCACTGTGCAAATAATTCCGGACGGAGCACTATTTACACTCATATTCACATATTAGTTGTTGCACTTCACACAAAATATCCGTCCAGATGTACACGGACACACTAAACAAACCACTATATAACACTTATATAACAACTACACTCTGTACTCAATATCCCTAATCAAACGTGTGTGGAGAGCGCCACAGCCACTTGATATTTATACATCTTTCCCGCCAAAATTATGGCAGTTGACGATGATCCCGCAAAACCGTTTCACGTGACTGTTTCTCGCGCGCACCAACAAAGGATCCTCTTCTCACAACGATCAACAATTGCAAATTGTGGGGAAACGCATCCTGCCAGCTACAGCGGGTGTGAGACGCCCTGAAAACCTAAAATCCTTACACATGACTGAAGTGTTATGATCGTTGCAATTTGTCCTCCGTCCCCTGTGTAAATAATTCTACGTGTAATTATAGTATAAATATAGTGCGTAAGTGACTGTGTAAAAAAGCGCGCGAAGTATAGCGTGCCCACGCTAAGTGGAGGCTCCCAGAAGCACTTGCGACTGGGAGCGGGAACAAGAAGGGGATGGAGAATGCCCCTGACCCGCCGGCCGCCGAGAGCGGAGTCAGGCAAGTGATGGCATCCAACGGAGTCAGGCAAGTGATGGCATCCAGCGCAGCAGCCGTGATTGCCACCGCACTCGCCCCGCCCACTGCAGCCCCATTGACTACAGCTCCCAACGGCCAACGAACCACGGACCAACCAACCAAGAAGACGCAGATGACAGAGGAAGAGTGTAAGGCAATGGAAATAGAGAAACTTCAGAAAGAAGTAGATGAGCTAAAGGGAGAGATCATCTACTACCAGAATGTGCTGGCAAATATGGATGGGGAGTCCCAGCAATTTTCAAAATTCGCGCAGGACCTCGGGTTCTGCTACAAAGAGCATGCCCTCAAGAAGCGGCGATTAGTCATCCTCAGCGAGGGGTGGCAACAGGTGCCTGCAAGAAACAAGAGGAATAGAGGAAGCGGCCGGGAAAGTGATTCAGACAGAGAACGTCCCGACCAGCAGCGTCCCAAGCGCGTCTCAAAGCAAAGCCATATCCCCTCACCACGAGAAACACCTACGCGCCGCTGAGGGCACAATTTGACGCAGAATCCGACGACGAGACGTCAGAGGATCCACTACCACAACCCGCAATAGCCTCCACCTCTGGAGACCCCTTCCCCAAGCTACCCCCTACCAAAGCCCCCATTCAAACACATACACAGAAGAAACGCACCACCCAGCCCACCATTCCCACCCCCACTCCCATCCCAAGCACATCCAACAACGCAGCAAAAGCATCAGACAACCAGAAACCACCAAGAATAATAATCCCTGACGTCCAACAGACGGTAAAGGTCCTCCGCATCCCGCGTGGCTCCCTTCCTGCTGGTACATATAAATTGCAGACGACGAGGGACTGCTTTAAGCTCTTCCTCCAACGGAAGCAGGACGCGAACCCGACAATGCAGCTCCTGAAGGACGCCGGAATAGAAAACTACAGTTTTACTCCATGTGAGGACCAACCTCTTCGCTTGGTAATCAAACGCCTTCCAGCTGACTTAGAGGAAGATTACGTGAAAGAGGACCTGGTCCAAAAAGGCTACACCGGCGTCCAGGTACGACAGATGATTTCACGTGGCAGGCCTCTGCCAAACTTTCAGGTAAGTCTTGACAGGACCACCGACAACCAAAAACTTCTACAGGGACGAGAGGTGTGCCATATGATGGTCACCGTGGAAGTCCTGAAAACAAACCAAAACATAACGCAATGTTACAAATGCCAGCAGTTGGGGCATACTTTTAGGAACTGCAATATGACCTCCCGGTCTGTCCTTTGCGGTGAACTCCACCATCTGGCTGATTGCCCAAAAAAAGGCCAAGCAGGGCGTTGTACCCCACTGTGCAAGTTGTGGGGAAACGCATCCTGCCAGCTACAGGGGGTGTGAGACGTTTTGCAACGAACGTCACCGCCGTTAACTGGCATCCATAGCTAGGAGCTCTCCCAGTGCTCAGCCAGGGCCAAGACCCATCATACACCCGGCCGTGGTTCAAACAGGTATCTCCTTCGCAGGAGCTACCGGAGGGAAAAAGGCACCAGTGCCACCACAAAAAGGTCTCCCTCCACAACCCCAACAGGCGCCCACGGGTGACCTGGGTGGGATAAAAGACATATTAAACCTGTTCAAAGATCTAAATTTACCATCATTATTGATGAAGGCGCAGCCTTTCCTGGCCAAATTCAAAAGATGCAGCAGCACTTTGGAGAAAATAGAGACCATCATATGTCTCCTCTCAGCCCTTTTAGAATAAATGGCCCATGCAAGGGGAGGCACAACTTTAACTCGCGCTCTCCTGTGGAATGCAGATGGCATCCACAGGAAGCAACACGAAATTGAAAACTACCTACGGCGTAACAAAATTGACGTCGCATTCATCTGCGAAGCAAAATTAAAGCACGAGCACACTTTTAAGCTCCAGGGATATCAAATCTTTCGAAACGACAGAATTGGCAGACAAGGGGGAGGGACCGCTATTTTGCTTAGAAATACTATTGCTCATGCTTCTGTTACGTTGCCTGTAATGGCAGCGTTAGAGTGCACGGCTCTTAAAACACGTGTTATAGCAAAACGGTAATGCTGGCAGCACTTTATCGGCCCCCAACTCCCCAGATTTCATTCGCGACCTGGAACAAATCCTCGCTTTAGAGGAGCATGTTATAATTGCAAGAGATTTCAATGCCCGGCACCCCTGGTGGCTTTCTCGCCGGGCAAACGTGGCGGGAAATCTCCAGGTTGAATTTATAACTGATAATGACGACATTGAGGTACATCTTCCCCCAGAACCCAACTTTTGGCATCGTTCAGGGCACTTTGACCCTGGGATTCTGGACATCGTACTCACAAAAAATGCGACACTGTTAAACAACTTTACTGTGTATCACAGCCTGGACTCCGACCATCTTCCTGTGCATTTCGACATACAGGGCACTATTACGGCCGGTGTCTCTGGCCCTCGAAGGAGAGCTGAGACCGACTGGAATAAGTTCACCATCGAAATGCACGGGATGGCGCAACCCAGACTGTCATATTATAGCGAGGCAGACATAGATGTCGCCATTGAAAACTTTACTGCCTCGCTACGCACTGCCAAAAGGAATGCTACCACATACACCACAAGACCAAGGGGCAATAATGTCCCCCTTTCTGTACATAATATTCACTAACGACTACCCAGTGGACGCCAGATGCAAGGTTGCCATGTATGCTGACGACACTGCAATATATAACCACCATAGAAATCCACGTTTCGGCCTTGCAGAAATGCAACGTTATGTGAACAACTTCCTCTCTTGGCAATATGACTGGAAAATAAAAATTAACCCCGACAAATGCCAGCTGGTTCATTTCTCCAAGCGGCGTCACACTTTGGCAATGGATCTAACGGTCGGTGGTCAAATATTGCACTGCTGTCAGCAGGTTAAATGCTTAGGTGTCACCTTGAACCGTACAATGTGTTGGTCCACCCACATAAAAAATAGCGCCAATAAAGGCAGACAGCGGCTAAAGTTGTGCGCCCCCATCTTCCGTAGTAAACAGTTGCGACTGAAGTCAAAACTGATACTATATAGGTAATTTATTCTCTCGGTGGTCCTGTACGCGTGTGTGGCCTGGGCTAATGCCTCCAAAACTGCCCTGAAACAACTCCAAACCCTCCAAAACCACTCCCTCAGAAAAATCCTCTCTGCTCCACTCCTCCCCACTAACCAAACTATTCACCTCGAAACCCGGATCCCGTTCATCCCGGAGGTGATAGACAAAAGAGCAATGGCGGCATGGACGCGCATTAGAAATCACGAAAATGACGTAATCGCCAACATTGGCAAAGGCGAGCCGAAGCACCGCAAACATACTAGAATAAAAATGTTCTAGAAGCGGCACGGCTCGCCGACTAATGCACGTCCATGCAACCTCGTCCCTAGGCCACATACATGTTCCGGCAGAGGTCCTCGCCTCGGAAAACATTCAGGAGCTGCCACCGCGGACAATGTACATAGTGTCAAAAGTGTAAATAGTGCCGAGCGCGAGCTGGGACGCATATTTCTGGTGTGCCCAGTGAAGATGAATGTGTGTTTATGTGCGCGTGGGTGAATGCATGCGTGTATGTGTCTGTAAATAATGCAAATATGTACACATGTATATATAAAACAAGGACAGAGGAGAACTCAAAAAAGTCAAAAGTAAAACTGTTCTCGGTGACCTATGTAATGATGGTCACCGTATGGGTTTTTGTACATACCACAAAAAAGATGTAAATATGAACAATGCCAACTGTGTATATATATGCAAATTATAGCCTGTAAGCCGGGCCCAATGTACCGGCACCAGGCACATACTTTGTAATAAAAATAACTTGTAACTTGTAACCACAAAACCACCGAGTTTTTGCACGTACCCCGAGGTAGAGCAACTCGTTGCGCGGAGACGACGCTTGACAAAACTGTGGCGATACATCCGTCAGCCTGAATATAAAGTGCTAGCAAAATGGCTACGCAACATCATTCGGCAACAAATTAAAATCAATAAAACTGAACAGTGGGAAAACAAAATGCTGAGTACCACCCATTTGAACTCTTCTTTGTGGAAATTACTAAAGGCTTTCAAAGTTTCCACGAGCGTTAACTCCGCAACTGAGGCGCTGCACACTCAAAGCGGCTTGCACTTCTCCAAAGAGGAGAAAGCCAAGGTCTTCGCTGACTGTCTCCAAGACAGATTCACCGAAAACCCAGTGACCAACCGTGAAATAGAACGGGAGGTCCAGACATGGGTACAAACTTGGGTGGCGTGGAAGCAAGAGCAACAACTACCCACCACAACACCGCAGGAAGCCTTCAAGCTCATTAGAAAATTGCCTAATGGGAAAGCTGCCGGCCCAGACAAAGTGACGAATGAGGAATTTAAGCATCTCCGGAGAAAACCCCTGGTGCAACTAGCAAAGATATTTAACGCCTGTTTGCAGCAAGGCTATTTCCCCTCTACTTGGAAACGAGCCAAGGTTATCATGCTCCCAAAGCAAGGGAAAAGCACCAGACAACAGCAAAGCTACCGCACCATTAGTCTTTTGTCTACTATTGGTAAATTGCTTGAGAAATGTATCCTTTCTCGACTACAAAAAGAAGTCTCGGCAACACATGAACTTTCAAATTCACAGTTTGGCTTTAGAAAAGGACATTCCACTGAACTACAACTCCTCAGACTAACTGATGACGTAACAGAGCAATTTAACAATGGGGCTTCAACGTTGGCGCTATTTCTGGACGTAGAAGCCGCATTTGACCGGTGCTGGCACAATGCCCTCATTTACAAACTGCACCACAATTTCCCGGCTCTTCAAAATTATCTATACTTGCTGCACAATTTTCTAGAAAAACGGCAGTTTTACGTCCAAGTGGGCCGCTCCTCCTCTCGAGAGCGAGTGATGCGGGCTGGCGTCCCACAAGGGGCAATAATGTCCCCCTTTCTGTACATATTATTCACTAACGACTACCCAGTGGACGCCAGATGCAAGGTCGCCCAGATGCAAGGTCGCTGACGACACTGCAATATACTACCACCATAGAAATCCACGTTTCGGCCTTGCAGAAATGCAACGTCATGTGAACAACTTCCTCTCATGGCAACATGACTGGAAAATCAAAATTAATCCCGACACATGCCAACTGATTCACTTCTCTAAGCGGCATCACACTTTGGCAATGGACCTAACGGTCGGTGGTCAAATATTGCACTGCTGTCAGCAGGTTAAATACTTAGGTGTCACCTTGCACCGTACAATGTGTTGGTCCACCCACATAAAAAATAGCGCCAATAAAGGCAGACAGCGGCTAAAGTTGTGCGCCCCCATCTTCCGTAGTAAACAGTTGCGACTGAAGTTAAAACTGATACTATACATACTCTGTTTATCAAGAGATTAGAGGAGATATAAACAAAGCACCGGTTTGTATCATTTTACACTGCTAAAGGATATATTTACTTGATCCAAATAACATATAGCACATGGAAATTAACTGCTACTTACGTCATGTCTGTCCACAATAACACTTTTTCATTTCCTGCTCACAATCTCGAAACCAATCTCCAGAAGCAGCTTGTGGAGGGAAGTTCGTTTTAAATCTGGAAGATTGGAATCAGAGTTAACTGCCAATAGCACTTTGTTTAAGGTAGAGGTTCATTGTTAACAATGTTGATGAACTTTTCGACGGATTGCAGATCTCACACTCACAAATTCGTCTCAAACTACATCCACCATTTATCTGGTACGTTCTGGCCGGGATCTTCGCCAACTGACGATTTTTCTTTGGGTGTACTGTAAATACTTGCAACTGACACACCGGTAAACTCGGATGTTAATTTCATCACGTCTTCGATAGTAAGCTCGGGATATTTCTCGCAGAACTTGTTAAATACGTTCAATATTGTCTTTTCACCACTTCGCAACGGTTTGCCGCGCTTATATTTTACAACACTCACTTGTTCCGCCATGTTACTTTCATACTGAATAATGCGCGCGCAGAGTGAATTAGGCTGGTTACAGATACATTTAACTGCGTATTATTACACTTTAACTATGCTTAGTACACTTAGTTCATGCTTTAGCGAACATTAAGTGACATTTCAGACCTCAGTAACAGTATTTCTTCAAGGGACTATTTAGACGGCGAAAGCGTCAAGAGGGCGCGCTGTGGTGAAAACGCACGTGGCTTTGTTTACGTCTCCTCTAATCTCTAGATGAACAGAGTATAGGTCATTTATTCTCTCAGTAGTTCTGTATGCAATTATGGCCTGGGCTAATGCCTCCAAAACTGCCCTGAAACAACTCCAAACCCTCCAAAACCTCTCCCTCAGAAAAATCCTCTCTACTCCACTCCTCCCCACTAACCAAACTCTTCACCTCGAAACCCGGATCCCGTTCACCCCGGAGGCGATAGACAAAAGAGCAATGGCGGCATGGACGCGCATTAGAAATCACGAAAATGACGTAATCGCCAACATTGGCAAAGGCGAGCCGAAGCACCGCAAACATACTAGAATAAAAATGTTCTAGATGCGGCTCGGCTCGCCGACTAATGCGCGTCCACGCAACATCGTCCCTAGGCCACATACATGTTCCGGCAGAGGCCCTCGCCTCGCAAAACTTTCAGGAGCTGCCACCGCGGACAATGTACATAGTGTCAAAAGTGTGAATAGCGCCGAGCGCGAGCTGGGACGCATATTTCTGGTGTGCCCAGTGAAGATGAATGTGTGTTTATGTGTGTGTGTGAGTGTGAGTGTGTGTGTGGGTGAATGCGTGCGTGTATGTGTCTGTAAATAATGTAAATATGTATATATGTATATATAAAACAAGGACAGAACAGAACTCAAAAAAGACAAAAGTAAAACTGTTCTCGGTGACCTAATGATGGTCACCGTATGGGTTTCTGTACATACCACAAAAAAGATGTAAATATGAACAAAGCCAACTGATATATGTAAATTATAGCCTGTAACCCGGGCCCAATCTACCGGCACCAGGCAAATACTTTGTAATAAAAATAACTTGTAACTTGTCCTTACACATTTTCCCGTTGAACATGAAACCTATCTCATCTCGTAGGTTAAGCCGCGAAGCCGCTAGTTACTGCGGTAGCGACACCCGAACGGGGTAAACCCCTTTCGACTAGGACTTCTGGCTTGCGGTGCACTCCAACAGTTTCAGTCGCCTAGAGCACGTTGATTTTAGAAATGTGACGCCCAAAGGTTCGCGAACTTTAGACGCTAGGCGTAGTAGTACGGATACAGTAAATAGTGAGTGAGTTTGCCTGTGATAACGACCACGACAAGATGGTCGAAACGTCGGTATTTTACAATTTGACGCGGCAACAACCGGATAGCCAAGATATTTTAATAGTGAGTGAGATAATTGCAGTCACCCTATTCATCATAAATGCGAAGGAGTAGTAAAGTACCGCGCAGAAACGAACTCCGAGACGCAATAGAAAATCACGGAAGACTAAGTTAATCCGAAGACACAAGCTTGCAGGAAACATAATTATAAGTGAGGAAGCGGTGTTAGAACTAAGAAGTTTCCGTGTATTATTTCAATACACCATGCCGCAGCTTTTCCCCCTCTTCCCGCAATTGCACTCCGCTACACTGATAAAGCGAACCGCGACGCCGACCACGACAGCTGGACCGACTCTGAGAGTGTGCCACCTGGTCCAGAATGAACACAGAAGTCACCTTTGAGCCGGACAGCCCAAAGTAAAGGAGTGATACGTATCAAGTGTAAGGTAATAAGCCCTTGCAAACATCTGTCAAGGGTTCGACGACGTGCAGCGAGAAACCCCCAAATTGGCGATACCAGTAATCGCTGCAATTTTACATGCATTTTCTGTGGAGTAATAACAACTGTGTTTTACTCCATGATATTTTCAACTAAAGGACAAAAAACGTACTTTGCTAGCATGTTCTTTTCTTACCCCAATGTGTTCGTATTTAAGGATGATTACCTGTTTGATCTGGTGATTATTACTCTAACCTCCAAATCCAGAGTTCCCGGGTCCGTTTCCCGGATGGAGGTGGACATTTCGCCTTATAGTTACTACCTATCCTCCTTAGAATTGGAAACATGAAAGATGTAATTTGTGTGTGTGTGTGTGTGTGTGTGTGTGTGTGTGCGTGCGTGCGCGCGCGCCCGTGCTAAATTAAAGACAACCCAAGTAAAATCCTATGTAACATAACAGTAAACCAATGAACTTATTGCCAGTGAGCAAAAGCCAAGAACCAAATGTGTCGACATGACCTAAGATGTGAAGGCGGCATACAAATGGAACAAAAAAGAAAGTAAAAACTATCTGTAAAACCTTTTAAATCTTTAGTTATTTATGAAACGAAATGAGGTGTTTTATCCATCAGACTAAAACTTGAATTTTTATTTATAGATGCTCTTTAACTAATATGGTTCTCGGCGTCCCACTCTATTGGAGCAAAAGACCACTTAATTTTGCTCAAGGCCTCTTAATTAGGCTTGAGGTTCTTTTACACGCAGTAAATCTAAGACACAGAACTATCAGCTTTACTTCCCTTTCAAAGGAAGTAATGTTAAGGGCCTTTATACCCGAAAAAATCCATCGCCCTTTGCCGGGTTTAAACCTGTGTTCTCGGGAGCGAAAGGCTAGTGTGTTACCCTTGGACTATGGAGGACAGCATCCATCAGAATCAATTGGACTGTTCATGGTCGGGCCCTAATGACCTAATTGTCGACGGGCCCTTAAACAAAACTCACTCACTCACTGTTCATGGTGAAGATGTAACAAACATCGACTGAGGTGGTTTTCCAGATTACCATGCAGGCATAAGAAGGCCAAAGCAATAGTCCGATTTTATAAAACGCAGGTTTTATGAGTACTTGGAAGTTCCATGCTCTTTGTATGACCACGGGGAAAAGAAGATCTGATGTTATATTCACCTGACCTTTAGCCACTAGGTATGGCAACTAGGGCAACTGTTGCATTCCATTTAAAAATTTGATATCGAAATTTCAGAGGAAATATGTGTTTTGGAACCCCTGAATCTAAGAAAAGCAAAGGGAACGGAATTTTAAACTCATCCATCACATAGCGACCATCACTGGCTTTTACAATATGTAACTATCGCTTAAACCACTGTATTTTCCTGTTCCCATTGCGCCTGCAAGACAATTAGCAATAAGATCATTTCTGCAAAGTTTTATCTGATTAGTAGGGCTCGGAAGTTCATGCCCTAAAAAACACTGAAGCATGCATACAAATATGCTCTTAAAAACTTCAAAATATGCCAAGAAATATGCACTATTTCATTTGAACAGTTCATGTCTCTTTGCAGTAGACGAGTTAGTGTAAATAATAAAGTTACCTTATTCCTTAGAGGTAGAAGCAGACGTGGTCCCGCTGCTACTATTAACTGCTAAATTGCAGTTCACAACCAACACTACACAAATTTTCAACAGTAAAACGTCGTCTATTATCTGGCAAAACACTTTTGTAACGTGAAAAACTTCTTTACACGTCACAAGATGTTATAGGGGCATATTTAAACGATGTTAACTGTTTCACAGAGAGAGTCAACTCTCTTGGTGTGACAGATGGTTTTCTTTCGAGGATGTCTCGAATACCGCACATCTGTTTATAACCAGAAGTTTTTGAAATTACATAATTCACTTTTTCTTTCACTTTTTGTCCTATGCTACCAGGAACCGAACTTAGATCACATATTTTTTTTGTCAAGTACAGTAAGTGATTCATGCAAAGGAAATCCTAAAGCTTCCAATGCCGTTATGGCTGTTAATAAGAAAGAAAAATGGGCAGATATGAAATATCCTTCTTTAACCCCGTGCCTGACAGAATATTTTGCACAGTTTGCATTTATGAAGCATCGTTCGAGTCCAATGAATTAACAACCTCTTCGATTATTTCTATGTGCTCAGCATAATATAAAACTGCATCGACCCATGTTCCCCGTCGAGTTAACACTGGTGAAGGAGGAAGTGGGATATTAGGTTCTGTTGATCTAAACAACTTAACTCTTTTAGGAGATTTAACAAAAATTCTCTTTGTACTGGACACAAATCTATCTACCAGCGGGAAAGAATCGCGTATTATCTCAGAATTTCAATGAAGAGCGTGTGCCTAACAGGCGCGGCTCCTCAGGGTAGGCAGGGTAGGCATTGCCTACCCTGTCGTAATACATCAACAAATAATGTTTAACTATGATTCTGCATTTTATCATTTGAACCGTCATTTTCCCCTAAATTGCAGTTCAAGAAAAGTTTTCTCGGTTATAATGACCAGCGCATGGTCAAATCCTTTAATCTCAATTCCGATTCATCAAAACTGCGCCGCGTGTTTGAAACGCGCGGCAGAAATGATACGCATGGAACCTGGGTAGTGGAGAGCCAGCAAGCTTAACCTCTGCCTGCCCGGCCCCATTTCCTGAGTTAGAGGCCCTTGAACAGGGATAAGGAAACATTCCGTCTGTATATGCACTCCGAGCATGCGTAGACGCGTCTGCCAGCAGTCCGAACACTTGCCTGCCCAAATCCGAATTTATGCGACATTTTCCGAACAGCCATACTCCACGAACGAAGATCTCAGAGATCTGAATCTGTCGTTATCTCTGTGTAATACCAGTATGACCGACTTAATTAGTGAACTATTACAAAGTCTGCTTTCGCGGCGCACTGTCAATGAAAAGAGGAGGGTTTCAGCTATTTAACACAAAGCTGCAGTCAGACAATTTTTCAATTTCTTAATCCATTTTAGTCATGGGCGTCGCGAAACGGGAGCAAGGGGCGCCACGGTCCCCCCCCCCCCCTTGGAAGTTGGTGAACTTAATGTGCAGTCAGTTACTATTAAACTATTAATTATTTTAATTTTGATGTAAAGAACAATGTTTGTTTAGCACAAATTAATACGGTTATGTGCAACAAATACTATAAATTTTGACAGTAAAATAATAATTTAATATTATATTAAATTGCAAATTTCCAACATGTGCCCCCCCCCCTGGAAAAAAGTCTGCCGACACTCGTGATTTTAGTTTTGGCGGTAATTCGTCCGTAAGTCACACTCGTTCACTCTGCTCTTATTAAACAACCAAACAACATATTGTTTGCGTTATCCGCAATGACTTCGCCCCCTATATTTCGGATAAACGGGGTTTATTATTATTATTATTATTATTATTATTATTATTATTATTATTATTATTATTATTATTATTATTATTATTATTATTATTATTATTATTATTATTATTATTATTATTATTATTATTATTATTATTATTATTATTATTATTATTATTATTATTATTATTATTATTATTATTATTTCTATTAGTATTATTGTTGTTATTGTTGCTGTTACACTTTGCCTACCCTAAAATTTTGACTGCGAGCCGCCACTGGTGCCTAACAAGTTATATGAATTAAGTTAGGAAAAATACCTTTCAGAGTTTTTCCTGGTTTTACCATATAAGGTAACAAGTAAACCCAACCAGTTGTATTCGTTTCCACATGGGCATTGTAATTTCAAAGAGTCCATCACAAAGTGTGTCACAGTTACATTGTCAGTGTCAGACAATTTGCACATATTAAGGTGATAAGCTGTAGTCTTTTGTTCATTATTTTAGGCACCCACGATTATATTAGCAATAGAACGGCGTTCAAAATCAGAGGTTTCATCAACAGACAACCATACAAACTGGTCCGCTAATTCATTTTGTATATTTGACAATACATTATTGTAACAATGCCCTACATAAGTCTTACGCAGTGTGCTTTCTTCAGGCACATGTTGAGTACACTTGGCAAGAAAATTTTTAAATATCGGATTATTAATTTTGAACAAAGGAATATCAGCAGCTAAAAATACTTGGCACAAGTCATAGGGAAATTCAGTAACCCTACTTCCTAAACACTCTACTAGTTGTTTTAGAACAGGTTATTTGTTTGCGAGTTTTCTGATTAAATTCTCCTTATGTTTTGCTGTGTTTATGTGCTGAACTATTTGAAATCTTTTCTCACTCCCTATATTTTTGTCACACGCTCCAAAAAACAGTGACCTACTATCTGTAGATATTAAATCACCCGGAAACCCTTTCTGTAAATTAATCTAGTACTCTAAGTTGGTTTTATTTTCGGCATTTGAAGAGCTTTTTAACATTTTATACGCCTAATTTAATTTGGAGGGAACCAGTTCACAACACTGTTACGTTTGAAGACCACGCAGAGGCAAGCGTTGCTATAATCGTGCTGTTCAAAACGTTGACCTGCACTTCATCTTTGTTAATATAAACCTCTCAGATAACGCACTGATTATTCTCTACGCACATACATATAATGAAAGAATGGAAACAGGGGATTCACTGCATAACATGACTCAGCATTGCTTCTCGCCACCTCGCGAGTTATATCATCATATGCAACACTACCAATATGAAAAATATTATCCAGGTGGGGAAAAAAAAATCATTCAAATATGCTATATAGAGGCTATAGTATTGAAATAATATGCATTTATCGAAATCAAGAAAATATGCAGTTATATGCACCATAAAATCACGTCCAAATAACTTAAAATTCCATAATTCGTGCACATAATGTAAAAGCATACATTTTTAACCCCTATGAAAAAACATGCAAATGCATGAACTTCCTAGCCCTACTGATTAGTATGAAGTAGATAGACAAATAAGCGTTTATCAGAATCGTTTTTACAAGAGTAGAGGTGAAAGGCAATGTATCGGTGAAACTTGGCGAGAACTGCCGAAAATTTTGATTTTTACTTTGTGAATTTTTTATTATGCGTATACTTTGTACTTTAACGTCACACTTTAGTTTTCTCAATATCAGCCATTTTTAAAGCTCCAGGAGGGCATTCAAATGTGCTAGTGCGGGTGAAAGTTACTCACTAAACCTCGTCACTACAGCTTTGAAATGCATTTTTCGTTTTCACTGGCTCTGATTTTCGGCTCTTGCAGAGAATTTTACTTAGAAAGAATGTAAGTTGGCTGTGCTGAAATGAATTCGATATTAGAGCTGAAATGCCGCGAATCTGATATGTTTTGCTTCCAAACAGAGAAATGCAGTCAGTGTTCTGTAATTCTATAATCTTGCCAGGTTATTTCAGTGTTTCAGTTATGTACTCTACTATAGTAGAGCTCTGCAGATATTTTATGAATTTTATGTATAAATTTGCGAAAGCGCATTGTGTAAAGGTTAGCTAAGAACAACACATTTCTAAATTTTGTGAACAATGCGAAGGTGAAAGGAAAGTTTTCACATTAAGAAACAACCAAGCAAACTTTAAATTCTCAAAAATGCTACTGAGGCCAAGAAGAAAGCAACAGAGAGTCCCACATATGGTGCTGGGGGATTTTAAGTTGATTGGGTTTAGGTAAAAAACAGACATACCATTAAACTTTTAAAGTTCATATTTCTCAGTTCTTTTCTTTTTCCACCATTTTTCACTATTCAAAATGCTCCTTGTACTCTAGTTTATAACTTATTGGCTTGAAATTTTCAGAACTTCAGAGATTAGGGTATTAAAGTTTGTCGATCTAGTTAAAAATATTAAATAATTGAGCTGAAATTAAATATTTTTCATAACCCAGACTGAAAACATTGCAGATATTGATAAATAGAATACAAAACATTTTTTTCTCTGAAACTAATTAAATCTAAGCAATCTTGGTATGGCAATTTCTTTGTATTTGTATACTGAACTCAAATTAAAAATTTAGGAGGGATACAATAAACTGTAGAGTCCAAGGGTCATTTCATATGACATAAAAAGTGATTTCTTATTAATAATTTAAAAATTGTTTGACATCATATTGAAATTTTCTGTATACTATTTTCTTTATGTTCTGAATGTGTGGAAAAAAATCAAAGTAATCAGAAGAAAACAGTATTTTTTAGTTTTCACCGATACATTGCCTAAAACACCGTATTGTCATGTTCCCATTGCATCTGCAAGAAAATTAGCAATGAGATCATTTCTGCAAAGTTTTATCTGATTAGTATGAAGTAGATAGATGAATACGCGTTTATTAGGATAGTTTGTACAAGAGTAGAGGTGAGTGCCACACATATATAAGAAGATTTTGTCTATGTGTTACGATTTACCAGTTATGCAAAAATGATGAAGAATGAAGAGAACTTCAGAGACTATTCTCAGTAAACTCAAGATATACATTTTAGCATAAACATATCTTAAACATGTGGATTTTAATCAAATCAAAACCTTTAAAGCCATTTTTTAGAAAATAAAACTTTTGAAAAATGTTCCATATGGAGGATTTTCTTGGGAATCTTTAGTCGCGTCCTTGGAAGATGCTTAACTTAAATACCAAGTTTAGTATTTAACAGAATTTCCTTTTCTTGGGGTTAGACTGTTAATTAATTAATTAATGTGTTGTTGATCTTTGGATGGCTTAGCTTCACAACTGGATCCGTCAAATAGCGCTGGGATCGCGTTTTAGTATTTTCGTATTTGGTGCTGCGATCAGATTCTAGGAAATGTTTGTCACAACTGAGGGTTAATATTACATTAAAAGTGCGCGCTTATTGAGAACAAGTAATTAAAAGTCTAATTAGAAAATATATATTGTGCGTATGTGTAAGGTGCAGTATTGAAGTGAGTATTTTACATGCTTTTTCATGAATTCCAGTGTTGTATACACCTGCATCCTATAGCAATCAGCTTAACTCACAAATGTAATATATTAATATTTACTGAAGTAAGGTGTTAACATACATGTATTTAAACATATACATTGTGCAAATGTGTAAGGTGCAGTATAAAGGTGAGTACTTTACATTGTTTTTTATGAATTCCGATGATGTCTACACTGCATTCTATTACAGTCAGCTTAACCTACAAATTTCATATGTTATTATTTAACGAAAAAGATTTTAAAGTGTAATTAAAAATATGCATTGTGCTAGAGCTTTTGTAGTACGTTTTCTTATACAGTAGTATAGTCACATAGCTACAACAAAAATGGCCATCTTCCCGCTACAGTGCATGCGCAATGGCAACTTCTAACCCAAAAGAGAAGCGCAATTCGCTGTGTTAGCGATGCTTTGATTGTTTTTCTTTTACAGTGAAATATTGATACTGCATTATACCACGGAAAATAGCTATTAACGGGTCATGCATCGCGGAAATATGTAACGAGGCGTTAATAAAGATCGAGGATATTTATATTTTCATTTCGAATATGGCACTCATTCATTTCGGCACGTCATCACCTATCGCCCGCAACATACATTATTAAGAACGATGTTGAGCACCAAAAACAGTTCGATACATCTTTGGCTCACTGCTGAACAAAAGAATATATATGATCAAATAAATTTGTAAATTGCAGCACAACAAGGCGATTCTTTTTATTTTTTTGGACGCACCAGGTGGCACTGGCAAAGCATTTCTCATCTCACTAATACTTATGCGCATTGAATCGCATAATCATATCACTTTGGTGAGGTAAGCGGTGTAACCGTTCGGCCACGGCACGGCCTGGATAGGTACGTACCTAAATTCTAGGTATGTGGTACGAAAGTAATAAAAGGGGGGGACCGTAGGCAGGCAGGTAGGTAGCAAACACCGTAAACATACCCTCAGCATTAATTTTTTTTGGTGTAAATTATACAGTTATATTAATACCAACATTACCATTAACTGCAAACGTTTTATGAAGCTTTACATTTAATTACACTTAGTTTTGTACCTATTTCAAGCAACTCTGAAATCGTCAAAAAAGTATATTCTTTATACTCTTATATACGAAACTTCAGTCACACATGTAGGAATTCTTGAGTTATTTCATATTTTTAGACAAATGGCGAAGATATGTGATATACCCATACTGTTTAATTTCAATGCTCAATTTTCAAACAATTTGTTCAAGTTCCTATATACTCCCAGCATGGCATTTTCTCAAGCAGGTACTAGACGTTCTTGAACAACAAAGGGAGGCAGTTCCAACATCTCCTTGCTTGATATACGAGTTCGTGAGTAATTTACTTCACTTTTTCAATGTTTATGTTATGTGTGTTATGAAAACTTAGCGACAAACAACGCAACTAGAGATATTTACTGTGGACTTCCTGTCAGCTGCAACCCCAACATAGCAACCAGCCGTGAAGTCGGTCCCGCCAAGGATTGCTCACCCGCTATAATGACTCAATATGCAAATGTAGTGGCTTGCCTAAAACCTCGTAACATTTTCGGAGACTCTATACTCTATACTTTTTCATAATCCTACTTGACAAATGTGAAAACCGTGCATACAACAGATCGTGAGTTGTCTTATGCGTGCATACAGACGGCTAAAGCTGCGCTAATGGGTGCTCCAAAATAACGAATGTACCTAAAAGTTGCAGATGTGTGTTAAGGTACTGATCAATTTTGTATGTTGCGATAAAAGCAGCACGGAACAAAACCTGCTTTGAAACTTTCACAGAAATGAAGCGATTTCTCGATAGATGCAAGCAGCGAGAACATGAATTGGTGCTGCAGTGCCATTAAGGGGGAGGAGAAATAAGTAGGTAACTCTTTGGTTACTATGTGCGACGTTTAGCTACCGGCGATAGCTTTAACAAGACGCTTGACATAATATTTGCATAAATCATCCATGCTAAGCTATCTCTATAATTTAGAGAACACGTGTTTACTAGTATCATTTTCTGACAAGCGGCAAAAGAAAGCAAACAGGAACTTAAAACGGATTAGTAGTAGTTGTTCGCTCCTTACCGAGCTAACTAAAGGATAAGTGAAGCAAAACTGTCAGTTCGTTTTCGAAATATCTCTTCTATTTCGTGATTGTTTGTCATGGTACTTGAATATACCTACTCTATAATTCTAACTTAACGATTCATTCTTTAGTCAATTGGTCGTGTTTGTGTTGATAGTCTGGTTTTTGCACGGCGTCATTTCTGCTTTCTAGCCGCATGTCTTCTAACTTCTCTACCACCTATCTCAATAAGAAGAAACACTGCATTTGACTTAAAAACTCGATCCAACCCGGAAATGCGCGCTATGAAGTTGATAAAATACATTTTTTTAAATATGTGCGCGCACTATAGAATAACCCAAACAAGAAGAAATAAATACCAAACTTTCTATTAAATTATGGTACATTTTAATGAATACTTTTCAGAGAATTTCTCCATTCGAAATAATCCTTTATATGATATAGGCCATAACAGATTTCACAAAACATACGGATTTTACGTACAACACAAGCCAAATAATAAGATATCGCTATAACATCGTTAGTTAAATCGGTTTGGTAGCTCACTTGGTTACGGGCTGGCCTACAGATCCCAAAGTCACAGCTTCAAACCCGGTCCAGACCGATGTTGTTTTCAAGTGCGCTTAAAAACGACAGTGCATGTCCGTAGACTTACTTCGTCCTGCGATACGAAAATCCGTTACACTGGCGGCGCCTCATGATCCTGGTAACTGACAACGTAGTTAACAAACTATTTTTATCGGTATTTGGTGACATCCTAGGTTTTCTATCGAATTTGTAACGTCCAATACCATAGAGCTCAAACTCTATAACCTGAGAAGAACTCATTATGATTTTTCATTAATCTCAGATAGGTACGCAAGAAGTTTTGAGATATCTAATTATACTTAGTATTAGGACCACGATATAATTGTACAATTTATTACAGCTTCAAACGGTGTTATGGTAACTTTGTTTATTTTAAAACCGTGAACACCGCAACATTTCTCCTAAAATATTGTCACCGCGCCCGCCGCATCTAATTGCCGACAGCCGCAATTGTCACCCATCGCATTATTGTCGGCACTACCGCAAAGGAGCCGAAGGAAAGAGACAGAGAATGGCCGCATTGTTGGGGCGCTTGCCGAAAGAGAGAAAAGGATAGAGGCTACTGGAATCTTCTACTTTGTACTCCAGCGCAATAAGTGAACGTTCCTGAAGCTTCCAGAATAGTGCCTGGGAGATATAAATAGCGGTAAAGTGTGAGAAGAGTCAGACAGACGTATGTGAAGGTTGAGTAGTCGTGCCGACGGAGACGGACAGACGATGTGAAGCGTTGTGCCGACGGAGAAGAGTTAGTTTTTGTGACGAATTCGGAGCCGTGCTGTTGGAGAATCGGAAAAGACTTTCTTGCTGTTGCAACGAGTGTACAAGTTACTGTTTACGGAAATAAAAGTGTTTCTTTATCTCGACTACATCAGTCTATTTTACTTCACAACCACACCAACAACCAAAGTTACACTGGTGTCAGAAGTGGGATTCGTCGAATTGCTTCTAGTTTCGTTACTTCGTCGTTAGAAGTTGCAACGTTAGAACCAAGATGGAGGGAGATTCGGAAACCAGGATGATGGCAATGATGAAAGAATTATTCGCCGAGCTGAAAGAAATGAAGACGGCAAACGACAACCTCGCTGCCAAAATGGAAACGTCATACGACAACCTCGCTGCCGAGCTGAAAGAGATGAAGACGGCAAACGATAACCTCGCTGCCAAAATGGAAACGTCAAACGACAACCTCGCTGCCGAGCTGAAAGAGATGAAGATGGAACAACTCGGTGAACTGACTGGCGTGACGGAAGACGTGGAAGAACTCGGCGAAAAGGTGGTAGACCTCTGCCAGCACGTGGACGTCGTGGAGGACGACAGGGAACGTCTTGGCGCCCTGGTAGTAAGAGTTGACGAGAGCGTCAAAGTACTGGATGCCAGGGGCAGACGGAATAGCGCGGAGCCGGGGAGGGAGCACCTAGTGGCCGAGGCGACAGTTGCGCCCGTTTCAGATGATGTGAGGGAAGACGTGAAACAACTCGGCGAACTGATTGGCGTGACGGAAGACGTGGAACCACTCGGCGAACTGATTGGCGTGACGGAAGACGTGGAACAACTCGGCGAACTGATTGGCGTGACGGAAGACGTGAAACAACTCGGCGAACTGATTGGCGTGATGGAAGGCGTGGAACAACTCGGCGAACTGATTGGCGTGACGGAAGACGTGGAACAACTCGGCGAACTGATTGGCGTGACGGAAGACGTGGAACAACTCGGCGGACTGATTGGCATGACGGAAGACGTGGAACAACTCGGCGAACTGATTGGCGTGACGGAAGGCGTGGAAGAACTCGGCGAAAAGGTGGAAGACCTCTGCCAGCATGTGGACGTCGTGGAGGACGACGGGGAACGTCTTGGCGCCCTGGTAGTAAGAGTTGACGAGAGCGTCAAAGTACTGGATGCCAGGGGCAGACGGAATAGCGCGGACCCGGGGAGGGAGCACCTAGTGGCCGAGGCGACAGTTGCGCCCGTTTCAGATAACGAAAATGTACGTCTCGGGGAAGACAAAGGGACAGTTCAGGGGCGTCGTCGAGGATCCCCTGGAGGAGTGTGTCGGGTACGTAACCAACCAGGATATGACGTGGAGGACGATCAGCAGGGAAGCGCACAAGCAAACGAGCAACACGCGAGAACCGACTTGGCGTGTGACCTGGGGGGACCGTCGGAGCCATCCAATCACCTGACGCATAGTGCCGTGAACGGAAGAATGGTGGACATCATCGTGGACGGCAGGATACAGGAGAGGCCGTGCCGAACACGAGTGAACACGAGTGCAGCGGTGGACGCGACTCGCGCGGATGTGGTGGGGTTTGTTACCGGACCCATCGGAAGCAAGGTGCCTGCGAAGGTGCGCCAGAGAGGTCGGCGGACATGGTACCTAGTGAGCCGTTTCCAAGTGCGCAGGATGGCCCGTCAACACACCAGGAAGAAGGGCAACTGGACGAGGGACCGTCAAGACCGGCGGTACTGTTGCAGAATTTCGAAGCAGGATGGCATACGTCGTCCTACCCGGACCAAGGGAAACTATCCAACAGCGATACCTAGGATCGTGCCTCCTGGAGAAGAGGTTCGATGGGATAGTCCGCCGGGGGGCAAGGGGGATGCCGCAGTGATAGTGCTGGTCGGGACGACCAACCCTGAGGAGGGAGCAGTGTCACCGCGCCCGCCGCATCTAATTGCCGACAGCCGCAATTGTCACCCATCGCATTATTGTCGGCACTACCGCAATGGAGCCGAAGGAAAGAGACAGAGAATGGCCGCATTGTTGGGGCGCTTGCCGAAAGAGAGAAAAGGATAGAGGCTACTGGAATCTTCTACTTTGTACTCCAGCGCAATAAGTGAACGTTCCTGAAGCTTCCAGAATAGTGCCTGGGAGATATAAATAGCGGTAAAGTGTGAGAAGAGTCAGACAGACGTATGTGAAGGTTGAGTAGTCGTGCCGACGGAGACGGACAGACGATGTGAAGCGTTGTGCCGACGGAGAAGAGTTAGTTTTTGTGACGAATTCGGAGCCGTGCTGTTGGAGAATCGGAAAAGACTTTCTTGCTGTTGCAACGAGTGTACAAGTTACTGTTTACGGAAATAAAAGTGTTTCTTTATCTCGACTACATCAGTCTATTTTACTTCACAACCACACCAACAAAAAGTTACAATATTTTGGTACTGACCATCATGCTTCGTTCTAATACTTACATAATCATCGATGCATAATGATGATGATGGGGATGATGATGATGATGATGATAATAATAATAATAATAATAATAATAATAATAATAATAATAATAATAATAATAATAATAATAATAATAATAATAATAATAATAATAATAATAATAATAATAATAATAATAATAATAATAATAATAATAATAATAATAATAATAATAATAATAATAATAATAATAATAATAATAATAATAATAATAATAATAATAATAATAATAATAATAATAATAATAATAATAATAATAATAATAATAATAATAATAATAATAATAATAATAATAATGGTGATAACGATAACAATACCGGTGCAAAGCCTTGACAGGCCATGGCTGACCAATGACTGGCGGCCTCATGCCCACATGCGCAGAACAAAGGTGAGTTATTATGCAAGTTAAATTAAATTATTTTGTTGTTTAACGATGCTGTCAATTGCCAGGATCACATCAGCGTTGCTGGTGTGCCGGAATTTTGTCCCGAAGGAATTCTTTTGCATGCCAGAAATCTACTGACATAGAGCTATCGTTTTTAAGCACACTTAAAAGCCATCGATATGGGTCGGGTCTGAACCCGCGACCTTGAGATAGTAGGCCAGCGTCTAACCAACTGAGCCACCCAGACCGACTTATGCAAGTAGTAGACACGGGAAGATGGTATGTCAGCATTATCTTCGTCGTGTGCCTCGATGTTGGTTCACTGGTCAGTTACCTATGTGGCTAGTTATATCCCTCATGACTAAAGGCGAACTTTTTAGAACCGCATCGTGTTTAGGAATCTCAGTTATGACGTGAGTGTACATCTTGCCCGGACAGAGAGGCGAGCCATCAACACTGAAGGGAACTTCCCCTTGCTCATGGTAAGGTGGCAGGGCTCGCCGATTAATGCGTGGCTATGTAATCCCGGCCCTAGGCCACGCACTCACTACTGCAGAGGCCTGCGCCTCGGGAAGCACACAGGAGCTGTAACCTGGCCGCACAGGAAAACAGTGGAAAACTGCACATAGCGTAAATAGTGAAGTGAATAAAGTGCAGTGGGTGTGTACGTGTTCTGGGGCGCATATTTTTGGTGTGCTTAGTGTGTGTGTTTGTGTGTGTGTGTGTGTGTGTTTGTTTGTGTTGGTGTGTATATGTGCGCGCGCGTGTGGTCGGACGTATAGTTTTGGTATGCCCAAGAGTGAGTGTGTGGGTATATAAATGTAAATAAACAAATCGACACCAAATAATACATACTGTTCTCGGTGACCTAAGAATGGTCATCGTATTGGTTTTTCTAGAATCCAAAAGGACTACCACATGTAAATATAGATAATTTTAAATATATGTAAACTACACCCGGCAAGCCGGGTCCTATGTACCGGCACCAGGCCATATTTCTTTAATAAAGCAAACTGAAAGTGAAACTGATTAAGAATTGTGACTTTACTTATGAACCATGACTAGAGCTGGGAAGCCAAAGACCCATAAATTGGCTAAAAAAAGCTCTAAAACTGCCTAAAAATATCAAGAAAGGACCTAAAGGCTGGGAAAAAGGACATGAAATGGTCCAAATTAATTGACAATTTTAGTTTAAATTACATATCTAATGCATATGTTTGAAAATACAACATTCTAATGGTATGCAACATACAAAGTGACAAAAACTACATGAACGAAATGCTTCTTATGATTCAGGAATCAGTAATGGACATTTTGGAGAAAGAAATTGAAAGAGGCTTGTCTTTGCTAACAGAATATTTGCACTAACGAAGTACTACAAATATAATTGTAAAATGGTGACAACTTTAAACATTCACTACGTTTTCTTTTCTCCCAGGCGCGGGAATCTGCACTCGCATGGCTCTCATGTTCAACACAGGGGGACCACTTTTATGCACTAAATTTCACGTCGCAATATTTGCACAAAACAATACTTCTATCAGCAGAAAATACCTCCGTCCCATGTTCAGATAGGTACTACTTGTCGCAAAAAAGAAGTTTTACTAGATTTAGCTTTAGGTACATTTACGGTCGGGATTTCTTCCACAAACTGCGAAATTGCAGTCAAATATAAGGTGATTACAGCCTTCCAATTCCTACCCTTGGTCACAATCACTGTCACGATGCCGGCAAAAAAATAATGGGATATTTAGAGAAGGTTCAGCAGCTTCTTGCAGGACGTATACATTCTCTGGTGCTAATGACATTAATACAATAGAAAGGGCCCTCTCAACTACGTATTCTAGCCAGTCTTAGCAGTGCACATTAGTTAAAAGAAAGTGGAATTGAGATTACATTGTGTTGGACAGGGGAAAAAAAAAAAGATAGTCAAAATAGGTAAAGTAGAAAAAAATAGCTGTTAAATGAAACAAAATGCCTGAAAATGACATTTAAATAAAAATGCCGAATAAGGCAGAAAAGGAAAAATCAAATCAAACATTTTCTGGCCTGTAATGATCCATAATGAACATATATTATGTTGGGCCCGGGTTTCAGACCCTAGGGAAGAGGATATTTTCTCAACTTCCTAATCTTATCATGACGCTGAATGAACTAGAAAATCTGCACATTTATGGATTGACTAGAAGCTCGAACTCAGCATACTCCTGACAGGGAATCGGAGCCCTATGCTTCAGGCCGAATTCGAATCTTATGGTGAGCTTATGGCGGAGAGGGAGCCACAAATGTTGCATTGAAAATAACAGTAGTCGCTAGCCAATTCAACAAAGAAACTTACGTTGCCAAATAAAGTTAGTAACCCAGTCCATCAGTCAAAGAATATTTGCGTTACTACACTAATAATAATCAACCGACCATATTCCATGAAAATAAATATTGCACCATTTTCTTGTATGAACGATATTATTTCCCATTGCTTTTAAATGTAGCATAACCTCACAAAGATAAATAGGCGACCTAAACACATATAGGCAATAACATTCAGACAGTAAGTCTATTATAGAAGACCGTTGAAAAACAAGCTAATAACCAGGGCAACCGGCTCCATGGGGAGGAAGCAAGAACTATCTACAAAAATCTTGAACATCACCTACATCTTGGCACATTGCTCAGGAAAGCCATTTCTCAGACGTTTATCGTCATTAAGTCTAAGGATAAGTTTATCAGGCTCGTTTCGTCTATAAGGATCCATTCATTAAACGATATCCAACTCTCGATCTTTCCAGTCCCTTCACGCTCTGCCTTCATTTTCCTGCCATGTGGCTTGTAGTTGAATTGGAACCCGCTTATCGCCCAATCTTAAAAGTGTTCACTCTATTTGTGTCGGCAATAATTATCTGAAATGTCCGACACATCTGATTTCTTTAATTTTTCATTCGCAAATTAGATGCCTATGTTTGGAACCCTATGAATATTTGATACTCCTGTCTTTCTTTAGTCTACAACTCTACAGCAGATTACTTCTATTACTACTACTATTACTACTACTACTACTACTACTACTACTACTACTACTACTACTACTACTACTACTACTACTACTACTACTACTACTACTACTACTACTACTACTACTACTACTACTATTACTACTACTATTACTGCTGCTACTACTACTACTATTACTACTACTGCTACTACTACTTCTACTACTACTACTGCTACTACTACTTCTACTACTACTACTACTACTACTACTACTACTACTACTACTACTACTACGTACTACTATTGCTACTGTGACATTATTATTATTATTATTATTATTATTATTATTATTATTATTATTACTAGTACTACTACTACCACCACTATTACTACTACTATAGCCTGTCTCACCCTTAGATGACAGCACATGTTAAATGGGGCGCAACGTTGCAACATGTACTATATGTGTACCTCGAAGTTCAAAAAAAAAAAAAAAAAAAAAATATATATATATATTTTCTTATTTAACGACGCTGTCAATTGCTAGGATCACATCAGCGTCGCCGGTGTGCCGGAATTTTGTCCCGCAGGAGTTCTTTTACATGCCAGTAAATCTACTGACATGGAGCTGTCGTTTTTAAGCACACTTAAAAACCATCGGTCTGGGCCGGGTTTGAACCCGCGACCTTGGGATCCGTAGGCCAGCGTCTAACCAACTGAGCCACCCAGACCGACCACCTCGAAGTTCGTCGCTCAGCTGCGACGACTTGTGATTGACACAAGTGAAACTAAAGATAGCACTCTATTGTTTATTCCTGTAGCTCTGACGTTTTACGCCCTGCTTCAAATGTGATTTTGTTCCCGGGACAATAAATAATATTGCGCTAAGTAGCATCAGCAATGCATTAACAGTATTAATGCATTAAACAAAATAATTGTGACCATAGTTTCAATAAGTAAACCTATTAAACCTCTGTACTATACTAACGCATCAAACAGAGCAATAATGATCACACTTTCAATAAGTAAGTCTGTTAAACTGCTATATATTATATTAACGCATCAAACAGAGCAATAATGATCATAGTTTCAATGAGTAAACCTGTTAAATCTCTATATGTTATAAACCTGATGAGGAAGTTACGTTACATACACCACACCACACCACACAACAGTATCTAAAGAATGAAAATTCGCCGCACTCCGCTTTGCACTATTCCACCATATTGCGTTAACCTAACGTTTTTTTTTTTTTGTTTTTTTTTCTTTTGTTTGTTTTCCCGTCCTTTTTGCTTTCTTTTTTGATGGCGTTCAGGTCCTTTTATTAGTTCCTTTTTAATTTTATATGCTACTGCTTCTGAACACCCGAAAGCCTTAGCTGTTTCTTTTACTGCCACCCATTTTGCTTGAAGAATTATCTAACACTTTCATAATTATTTGGCAATCCTTACTTCTTAATTTACCAATATATCGTCTCTTCCTAGCTTCCCCTTTCATAACTACAAATATTTACGGAAAATGTTAAATAAATAATACAATAACACTTCACAGGTTCCACTCAATATACACATACACGACTTCTTTCGAATTGTTACTGCTGCTCCTTATACTGTCTTCTGTGTCACGCCTGACGCGTCTTAGCAGAATAGATGAATACATTTTGTTTGCCTTACGCGATAAAAGAAAGAGGTTACAGCTTCTGGTTTGTTTTAGAAACTGTCTCTAACCCTCCTCAACATTTACTCTCGCTTGGTCCCCGATGTAAACTCAATACAAAAAATTTTATCACTGTGTAACTTTCGTAGTGCACAGATATAAAATTTTCTGAAAACATTTAATTTAAAAAATTGTAATACTTAACTGAGTAAACATAGGGAGTTTAAAGTAGGCAGGTAGTAGAACTATAGTTTACTCTAGCTCAGAAAAAAATATACACTTATTCTAGCAGTTAGTGCGTGATGAGTATAGAAACAACAAACATGGAACGTTTAGTGAAAAACATAGTTCTCTGTGTAAATATAAGCCCATAGAAATGTATAATGGCTCTAAAAAGGATATAAGCTGGCAGAGAAAAAATTCTGCATATGATAATGTGTTCAAACCTGAAATTTATAACAACTGAATATTTACACCATGCTATTCTGGTAGCAGCACGAGAGTAGAAAATGGCAACTTGTATGCGTTAGATAGAGACAGATATATACCATTTAACTCCACACTGTCATCTAAGGGTGAGACAGACTTTACTACTATATTTTCTAATCTTCTGTAGTAATCCTTCAACCAAGTTCACTTTATTTCTCCACGATAGCTCTTCTCAATATTTCAATAACGCTTCACCTGACCTTATTCCTTCCAACTTTGCTCCTTTGCCACATTGTTGATTGATGATTCTTTTTTCTTTTTGAACGTCCAAACCATTTTTGTTCAGTTTCTTGACAAACATTTCTTTTCATATCCACAATGTTTTTACTTCCTTAATTATTTACCTATTTTCTCTCCTCTTGCTTTAATAATAATTATTCCTTCAGACTGCCTGAATGTGGGCTGAAGTTGGAGAGATGAATCAAACCTGAGAAATCGTATGCCGCAGCCGATACTCGAACCATGGAACTTCAGTTTTAGATGCTGATTCCCTATCGTAAATTGCCATAGTGAGATACCTGATCGTGAATTAAAGCTTCTCATCTGAGAAGTTAACCTTCAACTAGACTTCAAATGCTTTGAGATGACATACCTTAAAACAAGTTTGCGGTGTAGAAGTACTTTTAATTCTAGAGATTTTATGGTTAATCGCTATTAGGGTGGTGTATATCCTGATATTTTTTTTTCACAGTGACTGTGTGTGGAAAAGTTGGGGAGTTGAATCTGACGTGAAAACACCCTTTTAAACGTCTATTTTAAGGCTATTGATGTACTAGATAAAGCGGGCGACTTTAAATCTGAGGTCCGAGGTCCAAACTTCGCACAATCTAAGTGCAGATCGTGATCAGGGGGTTCTGTTTGCCAGGCTGAATAGCAGATGACGTGCTTGTGCTTGAGATTGCTTGTTAGTTCTTCTAACAGCCTAGGCAGGGTGTGAGATATTCACACCATATCATTACATCATAACAGCCACCTGTGAGACACAGAGAAATGTATGTACCACGTATCAGTTCATTCAAGGTGTTGGTTGATTCTGAGAGCGATGATATGTCAAGCGTCTTTAATTGACATTTTCAATAACATTGATTCAGTAATAATTTAGCTTAAAAAGGGAAACCTATTGAAAATTTGAAAAAAAAAAAAAAAAAAAAAAAAATGAAGACTGTGAACAAAGAAGTAAGAACTTCGTGCCTACATTTAAGTTTGCAGATAGTTGGGCTTTTCGGTTCTAAACCTTTGTATAAGCTGTTCTGCTGGCCGCGTTGTTGCTCGGGAACTTTTTTTTTTTAGTGTTTAACGCCCGCTTTTACTACTATGGCACCTCAGGCGGTGACACTGATGATACATGGAATGAAGATGGAGCACTGATGGAACGAGATGGTGGGGGAAACCGGAAAACCCGGAGGAAACCCGCTCCTCGTCCACCACTAATCCTACATGCGGTTGCCTGGGATCGGACCCGGGCCGCTTTGGTGAGAAGCGAATGGACTAACTAACTACTCGGCTATGGCGTGGCCTCGTTGCTCGGGAAGGATACATCTCCTTGAAACAGTAAATATCGGATTTATTCACGTATAACGTATATAATTTCTAAGTTTCATGTTGCATGCCTTTGCAAAATTTTCAGATTACGTCAATGACTACTCCATTTTACAATATAGGCCTACTGGAACACTACTTACTACCAAATGAAACAAATGTTTAAATCAAGCTTCGTTTAATGAGTAGTATACATGACGTGAAATTCAAATAAAACAGCAACTGTTGCTTGACACGTTGAATAGAGCATAAATCACTGAGTGCACACAGTAATCCTTAGCAGCCATTAAGAAAATAAAATGACATTGATTATATACGATAGAATATTTTTGCAAATGTTTAACTTTTAAATTTTGTCTTCTGTCAGACAACACATTTTTAGAACAGAAAATTATCTCCCCACGGTTACAGAGGTTACTGGAGCATATTTCAGTAGTGACACAGACGGTCAATGTGAATTGAAACATTATTTTCTTCATATACATATAGTATACAGTGGTACTTTTTTATCCAAATATTCATATGCAAACATATGTATGTATGAAGGTTGATCGTAATCCATTGTGTCAATCACAACCTTTGCAATGAACTGGCCGCAGGAATCTGTACTTTCTTCAACCGGTATCCATATTTTCTTTCCATGACTTCTTTCCTAATTCGAGTAATTATATCACTATAACAATCACGTAATTTTTATACAAGATGCTTTGATTTTGGAGTTTTTCTTTAGTGTACCTGTGCAAGTTCTTCAAGCTTGATTGTCTATCTTCCACAACCGGCATAAATAGAGATTGGCGATTGGGAAATTGCATAAGAGAAGATCAATGTTACCTTTCGGTTCACCTGCTTTTGTCTGTTGACAGAGAGAAGATTTACGTTTCAGATTTGTGTATGTTGAGTAACATGGGACCTTTTAGCACAGTTCACCGACATTTCAGAGACTTTACCAAATAAAATTGAGCCATCTAAATACTGACTAAATTCTTTCACAAATTTATTCAGTTTTGTTTCTAATCCTGCCGATTCTTTTGGCATGGTGAAACAACTTCCCAGTATATGTCAACAGGAAGTCACCTAACACTGTCGATTATTTGCACAAAATAGTCAAAATCCTCTTCTTTTGGCATGATGAAACAACTTTCTAGTAAATGTTAAAAAGAAGTCACCTAACACTGTCGATTATTTGCACAAAATAGCCACAAAATCCTCTTCGATGAATGACGAAAGTTATAACTGAGACTAAGCAAGGAAAGAGTGTTCCTGGTTCCTTTCCGCACAGAGACATTCCCTCGTGTTTACAGTTACACGATAGCTTAAGAAAGGGATAGGTGAGTTAATAGCGTCGTGTGCTTTAAGTTTAACAAAAATGGTGAATGAACATGTTTGGCCTGCAAGCCCTCTCCCACCATCTGCAGAGCTAGCCAGCCTTCCACGACCACAGTGCACATAAAAAAGTACGGATTGGGGATAAACATTCTTCCAAGAGCAATTTCTGGATCGCCAAAAGCTAGGGAATATACCAAATGGAAGTTTTATGATACGAAATGGAAATAAGGTTTGACGCATTCAAAAAACATTGGCGAGCAATCACATATATATTTCCATTTTTGAATATAATGGAAAGATAATTTTGAAAATCACAAAATTTTTAATTAATAGATATTAAACATGAAAATAGACAACAGTACATAAGTAAACTTAACTTTGTAATACACAACCCTAATGCCACTATATGAACTTGTATTAATTTATGTTTATGATATAATTATGCAATAATAAATAGGCATTTTGCCTAACATCCGGTCTCTACTGACATAAGAGGCTACCAAATCTGTTATCTACATTTATCAATATTATTTACTTTCTCATAGTAGGTAGAGAAGGCAAAAATGCGATACTGGAAGTTAATAGAAAAACACGTTTTGGGGTTCCTTGAGTCCAAAAGTAACATTTTTAGAAAGAAGTTCCGTGCGTATCTGTGTGTATGTGTGTGTGTGTGTGCGTACAACATAACTCAAAAAAGGAAAGTCTATTAAATACCTTGGTATTTAAGTTAAGTTCAGCATCTTCTAAGGTGCGACACGAAAATTTTCAAGAAAATCCCCACTCCAGACTACTCTTCACATGAAACGTTTAAGAAATTTTTTATTTTATAAAAGTGGTTCTAATGATTTTGATTAAAATAGAAAGTTTTAAGGTATTTTTAAGACACATGAAATGTATATGTTGAATTTTCTGGGAATGCCTTAAGAAGCCCTCTTCAATGTGGATGACTTTTACATAACTGGTAACAGTAAGAGATGGACAAAAACTTGCAACACAAACATGCAGATCTCACAATTTATGTCAAATGCATTCTTTTGTGGAGTAAACCATTTAGGAGATATTCCATGTTACGAGTATTTGTCTGAATTTTCCAACACTTATACTTTTCTCAAATGTGAAGTCGTTATTCGTTTTTTTATTTCCTATCAATGCAAAAAGAACGGAATTTAAAGTCATCACATAGCGACTAGCTCAAAGCTTATTGTATTCCCGTTACACCTACAAGAAAATTAACAGTAAGATTTCCTGCAAATTTTATTTCCATTAACATGAATTAGAGGAATAAGCGTTTGTAAGAATAGTTTGTACAAGAGTAGGGAAAGCCATATGAGTGTAACATTTTTCTTCCAGTAATTGCTGCATTGTTTTTAAATATGTTCAATATTTTTTGCCCTCTAACACACACTATATCATCAATAGGCGTAAAATTTTCGAAGTTCTAATATGAGAGGTCACTGATCATATGGTCAGTAAATAGTCTCAGATATATCTATACATCACTAACAGAACATATGACGAGGGAACCTAAACCGGAAAGCATGCAGGAAAATACTTAGAAGCACTTAAATTATTCTGGTCAACCAAACCAAGCACACTATATTATGTATACCTTATTAATGTGGGAAATCTAATCATTAATCGCAGGAAGAGGAATTTTTACATACATGTTTGATTTTATTTACTTCCACCAGAATCAACACCAGTGATAAAAATCGCTGAAATAGACTGTGAGAAAGCGAAATGTTGTGATGGTGCTGACGCACTGACATGACAACGTTAAGCTTCTCGTAGCCTCTGGGCAGCGAGTAAACAAACCCGGAGTGTCCATTAAGGTGATGATGGATGCATATCACCTTATTTGATTGATTAATCACCCAATATCAGCTGTACCTTTCACTTGCTTTCAGACTACATAGCTCGTGAAGCTGAAAATAATACTTTTGATGAATGGGACATGCTTAAATAGAACGTTCAGCTTCAAGAGACGACATTCTTTTCACGTAGTGTATAAGGCTGTGATGTACAGCTGGAACAAGAGTGCATTGGGATGGTAAAACGTGCAGAAACACCATCTAACTGATGCAGTTTAGTACTATTCTTCGAATTTCTTTCTAAACTTTACAGTTATTTGTAATAAATAAGGTAAGTGTGATGCCGACGGCCTGTCCGTCAAAGAGACGCTCAAGGTTAAGCTTCCTCACACCACTGTTTGTAAATGCGTAACTCGACGACAAGGAACGCTCAGAACAAAGACGACTATGAGTGCGGTAGCATAAAGCGTTTCCAGATTCTTCTGGAAACTTTCGACTTGCGGCTAATTTACGAGAAGTTCGAGAAAAGAGGAATTTCGAGAAGAATCTGTTCTACGTCATTTTCACCTATATAAGCAAATGCGGCGGAGAGTGAGTTCTTCGGAGTTGTTGAGTGTTGAACAAGACAGCTGTTAGAAGTGGTGTATTCAGTCATTGTTGAGAGAATGTATGTATCATTAGAGACAGTTTGTAGACTTTTAACCGTCATGTCGGAGTTGTTTGTAGTGTGTTGGAACCAGTGGCGTACATTGTGGGCTATCCAAGCTATCACCGAAGCCCATATCTAAAATAAACTAGAAATTAATAAGTAATATTAACAATAATTGCAATACTAGACAGTTTCTCTCATTAAGAATTAGCGCGTGTCTCGTTCTCTACCGTTGAGCAGGGGGGAGAATGGGGCTTCGGATGTTTACTGCCGCAGCCTTCCTATACGGGCAAGGAATGGTGAGGCGGGAATGCAGGAATAAGCGTCCCAAGGCTTCGGAATCCCGTGTCGTTATACTCACACGAGCGTCTCCGAAATGTGCCGCATGAACGCGACTGGCTTTAAGATAGCAAGAACGCTGTTTTTAATATTGTGCGATTGTTACGGTCCTCAACAGCTGTATTAGTATTATTTATTTCATAGTGTACATACAGTGTACCAAGACAGTTGCTACTACTAGCTTTTCGAAATGGATGAACAACGTATAGTAAAACAATTATTAAAACGACCATACTCCCAGTTGAAATATGAGGATAAGTTAATGATAGTAAAACAGGGAAGGTCTACTGCAGCTCTTCCACACTTGCAGTGTGAGCAGAAGGAAAAACATAATCCTTAGAAAATATACTTTAATATAAACAATTATGATAAGTATGTGTGGCTGGCTGGTTCATGCGAATTAAATAAACGTTATTGCAGGCCATGCTCGTTGTTTGCAACTGAGCAAATGCCCTGAAATACGGAGGGTTTTGCAATTTTAGTATATTTAATCACAGCTTTGTATAAACATAAGATATCAACAATTAGAAATATAGGATTTGAAGAAATATGGTCAGAAACTATGAACATTGCCAATGAAGAAAGGCCTAGAAAGAGAAATTGTTGTAAAGATGAACCCCATTTTTCGTACTTAAGGATTTTCTGTGTAGTCCTGGACACATAAATAGCTCAAACTAAATTAAGATTTGAATCAAAGAAACAGTTGAAATTTCTGGCCTTGCTGGGTTTGAAACATTTTGCGAGTTACGATAAAAGTTTTCCAACAAATATATTTTGTGAACCAAGAGAACCATATGTTTCTTATTTGCAATTACTGTGCTTGAAAGACGAACTGGAAGTGTTATATTCACCTCAAGATTTTCTTTTTTAATTATTCCATTTATATCCCACCTTTAACTGCTAAGGCCACATCGGCGTTCTCTCCCGTGGAACATGTTGTCTATTGGCAATTGTGTTACTCATTTAACAGTACGTTAGCCTTAGGTTTTCTTTTTCAATTCACACACACACACACACACACGCACGCGCGCGCGCGCACGCACGTACGCGCACTCACACACATACACAGACACATACACATACACACATACACACTCACACAGTCATACTTCTAGACTCTGGGAAGGATAAGGAATAATCTTGGCCGGACAAAAATTCCTACTTCCCCTGCCGGGAATCGAACCTCGACCCGGGGACCCCTTGCACAGCAGGCAGATGCTCTACCCACTGAGTTACGGGATCAGCCTCAGAAATTTTCTAACAATTCGGCTCAAACCATTGCAAATTATATGGAATCAAATGGACTTGATTTTGTGTACAGTGAAGTTTATAAACTATGTGAACTGATTTTAACATTTCCTTGCACCACTGCAAGCGCAGAAAGGAGTTTTTCAGCCTTGAAACGAATAGAGTATTATTTATGGGCAACATAAGGACAAATTGATTTGTGTAACTTGGCTCCTCTATCGGTGGAAAAAGACATGTTTGATTCATTGAGAAGACACCACGAGAAGTTGTTTTCTGATAGTGTAGCAACGCAGTTTACCCGTAAAGAAAGATGGATGAAATGCGTGTATATATAAACAGTTACAGTAAAATTGTTCATTTTACTTTTATAAATGTTGTTCAGTTGGTTTCAAGAAACAACTGTTTAAATGCACTGCTCATAAAGTTAACATTTAATCAAAAAACCCCTTATTGTCCGGATTTGGCAGGCCTAGTTTTTTGTAGTGTTTAACACCTGATTTTACTACATATGGCACCGCAGGCGGTGACACTGATGTTACATGGAATGAAGATGGAGCACTGGTAATATGGGATGGCAGAGGAAACCGGAGAACCCGGAAGAAACCCACCCCTGCGCTGTTTTGTCCATTACAAATCTCACATGCGGTCGCCTGGGATCGAACCTGGGCCACTTTAGTGAGAGGCGGACGGTCTAACCACTTGGCCACGGCGCGACCTTGGTAGGACTAGTGATATGGGCTATCACTATACTAGTCACAATCCCAGCATAGGTCACTGGTTGGAACACCTTTTAGTTAGTGAATCGTTGGAGTTGTTTATGTGAACAGTCGTCGAGCAGTATTAGTTATGTGCCAAGGTTACGATAAGACAGAACAGCTGTAAGATACAAGGTCACGACAAACTGTATATTGTGTTAAGATAAAACAGAACTGTGCTTTTGTGCTTCAGTTTTAGAAGAGAAATAAAGTGACAGACAATGTAACGACCCGTCATTTGTTACAATACAGCTATAGCGAGGAACCACTTAAATACATCAGCAAGATAGACCAAAGATTTATTTCAACGATAGAAGTTCAATTAGGAGGTCTTAGCGTCTACTTCCAAAGGTTTATAGTCTAGACCTTTCTTTGTTAAGCTTTCACATTGTATCCGAAGCCTGTGATCGCATCTGCTTCTCTTGTATTTTAATTGAGTGTAACTTATTCAATACATACCTAATGGTAACGCGACTTATTTAATCTTGACTTCCGTTCCTAAAATTATCGTTAAAGCTTCATGTTAGCAACAGTCCTATTTTCTCCACTAAGATTTTAAGCAGAATCACTCTTATCTCTCACAAGTTGGTCCAAATGACCAAGCGGGGTGGCTTAGGTGGTAGCGTTCGGGAACACGTGGCTTCTATTCTCGACTTTCCTGACACACCGTTTTTTTCGGAGATTTCCCCAGTCGCTAGGCGAATGCTGGGAAGGATAATTCGTATATCTCGAACACCTCCGGTTTACCTCACTTCACCTTTCATCCTGGTTGGTTGTTTCAGGATTCTAAATGTTGGTGAGAGTTCCGGCATGGACTGTAAATCCTCAACCTTCAGATTGGAGGGGGTCTCCTACTCCCCACCCCGCCCCTCCCCCCAGGGGCTGTGTAAGTCTGCAGGCGGGATCCGGTTGTGGGAGCCACCATCGGGGAGTTTCAATCTGAAGCAGTCAGGGACCCTCTGCTGTCGTCTCTCTGATCCGACCATCCTTAGTATCCTCTCATTTCATCCCTCTCTATCGAGAGCCGCCCCTTCAGGGACATAGGCCTAACAGATATCATAGTTCTTGGGGCTAAATCCCCCTTCCGAACTTTGTTGTCATATTCTAAATTTCACAGAAGCTATCGAAACACTTCATACTGTGCGAAACAAAAGAGGAAATAAGGATGAAGTTCAAAGTGGGATGTGCAGAAACGAAGAAGCTGATGGACATTGATGGGTATGTTCTATTAAGAATAGCTCATCATTCTCTGTAACTATTTTAGGGAGCCTATATGACGTTGTGGGTTCATTCCTCGTTTGTCTGTTTCACCGATTGTGTAGCCGTTCAATGACGTCATAAACAACGCATCTGCAATCCACATTAAGATTATAACTCATTTAGTAACTGCCCAACTGCCTATCAAACTGACTCACTAATTGGCTTATTTGCGTTTTGAGGATTCCTGGACTTAAAACCACCGACGCACAATCAAGATCACCGATTCTCCAACTAACTTCCCAGTTACCTACTTAACAACTAAATGATGTATTTGTTCACCATTCTGGTGATTTAGTCGGTTGCCCATAGATCATAGCTGTCTACTTCAGCCTTTTGTTTCCTGAAAGAGAGTTATGGTGCAGTAGAGCAACCGGGTTTGTTCTTAAAGATGCACGATCGATTCTAGGGCGTGGCGTGTCAATCTTTACCCTCCGAATGTACCCCGCCCAGCTTCCAGATTGCAGGAAGTGGCCCAAGTGTTTCGTGACTCAGAACTGCACAAACGATAACGCTGGTTTCCAAAGGTATTCAGCCGCCCAGGAATTGCAATGCTGACTATTGTCACCAGCAAAGCTTCGTATGGACAGAATGACTTGAAAGTAATGGCGGTTTATATGAACACATCTCTCACGTCACACACGTTCAACAATTGAAACGCATAGAAGATAATTTTGATGTAGAATATGATAAGACTGTGAAATTCGACCCACAATATGTTTATTTCCGTCACCTAGGCCCGGAGCATGCTAATTTATTTAAAATTATAAACGTGGTTCCAAAGTGTCACAAAGTGTCATGTATGATGTCACACTGACTTATTCTTTCTTCTTAAAGCTGCCCTTCTAGGAATTATTTAGCTAGCATTACGCCACACCTGAAGCTTGGATAGTACGAGAAATTTGACCTGTTTATGAAAAACCTCGACTTTCAACAGTCACAGAATGATCTAAGTTGGTATACTAGACCTGAGCATTTAAAACTTTAGAAATTGAAATTTTATAGTTTTTCGAACTTTTTGTCACTGTTTTAATTCTGACTTTTGACTCTTTATTTCGTATATTTATATTTGTTTGATTTTTGCGAGTATTATTATTTTATATTGAAATTAATTTTTGGCTTTTTCCATGATCGCTTTCTTAAGGGCGCTGATGAATTATGTTTTCTCGACAAAATGAGGCACTGTTAGATGGGAACGCTGATCTCATGAACTTGATTGAACGTTTCCAAATGAATGAGTGTAAACCTGCAACAACAGCTCTGGAAATTAACCCACCTAAAGAACTCTCAGGATCATGTTTTGTAAATTTCAAACCTTATAGAGTTAGTAGGATATCTCATGTATGCAATGATAACTATTAGACCAGACATTAGCACAGAAGTCAATTCTATAGTAGGTGTCAAGCAAATGCAACTGCAACGCAATGGAAATGTATGAAAAAATTCTCAAATACATCAACGGCACCATACATTTTGGCTTATTGTTTCCAAATGACAAGAATGCGATCCAGGAGACTTAGACAGAAAATCTACAGCTGGTTATTTATTTAAAGTGTTAGGCAACACAGAAGCTGAGTACGTTGCATTAAGTAACTCTAGCTATGCAAAAGAATTAATCTGGATGAAAAAATTGCAATAGGTCTAGATATAAATGTACAAACTCTCATATTGGCGCACGAACATAACCTGTCTTGCATTAATTTGTTGAAAAAGCCATATCACGTAAAACAGAAACATATTGATGTAAGGTATAAT